>CM066925.1:13187269-13692269 GCA_033964015.1 Scolanthus callimorphus
AAAGACACTCGCCTTCGGCTCGTGTTTCAAGTTTTGATCAGTTCTCCCAATATCCCCCTCGTGTTTGTAAGAAACCAGAGAGCACGCGGAAAGTACTTTTATTGCTTAAAAATAGCATAAGAAGCAATTTCAAGCTTTGTGCTTACCGATAACTGATAGTGAAGTCGTTTCTTTCCTCCGAAAGTCTCCGCCGTGTTGAGTTGAATTCATTCTTACTTGGCAAGCTTTTGCACAAAGCCAATTTTCCTAAATATATTATTCGGCTAAAACCATTGCAATTTTCTGCTATTGTCAATCCTGTTCAATCCAGTTCTGGCTCCCTGTTCGTAGATCTCATATGAGTATTCGAAGAACACGTCGTTTGCAGCTATTACGAAAGAAACTGTTGCCTCGTTTTTCTTCAGAAGAATGCCGAAGTCTTGTTTCGCCGTGGGCCGGGTATTCTGCAATCTAGCCTTTGAATCGTCTGCAACTCCCTCATAGTTTCTCCTCATGGTACTTTGACAATCATTAGATAACTCTTTTGAGCAAATTTGGCGTGGTTGGCACCCACGAGTTTGTCGTCTCAGTTTGACTCAACAAAAATTTCGTCTGAATGAACTCGAGTGAGCCGACGCGGGCGCGTGTTTTGTGAGTTTTTTCGGCGGGAAAATGAAGGAGCGACTTCCGGTCCGTGTCCTCTGCCAAGCACCGCGTCAAAAGCACCGCGGCGCTGTGCTGGAGGACAAAATGACGCGCGCGCTCAGTGATCCAAGACGGATTGTGATTGGCTGTGTGCACGGGTCGCCACTGACGCAAGTGCGCATGCGTAAATAAGAGCCCGCGATGTTTACGTAAGCCGCTGAACATATCGTTTTGGCTTGGATGGGTTGCTTTCTCATGTGACGTTGAATGATACGTATGGGGCTCCACTCCGTGCCTTCGGCACGGGGAGTTCCGCTAGTATAGCCCGCTGACTGCAATGATGGTCGCCACAAATTCTCGTTTTTGTACTCTACTCTACGCGTTTTTGTACATTACTATTATTATAACTTTGGAGAGCATAATAGAGTACAAAAACGAGAATTTATATTGACTCGCGCAGGCTGTAATATATAAAAGCCCGCCAAAATGTTAATTAGAGCCCGGATAATACGCCGCAATGCTCGCCAAAATTATTATAATATAATATAGCGGCTATAACCCTGTCACATACCTCTCGATACGAGCGCTCTGCGACACAAAGCAGAAAGAAGAACGAGAAACTCAGCACAAGCCTCTCGAAAATGCTGATCACTACAATGATACGAGACCTGTGGAGGAGATGACAGTTATGAGCGTCAAAGACTTTTCTCTTCAGAACAGGCTCTTGCACTGTTTCGCCCGATGTTCCATTTACTGGCAATTTTGTAAGAAGTTAGCCAGAAAGTGAGAACAAAACAAAGGATCTTGACTTTCGCTTTTCTCTAAAAATTGTGAAAATTATGAGCAGAAAAAACTTCAAAACACTAATTTCTCATCGTCAGGCGTATTGCAGGTATTAAATTTCCTTAAAAATCGTTTGAATCTCTAAATGACAAACTTTTTACGGGATGGCAAGGTTGACGTAGTTGCACAGTAATATTTAGAACTCAATAACTTTAAACCTCAGGTGTAATTTAGTACAAATAACACCACAGTAGATATATTAGAGGCAAACAACACATTGGCAGTTGGGATGCGATGTTTCACAGAGTTGCAAATGGACGGCATGTTTTCATGAACATGTTACTGCCCTAGTGTGGACACCATATTAGTCAAGACGGTTTTATTACATGTTTTACTACCTACCATGCCGAGTAGCCGAACATGATACAGAGTAGCTCGCGAAAAGAGCTCAACTGGACATCCTACAACAAAGCGAGAAATGATTAGACGTTTTCATAGAGCATGGGGAAATCAGGGGGATGGAGGGGGAAGGGAGGGGGAGGTACCACCCGGTACGCACCACCTATTTTGTCATGACTGAATCTCGTCGGTCAGGGGTTTCAATACGTTTTGAAGTAGCAGGCTAAGTTTAAGTGTAAGTAGGTGGCTGGGTTTGGGGGTCCCATACGGCGGCGCGAGCCTCTAGGGTGATATCGGGGCATGTCCCCCTCGAAATTTTGAAATTTCGGTAGCAGAAAAGACGTTTTCCTGCGTTTTGAGGGCAAGAGAATTGGCATATTCATGTATTCTATTGCTTTAATATTGAAGAAATAATGAAGTTGCCGGCGATCAGCAGTGAAGTAGACGGCGGTTCACCACCGGTAGCCGCCTTCTATTGCAACACCTGAGCGAGAAAAAACCCTTCACTTTATTTTCAGTTAATTTATAACGAGTGTTATTGACAGCGGGACTGCCAGAGGATACCATCTAAAATAGAGCAGGTTTCGTATCACTGTGAAAAGTTCCGCGACAAAGTTGTACCGCTCCGCGACCGTGACCGTGCCGCGACTACGCGGTTTCGTTCGGTATCTACAGCAGGCCAGGTTCCGTACCGCCACCGCGACAGTACGGCGCCGTGTCACAGTACTTTCACAGTCATACGAAATCGGCTCTATTAGAAGTACATTTAGTAGTGCACGTTACCTTGGTGTTATTGATACGAAACAGTAACGGGACCACCGCTAACACAACTGAAACAATACAGCTAAAGTTGATATAACCATTGTTGCCTTTGTGTGAATCCTGTGGAAAATAATTTTATAAATTTCAATTTATGTTGCCATTTCTTTTTTACAGTTACAGTTATACATTGAAAGTCTAGGTAGAATGAGAAAAAAGAAGATGGCGAGAGCGCCTCAAGCGAGGAGACGCCCTCAACAAAGAAAAAATAACAAATGCGAGACGAGACAGATGAAGACAGATTAGCTGTATTCACACTAGAGATGGAAAACTCGTCTTAGTATGAAACCGGGACGAGACAGATTTTTGACGGGAAATCTTAGTATGAAACCGGGACGAGACGGATTTTTGACGGGAAATCTTAGTGTGAAACCGGGACGAGACGGATTTTTGACGGGAAATCTTAGTATGAAACCGGGACGAGACGGATTTTTGACGGGAAATCTTAGTATGAAACCGGGACAAGACGGATTTTTGACGGGAAATCTTAGTATGAAACCGGGACGAGACGGATTTTTGACGGGAAATCTTAGTATGAAACCGGGACAAGACGGATTTTTGACGGGAAATCTTAGTATGAAACCGGGACGAGACGGATTTTTGACGGGAAATCTTAGTATGAAACCGGGACGAGACGGATTTTTGACGGAAAATCGTCTGAATTCAGATCAGACGGAAAACTCGTCAGACGAAAAACCCGTCATGACAAATTTTCCGTCATCTAATGTGAAAACGGCTATTATTAGAATATATCATTAAAGGACTCCAGTGCAAGCAAAACATTAGCCGTATTCAGATTAGAGACGGAAAACTCGTCTTAGTGTGAAACCGGGACGAGACGGATTTTTGACGAGAAATCTTAGTGTGAAACCAGGACGAGACGGATTTTTGATGGGAAATCGTCTGAATTCATGTCAGACGGAAAACTCGTCAGACGAAAAAACCCGTCATGACAATGAAATTTTCCGTCCTCTAGTGTGAAAACGGCTATTATTAGAATATATCATTAAAGGACTCCAGTGCAAGCAAAACATATTTCCTCACTTTGCGGGTCGTGAAAAATCTCTTACCACTTTGTTCACGATAGCTGCACTAATTTCCATCAAAGTCATCTGGGCTTTCTTACATTGCTTTACTTCCCATACAGAGACCATAACTACGACAAGAAACAAAGGAAAACGAAAAACAAACAAGGGGTTATCACTATGAAAACAACCAATTAGCATCGGCCACCCTTATATGGAATTCGCGACGTCACACAATCATGGACAAAATTGTCCGCAAAAAGTGGAATTTTTTGTCCTAGGGACTGCTGAAAATGTGTTCTATCGCCTAAAATTTATCCCTTCTCCCCCTTCTTCAATGCTGTTTCTTGGTTGTGGTCCTTCAAACGAATTTATGCTGAAAGGATCAACATTGATTCGGGGGGAGGGCGAGAAATGTCTGCTTGTAGCTCTTGTACGGCAACGAGAGTGAATTTGTTGCGGGCTTACTGTATCAACCAAGCGCGCGCGTCAAAAGTGGCGGGAAAATCTCAGCCAATCAGACGCGTTCCTTGCACAGACACATGGGAAATGAAAAATATAGACAGAACGCCTGGGTTCTTGATGATTGTACCTTTCTCAGATGTAGGTGGGCGTGTAGCGCCAACAGGAGAACTTTCATCGCTATCTCCATTCTACAACAAACAAACACGGATGAAACCAACGTATGGCATCCTGCCTGTTCGGCTCGCGCCGTGCTTGATACAACATATCTAAAACTTTGAACCTTTCTATGACTATATCGGTGAAAGAGAGCAAGCGTGACATTGAGAGAGACACGAGAACGTTGTAAAATCGCATACTCTATTCGCCGATAAAGCCATAGAAAGTTGTGCTCTAACGCTTTTATGATATAGCGCGCGGGGATACTAGGGATACTTTATCAATGTCTCAAACTCTTAGCCGTGCACAAGTGCACTATTGATACCATACTGCAATACAATATAAAACTCTTGAGATATAAGATCATGTGAAACAATCTAATATTGCAGTATATGGCTATTTCAGTCGTGTGCCTTGTGAGCGCTTCAAACCTACAAGCCCAGCCTGAAAGGCAGTATGGGTAGAAACAAAACTATCCTACTTCTCTGCGGTATTGGTGCGTACGGCTTTTTGACGTACGCAAATGAAAGGGAGGGGGAAAGAAAGGGAAGTTTTCACTGCATTTACTGCGATTTTCATAATTCTGCGAACTCTACAGCAACCAACAAACCGCCGTTTGACTTCCGTCAATCAAACGAGAGTGAACAATTCGGGTGATTTCACGGAGGCTTTGATAGATCTTATGAACTAACAGGGGTTAGCTAGGCTTCAAAACAAAATGTTTCACTGTACAATACAAATCCAGCTCAGAAAACATACGTGGCCTTGACATAAAAGGTTTGATTGATGGAAGCCAAAACGCAGTTTGGCGCTCAGAAATGTCAAGCTGGAGTTCGCAGAATTGTGAAAATCGCAGTACTAGCACTGGTGTACCTTTTTATCCCAGGCAAAAGGGTCCTCTTCATTAGTGCTATCCATCACATCCATCTCGCTGACATCGCTATCGGAAGTGGAGGCGGTACTCTCGTCACTCTCACTCTCCTCGTCTTCTGATCTTTCCGCCTCTTGATCAGCTGTCACGTGGTTATCATGTCCGTAGAGTAGCTCAGTCGACTCCTCGTCTAAAAACACGAGAAAATTAGCTGTGTGAATCGCTTTGCAGGGGCATAGCCAGGAATGTTGGTGTGTGTGTGTGTGTGGGGGGGGGGGGGGGGGGGGGGGGGGGGGGGAGGGGGAGGGGAGATAGTGAAAACATGGGACGAAAATTTTCAAATTTCCTCCAGCAAATGCAGTAAATGTATAGGAAAATCTCCCGAGAGCCAATCAGAAACGGCCCCTCACCCCCTTGCTACAACCCTGCTTTGGAAAATTCTGGAGACAAAATCTTCTCCCTGACAAACAACTAGAGCCTGGATACAGTCTACAAGACTTTTGGGAACAGGATTGAAGGGAAAACCTATCAATTAGTAACTTTGACACCTACCTTTATCGATTGCCTCTGTGCTGGTAATGTTCCTCTTTCTCAGATTACTGTTCCCATTTGTGTTCGCATGGGGGTTACCATTGCTGCTAAGGGCTGACAAGTTCTCTAGGACACCATTCTTAACTTTATGCTCTCGTTCAACAGACGGTCTCTTGCTTCGACTGCTACGTCGTCTTCAACGTGAAATTAAAGAAATCAAAACGTTAAGAATCTTAAAGGGGTATTGTCATGGTCTGTCATGTAGTTTAAATGCAGTCAAATTCGCCAGAAATGAACAAAATAATCGTCTACGTTTGTTAAATAACCTTAGATAAAAACAATGGCAGAAAGAGCATCTTCACTTTAGTATACATGCAAAGTTTCATAGAGCCCTTGTCAGCCACTCCTTTGTTATTGTTTTCAGTCGATATGAGACAACGAATTACGTGTAGAAATCTTGAAATAGTCTTCTAAAAACAAAGTTTTATTATTCACTGACCGAATTCAATCGCAAATATTGCACTACATTCCCTAAATCAGCCGATGGAAATGGATGCTTTCGCTGTCTCGGTATGTTGCTAGGCTGACAAAATGGAGGCTGACAGAGGCTCTTTAAAGAAGCCTCATAGCTGTCAGAATATTTTGAAGTAGGTGGTTGCTCAAGCCTGCTGTAAAAGAAAAACTGACGGCCAACATGCAAATTTCTGAAATAGGCGTACAGTTGATAATTTTCATCACAGGCGACTGGTGCTGGGAAATTTTTAAGAGGAACTACAATCTAAGGATTCCAGCTTCAGACTGCATTTAACAAAGTTCTGTGATTCTAACTTTTTCGTGCCTCACATTTGGCAAAAAGTAGCCGGCAATTAAACGGGAAGTAGCCGCGCCAAAGCTCCGGCGCTAGCTGGCTTGTTCTGACAGCTCTGAGCCTTCTCACATTGATTCAGTGTATCAAAAATGCAGTCAGCTGGTGGCGTAAGGGTAATGCGATTAAGAGGGACATTTACTTCTTAATAGTTTTTGTTTTTCTTCTCTGTCTGATTTTCTCTGAATGGTCTGTGGAAACCATGTGGAAATGCAGCATGCCAAGAAGAATCATGATCTAAAAAACAAACAGAATCACAAAAGCTTAGAGAAAACTTATTTCAAATGTCTGTAGTACACTGTACCAGTAGTATCTCATGTTTGTGGTACAACAAACACAAAGTAAATACACCAGCAAAACATACAGTTCGTAAAATGCAAGGAGTAAAGTTCATGACACCCATCTGAAATCCATTCTAAACAAGAGATATTTAAAGTTGCTGCTGAATTGTTCCCCATCAGTCAATCACAAGCCAGGTAAAACTACTATCACACAATGGAAAAAAATGAAATGTATGCACTTTGTATACTGCAAATTATCATATGGATAATGTTCAAAATACGGTTTACAGATGTGGACATGTCTGATCCCTAGATGTGGACTGTGATTTATACAATGCAGTTTACAATCATGAGTGGTTGTTATATACATATCATTCTCTAGTGAGTTGTTGTTTAAGATCCCTTGCATAGTGGTTAAGTGTAGTGGGCTGAGAGACGTGACCTTGGTTTATTGTCTCATCCAAAAGACGTGAAACACAGGAGAAATGACAAATCACTTCAACCCACGATGAACACAAGGTTCGAAACAGCAGAGAAAAATCCCAACTGCCCCGACTTGGATTCGAACCTAGTGCACAGATGTGAGTCGAGGCAAGCACTTTACAGGCAGTGCCACCTGTGATTGCCTGCCTGAGAAACAAGAGCAATTAAACATGAACAGTTTACTTACCAGCCCAGGCCCACATGCTTCTGTCCATGATACAACCTAGAATGGTTGAGGTGGAAAAACACTTTAGAATCCCGTAGCTCAATTCTTATGCTCCTGTTGATTGGCTAAAGATGAGTGAAATTTAACATGGAATTCAATGGTTGAAAGCTGAATTCGACAAAAACACACATGCATGCAAAGAAAGTTCAAAGCTTGAATCATTTCACTAAAATAATATATCAAATCTTGCTATGGATTCAAGAAAAATTCATCACTCGACTCGTGAATTCCACATAAAATTTTAATTGAAAATATTGTTTTTTGTGTGAAATTTACTGTGGAATTCACTCGGCATGCAATCAATTTATCTATATAATTATTTCTCTCACTCTCATGTTGATTTTTCCATGCTACAACAAACCATTTGCATCATGGTTTTACTATACTAGAGAATTTGAAATCAAAGAAATTGGCCAACTAATGAATATGTAAGAATTTGATGACTCACATTGGTGAGTCAGTGTGTTCAGGCTTATTAAATGCAGGAAAAGTGCATTTGCTGGAAAAAAGTGCATTTCCAAGGGTCTGTGGCTCCATTAAGTGGAAAATTCCAGGTAGGGGGTCTATTTCGAGGCTAGAAATTCTAGGAAGGGGGATGGGGTACAGGGTGTAAATAAGAGTCAAAAAGTACTTGTGGTTGATCTACTGTACATGTTGATCTTTTCAGGACATTAATAAAATGATTAGTCAAGAGAACCTCATCAGCGCTATTTTCATACCTTCAAACTATCAGAAAAATAAATAATAAGAACAATAATTTCACAGAAGTAGAGGAAGAGAAACAATAGCCATAGTTTTGTAGATGTTTGATGCTTCCACCTAGAGAAAGAGAAATTCAATATTATTCAGATATTAATATTATAGATGATCATCATTAGTTTTACTTTTTTTGAAATAAAGATTTGATTTGTGAAACTGAAAGCTGGAAAAATAAATATAGAGTATAGAGTAGAAAATTTCCATGAAAAAATTAATGTGTGGTTCCAGAAAATATCCATCCCCCATGTTGAAAAGTGACCCACTGGAATTTCCAAAGGAAAATACAGTACTTGTATACAAAATCAGGTACATTGACCTCCCCCCACACACACACCACCCCACCCCTGTGGAATTTCCAATCTCTTCCACTATTAGAACTAGTGCCCCCCCCCCCCCCCCCCCCACACACACACACCCCACCCCTCTGGAATTTCCAATCCCTTCCACTATTAGAACTAGTGCCAGCTCACAATACCCATAATGCACTGCTTCAACAAATGTGAGATTAAAGGCTTGTTAAAAGTAGAACTCCTTTGCATTAGGTCAGACTTTCTGATAGACTAAATTTTTGTAAACAAAACAAGGTAATAGAGCGGATTAATTCACATGACTGTCAAGACTTGTTATGTAATTGCGATTGCTTTGGGTTCTCATTGGCTACTCGTTTTTCTCAGCCAATCAAATTCTGTAGTAAATACAATTGTGTAATTACTTAGTAATTGATTCGGCTTGCAATATTGGCTGAGAAAAAAGCTATTTAGGAGCAAGTCGAGATTTCTCTCGATTCTGATTGGCTACTGATTGCTCAAGTGCAATTGTTTTCACGACAGTCATGTGAAAACCGCTCTAATTATGGACAGGGTTAGATGGCTTGGCTTTTCGTATTCTGTATTTACATTATTTACCATTGATGGTAGAAGGGATAAAGAAGAACCCTGATAAGCCCTTTTCTTGCAACAGCAAGCCATGTATGGACTGGCTTAGCTTTGTGGAATGTGGAACCTGCACAAAGGTTAAAACAAAATCAAAACTTCAGTCAATAACCTGGTGACTGCAGGAGGCTTGCAGTAAAATACATTCATTATCATTGATAATAGTATGGTACATATTAGATTTCGTATGACTGTGAACAGTGCTGCAACATGGAGCGGCACTGTTGCAGTTGCAGCATGGAACCTGGCCTGCTGTAGATATGGAATGAAATCGCGTAGTTGTGGCACGGTCACAGTCACAGTGTGACACAGCCTTGCTGCAGCACTTTTTACATTCACACAGCAAGCTGTTGATAATTTTTAATATTACTGATAAAGAAAGAATCATTATCTTGGTCATACCAGTAGCAACCATCTGGCTGCATTATTTTAGTCTGACTAAACAAATTCATCTATTATTCAGGGCAATAGTATATTTCAATATTTGTAGACCTCTCACAGGATATTATTAAAACTAAAGTAAGCTTTGAGAGGCAACTCCCTGCTCACATTGGTTAAGTGGTGAGAATTATTTACCCTGAAGGGGATGCCCCACACATTTTTAGTGTTTACTTTCTTAGAAAGTCAGGGGTGTAGCCAGGATTTGAGAAAGGGGGGTCACATCTGTAAAAATTTTACAGATGTGGTCACAGCAACCAAGAAAGGAAAACCATTATCTATTTCACAGCAAACACTGAGATTCAATTGAAGCATTCCCACCAAGAAAGAAAGAGTTTGTGGAGTTGTTCCGCGTAAGAACATTAGAGATGCAAATGAAGCGAGCCTTTTGTTTCAGGTTGACCAGAATCAATTGGAAACAACAGGCTTGCTTCATTTGCATCTCTAACGTTCTTACGTGGAACAATTCCAATATGTGTACCACCTACCAACAACAAGATCTACATCAATTAGCTCAGGTTTTAAACTGCCAGGTTTCTTGGTAATGTAGATGGAGCTCTGAAAGAGATATCACATCAAACACAAATATCTACATAGTACATACATTTACACATTTTTTCATTCCATTCTACTGTTTTAAGTTTTTGTAACCTCATTAGGAGATGAATTGCAATAGACCAAATCGGCTAACAGTGTTTACATCTTGTTGCCACCCAAATCAGATCATGTGATGATTCCTTTGGGTGGTTGCAATTGTCACATTTTTCTTGCTTGACTGAGTGCACAAGTGTATGTGCAGAACTAACAAAAGTATCCACCCAAAGGAATTAACACATGATCTGAATTGGGTGGCAACGAGATGTAAACGTTGTTAGCCAATTTGGTCTATTGAGGCATATGCCCTGTTTTCCTCTCCTGCCACCTGATTGTTTTCTCATTGTAGCCATTATGTCAACACTGTGATCATAATGTTATGTGACAATTAAAGCCAAGAAACAATAATAAAGGAATTTTGTAACACCTGTTCCTGCTCCTGTTCTTCAAAAGTTCTCTCCCAAGAGGCCTTGTCATATCGTCCAAGCTACAGAATCAGAGTCAAAAATGTGTATCAGTAAATACACTAGGAAAATGTGTGGTTCCAGAAAATCTCCATCCCCCCCCTCCCCCCAGAAGGGTGTTGAGAAGTGCCCTCTGGACTCTCCAAAGAAAAATACATTATTTGTATGGAAAAGATCAGATAATTGATGCCCCCCCCCCCCTGGAATTTCCAATGCCCTTCCGCAGGAATAACCGAACTGTGGAATCCACTCAGAATTTGATGCTACCAGCATATTCATATACTGTATAAGTCAAGCAGGGCTTGAAATTAATAAAAACATTAAGTTGAAATTTGTGACAATTTTTAAAATTTTAGTCACAAAACAATAAACTTGGAATTCTTTTAGCAAATTTAGTGCCATCTGACAGTACCCTGTGAGCAGTGGTTTCCGGTGGCCTAAGACAGGAGGAAACCACTGCTTGCAGGGTAATCTGACTGCAATTAGCCATCATGCAAATAGACAAAAACTGGTAAATCTAAACAATTTCTGAGGGGAAGTCAACAGAATTTCTGGTATGCAGGATTAAAACAAATAAATAAAAGCTGGCTGCCAGTGATAGCCGCCACTTTTTGCGACTTTGCCAGTCCTTTTTAGGTAAAAAAATAAAACAACAAACATGGTAAGAAAAAGAAAACTGTGTGGAAAATGAAGGTCAAATTGTGTGTGAAAACAGCCAAAAAATTATGTCAAATTGTGCAGCAATTGTAGAATGTGTAGAAATTGCTGTATGATATGTATACCCGTTACCACATCTTGTCAAATGCCATTTTTGTGCTGGCTAATTTTTGTACTAGTGCAGACAAAGCCGGCAAAGTTGAGCACATTTTTACAAACTATTTTGAACCCTGAGTCTGGTTCAAAGTTTGACATAGGACTTATTTTTATTTTTTAGCATCTTTTTAGAAACATATTCTGCTTTTATTTTTTCCTAGAGGGCAATGGTGTAACAAATTCTACATTTTTTTTTCATTTAGATTCTTAGAGCATGCATGTGCATGCAATATTATCCAATCCCTGACCAGGTTACACAGCAGTTTGTGCACACTTGTTTTCATTTTAAAAAAAAGTTTGGAGTTGGAAAAAAATCCACCCCTCTGCCAAAGTTTTGCCAAATGGAGCCGCAGTCAGTAAAATAACATATGTATCCACATGTAAAAACTAAACATTGGAGCCAACTTATTCCCAGCTGGCATCCCAGCATATAATTCCCAGTGTAACATGATGCTGACACATTGTGTCTGCATCATATCCTCTATTAAACTCTGCATATCACCATGATATTGTTTTACCCTCATTAAACTCACAACATTTGATTAAAAGCTATCGCTATCAAACAGAATCACCACATCCTTAGTGATATAACAGATTACAAAACTACCCTGCAAAAGCAATGATAAATTATCTGTGGCTCTGGAAACACATTTGCCCTGGAGTAATGTGAATAATGTGCTGCCATTGTATTTTAAAATGTTCCAGTAACATAGACCAAAATTTGGATAGTAAAATCAATGCTAAGTGTATGTAAACCATTGTTTCTTTAAAAGCAGCTGCTGACAGCCTGTTAAGATTACATTTTTAAGAGCCTTCAAAATTTGTAGATGAAATCTGTTTTTCCCATTTATTTGATATGTAAAAGGATAACAGGATAGGGCTTAATATTGTTATTGTAAATCTGATATTTGGTTAATGGAACACATAAAAAAAGCTTTCAACAAAGGAAGAAATAAAGAAAAACATGAGAAATTCTAGTTTTGGAAGTTTGCGCAAAGCAAAATTCAGTATAGTTTTATTTTACTAGGAAAGTTTGCAAAGGTTTGGAATACGGTTTGGAGGTAATTGAGGACATTTCTTAATTTTCTCAGCTTGAAATAACCAACTTTCCATTAATAATGACTTGCCATGCTTCTCGGAGTTTTCGCTGCGTTTCAGATATTTTCCCGACGAACACAGTGAAAATCTTTTCTGAAAAATGCTAATTTTAAAATTACCTTATGAGACTTAAGGTAATAGATTTAGGAAACAATTTAGTTGGTTTGTGAGAAGACAAAACCTCAAAACAAGCCATGCAAAACAGACCCAAACAGAAGGTCTTTCCTTTGTTTTTCTCGGCGTGTTGTCAGAAATCTGTCTTTGATTTTTTTCGCGTAGAGCTTTGTGTCTTGCCGGCAAAAAATGCATTAAACAAGCAATTTCGTTAATACCACCATGGTCGAAAGATCTAAAATTCTGACAGATGAAAATACACTGCTTAGCGGGGAATAACAAGTCAAAATCTAAGTTAATAATGCTACTGTAAACAAACAGTACAGTTGAGTTCGTTCGCGTTTCAAGCGGCTGACTAATTTATTTCGCTGAAAAATTTCCTTAAACTTAAATGGATAATATTTAAGAACAATTAGATGGGTAAGGATTCTGTACATTCGACAAAGAGTTCGCAGCGAAGATGTGAAAAGAAGTGAAGGAATATTTCCAACTTTGAGGATGCCGGTCCCAAGGAATGTCAATAAATCCTGCGTTTCCAGGTTTGATACAAAAGCGCGACATTTCTTATTCAAAAGAACCTCAATAAGCTAATTAAATGAACACTAGTTAAGTATAATCCTTACCTTTCTATGAAACCAGGACAAATTTCTATCCAAGTCCATACAATCTCCAGTGAAACTCGATATTCGTTTCGCCGGTTCACTTTCAGAAACGTGCGCACTTTGCGAGTGAGAATATTATGTTCCTTATTAAATAATTTCTAAAGACAAAAATCGATAGCAAATTGGCTCCACGGCCTATGGACCACTGTGGGAGCTCATTGATTGATTTTTTGCGGTATTACGATCTGATATGAGGGATTTTTTGACGAGGTTTTCAGGGAAGTTCTTGCTGCTCGCTCGTTTTGACAACACGAGAAAATGGCGCGTGCTCATAGTTAGGTCCCAGACTCCACAACCGTGAGTTTCGATTTCGAACCGCGCGCGCGCGCAAAATGCAATCCGAATAATTTTTCAAGAATTTGCACCAAAAAGTAACAGGATTTCCAAACCATAATATCTAAATTATCAGATCTTTTCACTGAACTTGAATGTATTGCAAGGGGCAATATATCAAAAAAAAAAAAAAAAACAGGACCATACTTCCAGACAAAGAGCTGAAGCGTCGTATGGTGACCGTACGGTTCTTACGCCCACGCCAGAGATTTCGGTCTGATGAGTGTGTAACAGATCCATGTGGGACTAGCCTGAATTTCAGCCCTCGTAGTTTTTCACGACAGGTTCTAACTGTAATGCGGACATCTTTCTCACAGTTGCCATTTCACATTTTATTTATCATAATCCAATAATACGCATTATGGACATGAGAATGAGTTTCTTTCCTATTTTTCCATTTGCGCATGCGCATACACGTCATCTCACTCTTTTCACCGAACCCATTCTCTTACCCAAAGCTCCCCGGCTGACGCATGCGCGAGATTTGATACACATATCATGAGAGTTATGAGAGCCGTTGAGAGAAAGATGCACAAACGTTCAAAACCAGCCAATCAGCAAAGGTCCTCAAATTGATGTCAGCAGAGCCTCCCCTGCGAGGAGACGAGCCGGGGAGCTCTGGGTTACGAGAATGCATCGAAAAAAAACGTATTCTCGGGCTCATGTTTTTTGTCCGCATTCTTCTCCATATGTAATTGGCTTATGACCGTCGCGACTGAGTTAAAATAAAGAACTCGCCTGTTACAATTCTTGAAATATGAAAGGAAAGCGATAATGCAGAACTGATGGCGTTTTCCAAAATATTTCATAGACATTAGAAATTTTAGGGTGTTGGGGGGGGGGGGGCGCAGGTTTTGGTCAGGAATTTTTTTTCCGGATTTGTGTAGGGAATTTTTTTTTGCAAGCCATGACTCTGTGCAGGATTTTTTTTTCGGTATTTTTTCACATGATTTTTTTTAATAGAATTTCCCAATGTTAAAGGCCTTTTAGATACTAGTAGCGGTTTCTAGTCACTGATTAATATTGCTGTGAAGTACATGTGCAGACCTGTTCCAGGGTTGTTCCTTTCACATACAATTGTATTTTTATATGTTAAATATAAAAATAATTATTATTTTTATGAACAATTCAAGTTTCAGTAGAAGAGATTTCAATACATCATTTATGTTATCGACATAGTAGAAGGCATTTTATAGAAAGAAGGGATCGCACTTTTCTTTCGTTGCACGCGAAGCGCGCCCAAACTTTGGTAAACGCATTTCATCAAGCCTCAGAGAAAGGGTAGATGAACATTCTGTTTTTTTTGTGTATAGTAAAGAAAGGCTGTGGGTATTTTATCATTCATGCGCGCAATTGCGCGCCCCAAATGACGATATTGTTATTGATTTATTGGCGTCAAGTGCGGCCAAATAATGAATTTCTATGCTTGTAACGTCGAACTCACGCTTACCTAAGGGGTCTCTCCTTTCTAAGATAGTGACTGCCCGTCACTGAGTCCTATCACTGCAGGGCATTTTTGGGAGAGTTTGTTTTTCCGCGCCAAGATACACTTGTTCTTGTAAACGGCACGAGGGGTAGTGTCTTCGTTGCGGGTTCCCCCCAAAGACTACGTCGAATTTTTTATTAAGCTTAACTTCAAAACGTAACTTTCGGTTCTAAATAAAAGGAAAAAAACAAATGGCAGCCTGTATGTGCATGTTTTTTTTCTTTGCTCTGTCCCCTGCACGATTTTTTTTCTCGAATTTGGGCCTGCTCGAATTTTTTTTTGGGATTTCTGCAGCCCCCCCCCCCCCCCCCCTCCCCCCCACCGGGATATCTGGATTCGCCCAACCTCGATCCCAGGGCCTTTCCCTTCGCTTGAGGTTGGGATTCGTCACTCTACCGTGTGTCCCGTTTATCCCGCCACAGCCCCTCGTTTGTAATACTCCAAAGAAAATGTTGTCAGACAAATCTGTTATACTTTTATTCTTCTTTTCCCAAGTGAGAGTTTAATGGTAGATATTACATAGACAAGTAGGAAGATGGTTAAAGTTGGGGTATTCTGATATTGAGACCATACTTGGTGACTTATAAGTGTTCTGTATGAAGTACTTCCCTTTCCCACTTTGTACAGTTACGCTACCGCGAACGTCGAACGAGTTTCTCTCCAACAAAAAATACATCCACAATGTGCGATACTGCAGGAAAGGTGAGAATTGAAACAAATGAGGCTGCATATTAGCTATTCCGTTCCAAGTTTTATCTTGCTAGGCAAACTCCCAAATCAAATAATAAAATTCGAACCGATAGTTTCCACAGGCAGACTTTGAAACGTACCTGGGATTGTGCAAACAATATTTCGAAGTTGCTTCTTTTTTCACTAAAGTAATGCAGCTCTATGACATTGTAAGATGTTTTATTTATAAGGCTGGGAATTGGATAACACCCTTAGTGAAAAAATCAATAAGATATGGATACTTCAATCGAGCGAGATGTCCCCAGGTGAAATAATCTGTGTGAAATTTACCAATGCCACGTGCATATGTTACGGACTTCAGCCGTGCTACAAAAATGCAATGAACAATCGACTTTAGTATTCATCCCTCCTCCCACTGTTGCTATAATTTCTTGATTATTAAATTTAGCTTGCTCTGCAAGCTTTGGTCTCAGAAGTTGCTAGAACAATTTGATATCAGTTCACCCAGGGGGTACTCAAGCAGTGTATCAAGCACCCCACCCCCCTGGGGTTAGCAGTAAAGCAATTGTACGTATGGGAAATAATGTGAATTGGCAGTTTTCATAATGTTGTACATAAATGGGATGAAAACAGTGTCTGTTTTGAATAACAAAAGCCGTCTTCACCAGAACAAGTCGGAACGGCTCAAGGGTATTGGTCTCACAACATTGTGAACATGGTCAATTGACTGCCTTCCTGGAATTACCTTCATTGTAGGGGAGGGGGGGGGGGGGGGGGGGGGGTGGATATTTTCTAGAATTTACACAATTTTGTCATGTGAATCTGACAACATTAAGTCTGTGATAATATGAAACATATCAGCAGAGTGCATGCTTTTCAATTCCATTAAGAAAACACATTAACTTCTTCATTTGTCATGTTCATTGTCTCTGTGTAGCCAATTGTTTGCCAAGCTGCTGTAGCATGGGAACCCAAGAAGCCGCTCTCTATTGAGAACGTAGAAGTGGCGCCACCCAAGGCTGGGGAGGTCAGAATCAAAATCCTGGCTACTGGTGTGTGTCATACAGATGCCTACACATTGAGTGGTGTTGATCCCGAGGGGCTGTTCCCATGTATCCTTGGCCATGAGGGAGGCGGCATTGTGGAGAGTGTTGGAGAGGGAGTCACCAATGTGAAGCCTGGTGAGAACAGATTACTGTTGGTTGCAGCTACCTGTCTACATAATGGGAGGCAGCGTGGCCGATTGGTCAGCACATCGGACTTGCAATCCGGAGATCCGAGTTCAAGTCCCGCTCGCTGACCACTAACAGGATTTCTTTCTCGGTGCTGTAAATTGCAATGCCGGGATCAACTTCTCGGCCACGCTTGTAGATAGTCAACTGGTTTGCCTCTCTGCCAGTATTGGGTTTCTAAATAATTAGATATTTGGTTTCAATTTGAGTGGAGTGTCCGTGAATTAGCTGGCTAGCTAAGTGCACTACCACTATAAACATCAATTTACATTTTAAATTTACGTGTGATAAAACATGTTCTGTCTGTCACATGATTGAGTTGTTATTTTCCATAACTGCTATGGACACATCAACAAAACCAGGAACATGTGATCGGGAAACTTGATGGGAAAACTTGAACTTTTTTGGCACAATGTGTGGTTCCAGAAAATATCCATACCCCCTCCACGGAAGGGTGTTGGAAAGTGACCCCCCACCCCTCTGGAATTTCCAAGGAAAAATACAGTATTTGTATGGAAATGATTAGGTAAATTGCCCCCCCCCCCACCCCTCCAGAATTACAATGCCCATCCGTAGGGGGGGGGGGGGGGGGTATGGATAATTTCTGGAACCACACAATACTCAATTCCGCAAATTTGTTTCAACAATTATCACTGAAAAAGCTAATATTCCGGATCTTTTATACTTTTTTCACTCACGAGCGCCAAAACTTTGGACATGGGTGGGCAAACTTTAAATTCAGCTGAAATTATTCATTACCTTGCTGTTTATTTATTATGCTTTGTTTGATCAATATCCTGGAATTTCTATATGCTTGTGAGTTTTATTATAAATTACTCAAGCAACAAGTAATCTAGTACTTTCAATTGATGGTAATACTCGGCTACTTTGGAGTAGGTTTTCTCCATAGAATGTGAGAAATTGTGGCAAAATCATCATAATTTCCCAAGCATTCACTTACGTTTCTGGGGTGCCTGCCTACTTTAACTGTGAGTATCCATCTACTTGAAAAGTTACTGAAACCCCTGACAGAGCAAGCACTCAACCATGCATCAATTCTTGTTGTTTATTATTAGGTGACCATGTGATCCCTACCTACATCCCCCAGTGTGGTGATTGCAAGTTCTGCAAGAACCCCAAAACAAATCTATGCAGCAAGATCAGGTTTGTCTTAGAATGTTCCATCAGAGAAAGTTTCATAGGGCATAGGCCCAGGGGGGGGGGAGACTTCCCAAAAATAGACGGGGGTGCTCACTGCTATCTCTTAGGCATGTCCAAAGAGTCTGCTATCCCTTTAGGGGGTCTCACGCCAAAGGTGACCTAGAAATTCAGTGACGAAAACTTGAAGGTAATTACAAAGACTGCTATAACATTAGGATTTTTTGCATCCAATTTGCTATCCCTTAGGGTTAAAATCAATTTTCCTGAGGAGCACCCCTGTCTAGACCATCTATTTTTATGGGGAGTCACTGACATTCTGCATGCAACTCGTGTGATTCAGAAGAGCCCATAGACAAGCTGTTTGAGGCAAAGAAAAATATGTAGCCAATAATATAGCATTATTTTATCAGATCAACTCAAGGCAAAGGTGTTATGCCTGATGGGACGTCCCGTTTCACCTGCAAGGGCAAAACGCTGTACCACTTCATGGGAACAAGCACCTTCAGTCAATATACAGTCACAGCAGCTATCTCTGTAGCAAAGGTAATTACCACTTTTTGCAGAGTGGCCCCCTTGTTTGAGTGCCCTACTGTATTATTGCTGTAGCCGGCTTGCAGGCAGTGGTGAGCTGTTTGAGGGCAAGAAACTTGTGGAAAAAGTTAGGTCAGTTATTGCTGCCAGCTTCTTGGATTTTGTTTGGTACAAATGTTTTGCTGAAGACACTGATGATTCTGTTAGACACCAGTTGGATACCATGACAAATGTGACACATACACATATGTATGCTGTCTAAAAAAATAAAGACAATGTGGTCCCAGCAAATGGCAATGCCTCCACCATATGGGAGGAATTTCAGAAGGGTAGGAAGGTGATTAACTATGGGAGAAAAATTGCTGTTTTATCTTACATTTAAGAGCATTGCAGCACAATAAAAGAGTGCTTGGACAAAACATTCATCTTGTGGTCAAATTGGGTCATGCTTCGATCTACCTAGATAATCAGTCAATCCTTATCTTGACCATTTTTTGTATGTATTTGGTTTGTTTCATTTAAGGTGGACGAGAAAGCTCCTCTTGACAAGGTGTGTCTGTTAGGGTGTGGTATATCAACCGGTTATGGGGCTGTGGTTAACACTGCAAAGGTAAGTTATGAACATGCAAATAATTGCATTACTTGCACAAGTTAATTTTAGACAAAACCAGCATCCAAAATAGAAGTCTTAATTTTAAAAGGCATTTTTTTCTCACAGCTTGATCACACTGAAACAAGTTATTACAAAACAACTGGATGTGCCTGGACATGAGGCATCACACTGAATGCTGTAGTTGTTTGTTTGTGTGAGTCCTTCGTTGAAGCAAGGAGCTGTGACCCTACTATGAACCTGAGTTGTCCTGCCTTCTGTATTTTACAGTGTGCTCTACCGAGATCTTGTATTTTTTCTAAGTTTAGATGGAGCCAGGTTCGACGGCAGCAGTCTGGGGTCTTGGAGCTGTTGGTCTAGCTGTCCTCATGGGTTGTAAAGCTGCTGGGGCTTCTAGAATTATTGGAATTGACATCAACCCCGACAAATTTGACCTTGGTAAAGGACTTTTCTCAGCATTCAACAGTTCTTTCATATTAATAGTAATGCCAATGTCATCAGTGTACATGTATTTTGCCTAAAAGCTTTTTGTTTTGCTCTTTTGTCCAGCCAAAACTTTTGGTGCCACTGAGTGTCTGAACCCCAAAGATCACCCTGACACTACCCAGGTAAAATGATGTCATTGCTTACTAGCCAACATATCCACTGAACCTCACTTATGGATAATCCATAAGTATTGATAGCACCTCCATATATGAATAATCCAGAACTCAAGAGCATGGTAGCTGTATAATATCAATTATCTTCGTTCTATAAAAGACTATGAATAGAACGAAGCAATGTGTATAAATGAACTCTAATAGAACGAAGCAATGTGTATGTATGAACACTCTAAAATTGTCCGAACCCCCCCCAAAAAAAAGCCAGCCCCAGGGAAACATCGAGATTCTCGGTGAAACATCGAGATTCTCGGGAAAACAAAACTCGCTGTTTCCTTCGGGAGCAGTCATTAAGTGTATAGTATTCCGCTCACTGTCCCATTTTGCACTATAATTGAATTTAGTTATTTTCCATTTTCAGGTGTTAGTTGAGATGACTGATGGAGGACTGGATTACACATTTGAATGCATCGGAAATGTTAACACCATGGTGAGTTGTGATGATGAAACGATGATGATGATGATGATTAGATCATGATTAGATTCTTTGGCTACTAATATTTTATCTCCTGTTGTCATCTGGTGACATTTTAAAGCACAATAGACTGCTAGCAGTCTGAACTTTGGCGAGTCCCTTCCCTGTGCCAGGGAATTTTGAAGGGCGTGCACGCTTGTATTATAAACACTGCCATGTGGAGTCATATTACTAAAAAGTCATAGCAACCCACTACAGATTTACGCCAAAATCAGATGGTTTGCAATCATCCCTTTGGGAATAAAAGCACAAAAGTGCAGCGGCAACGCTGGTAGACAGAACAAAGGAAACAAATGATTTTTTCTTACGTTCCGTTCCACCACCATGGCCATCAGTGACGTCACATACAAACCAAGACACTCATTGAGCATGTGACTGGTTTCTTTGTAAGTGAAGCCAAGTACAATCACTAACACGCGGTGAGCACGTGATACTAATACACAGCTGCGTTTAGCTCAAACATGATTGGTTGATAGAATCGAGCGGCCAATGAGAATGAACTCGTCTATTTAACTCCTGACTGACTTCTGTATTGTCTTCTAGCGCCAAGCACTAGAGTCTTGCCATAAGGGATGGGGTACTTCTGTGATTATCGGCGTGGCAGCTGGAGGGAAGGAGATTTCGACCAGACCCTTTCAACTTGTTACTGGCCGTGTATGGAAGGGCACCGCCTTTGGAGGTTATGTATTGAAATGTCTTTATGATAGCGATATTTTGCTATGATGATGTTGATGTATTTTTGTGATTGGTTGAGTTATGATAGCAGTTGTCATGGTGATGCAGGGGCCGTGAAGTACACTATTGGACTAATTTACAGGCCATCAAATGCCGATTGTAGAATGTTTTTTTTTGTCACGATGTTTTCTTTGACCTCCCTTGGCTTTAGCAAGGGACACAAAAATCTTGTAAGCTTGTCACAGCTCATCACGCATTGTTTGATGAGTATATATTGTTTTAGGCACGGCCACACAAGCCGTATAGCTTTAATTTAAAGTGAAAAATCTCATGTATTCATGAACCAAAACTCAGGGACGGCGGAACAGTTTTCAAAGTGTGGGGGTCATTAGTAAGATTGTACTCGTCAAGGTGGGGTTGGGGCTGGGGCTGAGTTTAGTGAAAATGTATGTTAACGTGACGAAAGGTAGGTGGCTAATTAAAGTCCCCCTCCCCTACCACCACCTCTCGGCTCCGCCTTCCCTGAAACTCTTGATGTGCAGGTTTCAAGAGTGGAGACGGTGTGCCCAAACTCGTGGAAGAGTACTTGGCTGGTAAAATCATGGTAGACGAGTTCATCACACATAACATGGACTTGGATGGCATCAACCATGCGTTTGACCTCATGCATAAAGGGAAGAGGTAAGGGGATACAGCTATTTCAAAAAGCGTTTTCTGTTTTTTTTTTTCTTCTAAAATCTCACAAGAATCTTCACGAAATCAGTTTCTGATGCATTATTAAATTATTGCAAACATAAAACAAAGCTATGCATCATGGACAGGGCGAGTCAGCTATTTAAAAACCTCTACTTGTCGCCATCTGACATAAGTTTGGTTATTTTTAGTATTCGATCTATTGTGCACTTCGGACGGGGACAAGAGCAACAACAGAAAAAGTAAGTAATCTGTACTTTTTTTTCGATGTCGCTGTATGAGAAACATTTCTTATTGGCTAGTTTTGCCGCTTAAATTCACGACAAGATGAATTGAAATTTCGGTAGATTTAAATGGATTGCGTTCACTACTTTCTCCATAACTTGGCAAGTCGGAAACAGGGTCTGTAAATGTTGTATTTCTTTGCCCTTGCAGGTAATCTTCGTTAAAACAAGAGTGACAGCGGGAAGGGAAGATTGAACGACATAATGTACTGACCATCGATGTGTGATTAGTAGGGTGTTAAATAAAGTAGATTTATTTTGATATGTCGTAAGCTTTATTTTAGTTTCAGAGTAAAATTATTTCCTCGTTGACAAATGTGAGAGTGTGAGCTCCGGTCCGCCACCCAAACAACCCTAGCCGTTAACTTGTACTTACATTTTCAGTTTAAAGTTGTCCATGTGGGATGATGATTTTTATATGACTGCAGGTGCCATGACGTCTCGTGAAATTTTTAAAAACTCCACCTCCCACCCCCAACTCCAATTTTGGGTTGCTCTCCCATATACTCTTGCCACCAGTATCAATGAATTTGAGCTGACATGTCGATAAAAATTCCGCAAATTCCACTTCATGATTATAAGCAATTATGGATGAGGTTTCTGTGATTTCCAGAATAAACAATGTTGAGACATGGTTTCTTTTGGAAATCACAAAAACCGAATTCAATAATTGTCTTATTATACATTGATTCAGTAAAAATCATTTTTTTTCTGTCAAGCAATTTCTTTTACACAAGCGCCTTGTTAAATATTGAAAACATTCAAGGGATCTAGTCCCATGATGCATTGCGCGCGTAGGATCAAGAATCAGCTAGCTGATTCTTGGAGACCCTCAGAGTGTGTGATTCCCAAAGTAAAGCGCGCGCTTTTAGCCAATCAGAATCGAGGTAGTGAGTACAATGTATGATTATCAAGATTATGGTTGCCACCGCAACGATCATGGATTGTATGGTATATAGACAACTAAAGCAAGTTGTCACATTACCGATGCAACCATGCCTTTTCGCAATCCATAAATGCTGCTTTTCGCATTGTTTCTTTCCACTCAGCCTAAATCTCGTCCGCTACGGTAGAGTACAATTTCGTCTGACCAACAAGTGGGGAATATGACCCAATCAGAACGAAGCTTTAATTCTCCTCGAACTATGATCCGCCAATCAGAATTGAGCTTATATCTCACCAGCTACAAGAGTCATGTCGATGCAAGGCAGCGATGGCTCATGCTAGAAGGATTGTTTTTTTTTCTTTTTCGAAAGAAACCACTCCGGAAACTGTCAGAATATGGATTTGATATCTCGACCTTTTAGTCTGGGCAAAGGAGAGGTAAATTTTCAGCCCTTTAAAAAGATGAAAGACAAGATTCCTTGGCAAATCGACCTGGCAGAACACTTGACCCCGTGTGTTTGTTCTGAGGTGGAGGTAGGAAGTGCCAACGAACTCTACCGTAGCGGATGAAAAGCAGGTTACTCTCGGCCACTGTGTCACGGCGGAACATTCATTCCCTTATCCCTTTTTACATCTGCGCCATGAAGTGGGGTTTTCCATCTTCATCCGGTCGAATAGTCAAGATCTCGCATCCAGTCTCTGTCACTAGTAAGGTCTGCTCGAACTGTGCTGATCGTTTGCCATCCTGAAGCAAAACAAGAAAATAATTAGGCTTGGGCAAAATCAATTGGGCCATTCCATTTTATATGCACACACCCCCCATTGAGGGACCTGGAAATCCATGGGAAAGGGTGGGGGTCAGTAGGGAAAATATCCTAGGGGATTCATCGGAAAATTCCAGTGGGCTCCATCAGAAAATGCTGAAAACATCCAGGGGCCAAAATTGGGAAGGCAGTTAGCAGGCACAAAATATCCATGGGCCTTTTCCCACATTCTAGAGCAAATTTCGAACAAACAAGTTCCAAGGGGTACAAAGGCAATTCCCTCAATAGGGGCAGTACACAAACATTGAAATCCAAGGGGGACATTGACAATTCCCTCAGTAGTGGTAGCTACCATTCAGTTGTCCAAGGGAGTCTATAATTGATTCCCTCAATAGAGGCAGAGATGAAGAAGAGAGAATCCAGGGGGGTCAACAGCATTCCCTCAATAGGGTGAGCTTATTGTGGGGCATATCCAAGGGGGCTTACGCAGGTACTCATCCAAGGGGGATGCACAATATTGTCATCCAAGGGGGTATCTGAAGGGCTCCCTCAATAGGTGGGGTGTGAATAAAAAATGGAATGGCCCATTGTGTACTGTGAATACGACCTACCTGAGTAACTGCCGTCCAGTTGTCCGGCCAAGTTTCATCCCGCCATGTCCCTGAAAAAAATAACATACATCTTGAGATACATTGCCGGCCAAGGTGGATAAACTATACTGAAATCGGATTGAATTGCCATGGCTCTCATTTCAGCGATTTCGATTCCCTTGCATGATTTTTCTCGCTTGGATTGCCGCCATTTTCGGGCGCGCGCGTACAACACAGGAAGCCCGAAAACGAAAAATATTTTTTTCTTTCCGGAATCGAAAAGTGCTTAAATATAACCTGATATTCAAGTGTAAGGAAGATTGATGGTAATGACTGGAGGATCCTCCAGTCATACCATCATGGACAGGATTCAAAATTCAGTAGCTCAACTTTTTCGTTCGTCACATGTCACATGTCACGGTGACGGTTTGTTTACTGGTCAAGGGTTCTGGATCCGCCACGTTATTAGCAATGCTCGGTTCACACCTACCTTGTGAAATCATTGGCTCGATTGTAAACGTGTGACCGGGTTTCATAACTCCGATAGCCTTGTTTTCTGCAAAGAGGATTATAAATGTTAACAATCTCAGATACGTATGAACACGGGCCGCTGAGATGGATGCGGTTTCAAAGATTTTCCAGGGGCGTCCCCCTGTCCCCCCCCTGGATACGCCCCTGTTTTCATGCATTCAGCCCCCACTTTCTTTTGTAAGCCTAGTAGGCGGCCAACTAACCGTTCTGCTCTAGCTACACCGTGCTGAAGAGACCCAAAAAGGTCGAAACAGCTGTCCACGGTTGCTTATGTACTCTCAGTTTGGACTCTCATGCCACTGTTCTGTAAATATTTTTTGCGAAGTATCAGCCTTTCCTCGTGTTATTCTTCATATTTGTATAGTCTGCGTGCAAAAACGGGTATTAAAATTCACGTTAAAACAGAAAATATGATTTTTTTCAATAGTAGAATTAGCATTACACTAAAAGGTCAAAACACTCAGTCAGTGTCACACAGTCTTGTAACGCGTGACGCATATACGCGATAGAATCGTCTTGTTGATTTCTTAATCTGATGGGTTTGCTTTGCTTTATGAATGAGATGGGGGCCTGGGACTTGTAGTTTGTAGTAGGTGTTTTTCTTCAGCTGTTGTTCGATGATTGTTGTTTCGCGTTTTGACAGATAATGTTCCGCCTTCTCCTGGAAAGGTCACGCATATTCAATCACTTGAGACATCGCGCAACATACGAACCGCTCAATCTTATAGTATTCCAGCACAAGACATTCAAAATGGCTGCATCGAAAGACTTTTTGAAAAATCCAGACTGGGTCAAGAAAACAGAGCTCATTTTCGACTCTGTTGCCTCCAAAAGTGGCACGACCAACTTCGAAACGACTTGTGCTCCGCTCGCCAACATGAAAAAACTGTTTAACTTCGACGATGCCCAACTCAGTAACATGCGACTAGCGTACCAAGCTATTTGGAAAGAAAGTGGATTTAAGATTAGCCAAGAAGTCAACAAAGCGGAGTACATCAAGGTATTGCTTCCTTGGCGCAGTCAGAGTTACGGAGAGTAGAAATGTCGGAGACTCCGCTGCTATGTGCTTGCAACAATGCCTTCTTCGACCTAATCGACAAGCATCGAGACGGCAAGGTTTCTTTCCAAGAAATCAAGTCTCTGATGAACTCAAACTTTATTGAAGATACGAGCTACATTGAAGGGTGGTTCAAGCAAAAGGATGAGGAGAAAACAGCACGGATTCCCGTCAAGAGTTCAACATGATGGAGTTCAACTACTGGTACAGGCCAGAACTGGACGAGTCCAAGGGTAGGCTGTATGGGAGCTCGTTCACCAAGTAACCGAAAAAACGACATACAAATGGATGATTGCATTTTCTTTCCGAACCAGAACCAGGGGTCTTTTGTCGACCTCGGAAATTTTAAGGGGGGGGGGGGGGGGGGGGTCTCGTCGAAACATGGAAGTTTCACGGGAGGGCGGTCTTTGTGAGGTCTGGCTGAAATTCCAGGGAAGCGGGAGTCTGGATATTCCAGGGTAGGGGATTGTATAGGAGGATGGTCCTCGACTCACCGGAATTAAAGTGTACGAAAAAAAAGTGTGATCAACAATTTGAAACCAGGACTACCAGTTGTGTTATAGCACCAGACACGAGCAGACCCTAGTGTCGTGTTTGAGATATTGTGATGTATTTGACGTTGTCATGACAAAATAAATCAGAGCTACGCTATCGACAACTCGTGGATACATCACCTAACAGTCGGTGAACATCAAAACAACCTGAAGAAGATCGGTAATGGCCGATTGAAATATCGTTATTAACTAATCATCGTTTAAGCTGTTCGTCGACCTCGTCGATATATTTTTCTCAGTTCAACTGGTTGACAGGTCCGTTTATCAGGATCCAGCTTGGCAAAATACCTCGTTCGCGGATTTTCATATTTTAGTCTACATTAACATCAAAAGGGCAGGTACCCCTCCCCCCCTCCCACCCCCCCCCCCCCCCCCCCCCCTCCCACATTGGCAAACTTCTACGCCACGCCATTACTGTACTTTTCATAAATGTAAACTCTACGCCTACTAACAAACCGCGGTTCGACGGCTTCCGTCAACCAAACGAGTGCGAACGATTCCACACAGACTTTCGGGGAGGTTTTTTGAACTAATGAAGACTACTCGAAAGTTGGGGATGTTCCGCTCGAGCTCGCAAAATGTGGCCCATCCATGCAAGAACTACGCAAACTTCCATTGTTCTCCGGCATTGAAGGTTCCCCACGTAGGATATGTCCTATTTTTTTTAAGTAATCATCCATGCAAGAACTACGCAAACTTCCATTGTTCTCCGGCATTGAAGGTTCCCCACGTAGGATATGTCCTATTTTTTTTAAGTAATCATCCATGCAAGAACTACGCAAACTTCCATTGTTCTCCGGCATTGAAGGTTCCCCACGTAGGATATGTCCTATTTTTTTTACCACAGAACGTTTTCATGACTAGTAACATAATACAAGTAAAAAAGTGATAGATTTCGAATTGCTTTGAGAAAATGTGGCAACAAAAAGTATCTAGACCAATCAGATTAAAAAGAACAAAGGAGTGAGAATCAGCATTTTACGCTAGGTTCCCCACGTACAAAGACTTTTAAAATTGCATATCCTATTTGTGAGTACCGCATGTGCTTATATATCCCTAGAAGTCCTCAGACAAGTTTTTCTAGCATATTACTTGAATGTACTGATTTTCATGGTTTAGCCAATGAAATTGCCTATATTTTTAATAGAAATTAATTGCATAGCATGTTTGCCGTTGGCTTGCCTAGTTCTTATACGGACCATTACTTAAAATGATACAAAGCGTGAAATAACGGAAAATGTTCCCTCTCCCCTCCCCCGAGGCCGGCTATATCTGCTTGAACTGCACAATAAATTGCGTGACCCAATCATATGACCTATCATCAAGTTGTTTGAGATATTATTCCATGTCAGTGTCTTATTTCATTCTTTCTTTCTCTTGAATCTCACGAGGACGAAATAACATCGTTTCTTCAAAATGAACTCCAGCGCGACTGAAGCCGAATACTTGAAAGACCCTGTATGGGTAAAACGAGTAAACCAGATGTTTGACGCATTTGCTTCATTTTCACCAAACGGAAAAATTAACTTCCAAATCAATCTTGCTCCAGTGCAAGAAATGCGACGCGTTTTTAACATCACCGATGCCGAGGCCGAGGCGATCACGCAAGTTGTCAAAGACTACTGGAAAGGGCATGGGTTCTCTTTGGACCAAGAGGTCGATAAAGATGGATGGATAAAAGGTAATAGATCGTGACGGCGTCGTATCGCTGTATATATCGGGTGCGATTCTAAAGTGTGTCCATTTGTATAGCGCTTTGCTTTAATCTAGGGGCTCTAAACGCTTTCTATTGAAGGTATTTCTTATCCTCGGACTACTTAAGCACTAACATGAGTGCGTGTTAATGATTGTAACATTTTCAGTAACATTAAATCCTGTTCAATTTTGGAGCAATGGTTCTAAATCCACGACCTTTCGCTCTCGTCCGATGAGAATTAGCATACGTGGCCTCTGCGTGGGTTTTTCGCCCAGGGGGGTACTCGGATATAAAAATGACGGGGGGGGGGGGGGGGCGACGTATTTTTTTGGGTATGAAATTTGTAGTAAAAGTATTTTTTTGGGTTGAAAATTCTACCAGGTATTTTTTGAATGTTGAAAAATCCGCGAATATTTTTTTGGGTTGAAACTAATTCTGACAGGCTAGTTGATCATCAAGATACTGCCATAAGCTGAAACATATAATGGGACAGGCATCATGTGTAGTGTCTTTTGGTAGTGCTGGTATTTTTAGGCCTTTTTAGGGTAACAAAGTCGGGTATTTTTTGGGTATCAATTTTCGGAGCAGGTATTTTTTGCATATAAAATTTGTGACTCGGGTATTTTTTTGGGTATGAAATTTGGAACTCCGTCGGACCCCCCTGTCATTTTATATCCGAGTACCCCCCTGGGGTTTTTCGCTAGCATGTTTCTCTGACCTCTGAAACCCACGGTAAACGATTGCTTTAAGATAAATACATGCAAGATGGGACGGGGTTTCTGGTTCTGTGGTGCCTCTTGAAGGAGTCCGCTAATTATTACAAACTTTACTAGGAATGTGCCTTCTTAGGAGGGAAGAGCTGGAGCGGAGGGCAAAGGGCGAGAGACCGCTTCTTTATGCTTTCGCCGGCGCTTTCTTTGACATCCTTGATCGACAAAAAGACGGAAGCATGTCCCTAGAGGAGCTCACATTGCTGCTCAAGACCTACTTTCTTGACGTTACTCGGATTCCAGAATGGTTCAGGAGAGAGATGTTAACAAGACTGGGAGAATCCACCGCGATGAGTGGTTGAAGTGCGAGTATGATTTCTGGTTTCGCCCGGACGAAGACGTCACTAAAGGAATGCTGTTTAACGGACAGTACTCCGGACATTAGTCGGACATTTGACCAATTGTAAGGCTACTACCACTTAAAGGAAACTCTTTGAACTCTTCCGGGGTACTGTACTGTACTCTACTTTACTCTACTCCGGGGTACTGTAATCCCTTTGCGTGACCCAAGCACTTCTATCAATTACGAAAATTCAACTCCTGTTCAAATATTGACCTTCACGCGTCAATCAAATGATTCATACATGTAAAGAACATTCAATTCAGGATTTATAATTAAACTTGTGGCATGTTTCACAGGCTAACCATGTCTACGCCCTTATGTCTGCTTTCTGTATTGTGCTGCATCAGGAAATCACATTTTCAATAAAGTGAGGGATACCTAAGTCGCGTCTGTTTTCTTTGCGCCTTCCACTGCGCACAACACCAGATAAATCGCGTAGATCACGGCAATAGTGCCTATCCGCAATCTCCTATGGAAAGTCACGCGATGGTCACACAACAGCACTGTCACGGTCAAATGGATGCTAAAATACGAACTTTTAAACAGCTCGAAAAAAGTTGCGATATCACTCGTTTATTCGACATTAAAGGATTCGTCTCACCTTACCCATAATGCACCGCTTCACCGCCATTTCCGATATCAATTAAAGACTCGACAAAAAGTGTTCAGGTTAGAGCATTGTACTGTACAAGTGCAAGAAAACTCATAATAGTAGAATGCCTTTACATTAAGTAATGGTCCGTATAAGAACTACCCAAGCCAAAGGCAGAGCATGCTGGAATGCAATTATTTTCTATTGAAATTATCGGCGATTTCATTGGCTTAGACACAAAAATTGGAAAAAATTAACATGAAAGGACGACTTTTCTCAGGATTTATGGTAAGATATAAGCACATATGGTACCTACACATATGGTATATACAGGATATACGATTTTTGAAGACTTCGTACATGGGGAACCTAGCGTAAAATAGTGATTCTCTTTCCTTTGTTTTTCTTTAATCTGATTGGTCTGGAGAGTTATTATCGTTATATTTTCTCAAGCAAGTCGAAATCAATAATTGTTTCACTTGTATTATGTTACTAGTCATGACAACTTTCTGTGGTAAAAGAATGGAACACATCCTATGTGGGGAACCCTGAATGCCATAGAACAATGGAGTTTCGGTTCCTTCTTGCGTGGATGATTACTTAATTAATTAAGAGTTTCTGAGGGTAATGAATCACTAGAATTGCCACAAGTCGACCTCTCTGAGGATACTAACAAAAGCACGAAAAAAAAAAAAGAAAGTCTAATGAATCATGTGAACAAAAACAATGCATTATGGTCAGAGTTAGGGGGATCCTTTAAATATTTCTGGACACGATCTTCCATTTTATCCATACTTGGCCTGAACGCCTCCCCTGTGGAGTTATTCGGAAATGTTTGTTTCCGGTTTCAGGGATTCCTGTGAAGGTGACAATAGTTGCGCGCCACAGACTTGAAACCCGAAAAAAACTGCAAAATTGCAAAACGAACTTTTCGGGCCCGAGAATTTATTGTAAGTTTCGAGAAACTGGCCCCCGGGCTACACCGCGTGCCAAACGACCACTATGACCCCATTTGACCGCTTTCACGATGTCCTGAGAACAATACACTCGAGCCCTTCCGACTCGTTCTGGTGAATAAAACGGACAACCATTGTTTTCATCCATTTAAACTGCGTGCGCAACATCGCAAAATCATTTTGGACGTTACAGTGGTTGCGAATACCCTCCCTTCCCCAACGTGCGCCCACGATAAAAGAGCCTCGTAAACTTACTTGCATAATGAGGTACGCTTGGAGCGGTGTGAAATAATCTGAAATAAAAGAAAAGACACTAGTGCCCACTGGTACTTTGGTTCGGGTTCGATTCCCAAAATAGGTTATCTCGGGTCCTGAAATACAGTAAAAACCCGCATAAAAGAACATGTGGTTTAAGAACACTCAGGCTGAACTTTGGTCAAAATGGTACCTTATACATAAGAACACATGCAGCCTGAAAAATGAAAATTGTTCTTGTATAAAAAAATTGTTGCCAGTTAGATTCGAGTACAGTAACCCACTTTGTGGTAGAGTACCCAGGAGATCAATATGACGTGCTAGACCATGCACACACAGTTCTACAGCAGGAATTCCAGGGTAATTTAGCAATTGTTTTTTAGACTTGACTAATTGTTGTTACCTTTCTAGTGTATGCAGCATTTGATGTTAAGAAACAACTTTAAGAACACCTTAAGAACATTTTCAGGCTGATTTTGCAGAAGACACCCAATATACAAGAACAAAATCAGCCTGATTACCCAAAACACCTGTTCTTTTATGCGGGTTTTTACTGTAATGTACATGTGAGTAGATATGATCACGTGACTTACTGGTTGATGCCATGTCCACAGTAACTTCTCACCACAGAGTACCCATGCGCTTGTGCATGTTTTTGGATCACATTGCCAATCTCTCGATACCTCACGCCAGGCTTAACTGATAAATAAGATGTACCAACATAAGCCAAGTGAAATTTCCTGAAGGCCTGTTACACTTTCGATTTTTGTTGCATTTTTTCGCGGCACCGACGTACCTGTGTCTATAGCTTGCATTAAACACTCATATGTCACATTGACCAGCTGCTTGTAAGACTCGTCCACATTTCCCACAAAAAATGTCTCATTTAGGTCTCCATGGTAACCATTGTAATACACAGTTATGTCCACTAGAAATAGCAAGAAAAATAACTGATTTAGTGTCATTATCAACTATCTTTCATCTCAGGTGACTTTCTTGTTATATCTTGACACAGCAAGGAAGGCAACTCACTAAACAATCAAATTAAAGAAAAAAAGTTGCCCATAGTTGTCCTCAAGTACAATAAAAATCCAGGACTTTCCAGGTTTCCCAGGAGCCATAGGAACCCTGTTAGACACTCAGTGAGCTACGTCAAGACCTACTACACCAACAACATTGTGGTCTGGGTGTGTATTAGACTGCTAGCAGCCCCTACTTTGGCGCGTTTCCCAGAAAGAAAGCGAGCGCGCTCCTCTGGCGTTCGTCGGGGGTTCGCGCTCGCTTTCTGGGAAATGCGCCAAAGTAGGGGCTGCTAGCAGTCTAGGTGTGTATGGCTTCCAGCAAAGTTTTTTAAATGCTTTACACCTGTACATACAGTTAACAATATCACCATCCTCTAAAGGGCGCTTGTCAGGAATTCCATGACAGATGACTTCATTAACAGATCTATAAAAGAGAGATCAAGTTATTTGTCATCCTTGTCACTGTCACCATTTGTGTCTTCCACAATACTGTTTCGAAGCTTCTTTTTCATGACAACCATGGTGCTTGTTGCACATAGAGCAGATTTCGTATGACTGTGAAAAGTGGCATGACATGGCACGGCACTGTTGCAGTCATGGCACGGAACCTGGCTTGCTGTAGATACGGAATGACGAGGGTTGTCCAATACACTGACAAATTTATGCAAGGCATTGTCTAAAACAAAGGATTGCAATGGAGTGCATTATAGAACGAGGCAATACAATGGAGAAGAACAATACCATGCATAAATTTGTCAGAGTATTGGAATAGTATTGGAATGACATTGCATAGTCGCATTACAGTCACAGTTGCGGTGTGGCACAACGTTGGCGCAGCACTTTTCAAAGTCATATGAAATCTGCTCCATTTAAAAGTACAACTAACCATTGCTCCTTGAAGAAGTGTATTGCACTTCCATGTTAGCGAACAACAACAGCTTTTATTCAGATGTTTTTTCTGCTCTGACTAACAATTTATTTACTTTTCAGACTAACTGGAGGCATTTTTTTTGGGGGGGGGGGAAATCAGGGAAATCTTGTCTTTTTTGTATAGAAAAATGCCCTAAATGGTGCATCCCTACACTGGTCATCACCACCAAATTGATAACAATCATCAACTCCTAACACCATTTTCATCAACACAAAACACTATCATTTTCATGACCATCATGGTCGTAGCCTGCTTGCAAGTAGTTTCTGGGTGTTTTTATTGCGGAAAATCTGGTCCATTCGCTGATCAGACTCAGATTTCTGCACTTGCCCCAGGACCATGCTTTTTTTCCTCATCCAAGATGGCGCCCAATCAGCGAATGGACCAGGTTTTCCACAATAAAAACACCAAGCAACCTCCTGCAAGCAGGCAATCATTATCATATCATCGTCAATAAAATATTATCATCATCATGAAATTACTACAAATGTTTTACATACGTGCAGCATGACTTGGGGAAACCATGGTAATTGAGAGGTGATGGGTAACACTTCCTTTCCAAGCAGGCCTGATGTGAAAAATACAGATCAGATTGTGATTCAAATCGACAAGAACACATTTCCAAAGGGAAATTTTTTTCCAATTATCATAAAGTTAGCCTTGCCGATTTTGATTATCAAAACTAAAAATTAGAATGTGCAATTCAAGAAAAATTCCAGACACCCCCTCCCCCAGCACGGAAAGTATTAGAAATTCAAAGGGGTGGGGGGTCAACTTATCTGTTATTTTCCATACAAATATTGATTTTTCTTTGGAAATTCCTGAGGGTTGGGGGAAAGAGGGGATCTTTAAAGAGCCTGTGTCAGCCGACATTTTGACAGCATAGCAAACATACCAAGTCAGAGAAAGCATCCATTTCCATCTGCTGATTTAGAGAATATAGAGCAAAATTCTTGATTGAATTTGTTAAATCGAATCTGAAACTTTATTTTTAGATGTTTATTAAGAGATTTCTACACATAAAATTCATCTTCTAACAACCAACGAAAACAATAACAAAGGAGTGGCTGACAGGGGAACTTAAAGTGAATTCCCTCTGTGGTGGAGGTATGGATTCAGAAAATATCCATCCCCCCCCCCCCCCATCCCCCACAGAAGGGCATTGGAATGGACATTCTGGAGGGGTGAGGGTCAATTTTCCTGATCTTTTCCATACAAATACAGTGTATTTTTCTTTGGAAAATCCAGAGGGGTGGGGAGGGGGTCACTTGTCACTTTTCAACACCCTTCTGTGGGGAAGGGGGGGGGGGGACCACACAATTAAACAGTGTCGTGCACACTAGTTTCTTACCTCATGAACTATTCTGTCAATTTCATCTGCTGTTACTCCCACCTTGATGGCTCTGGCACCAATGTCAAGAACCTCTCTTGCAAGCTGAAATGGAGAGCACTGTTACCTCTTAGCTCCACTAGCATTATGTTTTGCCAGTAACAAAATTATTTCACATCATATGGTATCATGGCTCACTGACCTTACATGCTGTTCTCATATCCTCTATCTCTTGGGGTGTTAAAATCCTAATCTGAGTGCTTTGCTTGGATTTCATCTCAAAAACCGGGACTCCTATGAAAATACAATATAATGCAGTTAGATAAGCTACCAAATCTCAAACAAGATCTTTTTGGGTATACTACTAATTCATTCAGGCTCATTTCAGACTTTCAAACATTTGGGATATGTCTAGTAAAAACAAAACTATAAGATTGTGTGCTTACAGAAAATATCCCCCCCCCCCCCCAGGAGGGCTACTGTCAACACCCTTCTTTGGGGGGAGGGAGGGGGGAATGGATATTTTCTGGAACCACACATTGCATGATTCCTTACAGTATATAAGGGAGTGTCTAACTTAATAATGTTGTCTCACCAGTTTCTGCATATTCAGGTTTGGCAATATCATCAGGAACAGTCCTCTTTGGAGTCTATGAGTATAATATCAGTAAGAATAAAAATTGAGTGAAGCGATCATACCATCTGGACTGGTGGTGGCTGCGAGGCTACCATAACCAGAGTAAGAGCTGCCTGGGGAAAATTTGGGGAGCTGCTACCAGTACTGTCGTACAAAAGCTTGTCACTTCAAACAAAGGTAAGAGTGTATGGCAGTTGCATTAGGAGTGCCATGCTCTAGCTACGCTGGTGAGTGCTGGGCCCCAAGGATGATTGACAGGGTGAGACTGAGAGAAATGAGTGGGCTATGCTGAGGTGGATGTGTGACCTGAAACCTGATGATGTCCACCAGCCTGAGCACCATTTGCGATACGCTCTGCTCAAGATTGACAACCTTGAGACAGCCCTTCGTTGTGCACAACTTTGGTGGTTTGGCCATGTGGAGAGAGCACCAAGTTCAATCTCCTCCATCAGGCACTTTGATGGGTTGTTGGTAGTCTTTAAAAACACTCTAATGCCTCCCATACCTGTGGCCAAGGTCGGAGTTTTCCAGAAAATCTGTAATCTGGCCAGGGAACATAGCTGTTGCTTGTCTTCGAAGTTTCTTGACTAGCGGGCTTGGCAGCTTTGTGTAACTTCTTATGCTCATTCCAGTAACCCTTGAAGCAAGCCTGGTTATGCAAGAAAGTAAGTAAGGTAATACCTCAAGAGTCGGAGCCATCTGTGGCTGTAAAAGCTGGCTAAGATGGTCAAGTCATCCATGAGCAAGAAGAGGTAGGCTTTTTTTCGAAAAAAGATGTGTCAGAATGTCGTCAATCTAAAACGAAGCTCTGTGGGGTCACTATTCACTTAATAGAAACAAGTTGGCAAATCATTAAATGTGTGATACCATATCATATTTAAGTTACAAGGCATAACTATGTTGAAAGTGAAAATAGCTAGTCTGACGTCTAATTTCAAAACCGAAAGTTGTGCAGTAGGAATTCTCCAGGAATTGCAGAATCGCGCCCTTACCTGCGAACAGAAGAAGCTCCCTGGTATTCTAAGCTTTATACAGGAAGGACATTGAAGCTTTGCCGGTTTATTACACGCTGGAGTCTCGCAAACTCGCGAAGCTACTTCGCCGCCAACGTCCGCCATCTTGGATCGAACGTTGAAACCCAGCGCTCTCGCGGTAAGAAATTAACACAGGACTCCCATAGCAATTTCCGATTTTCGCGGGACGTAACGGCGTCGGTTTGTTTTGTACCTTCCGCGTATCTCACACTAGCAAGTGTTAGAATCCTGGGTCGGCGGGGAAGGGAGGAGGACGCGAGAAACAATCTATAATGAAACGGAAGGGGCTGGTCAGGTTTACAATCGGCAAAGCTGATACACGTTAGCAACAGGTGAAACGTGCTTTTAATGCACCAGTCAATTGACAGCCCCGCACCCCCCCATTCGCGCATTAGCGGGGCATTCACTTTTTGGCAAATGAAAGGCAGTGAGCGCCTCGGTTTGCGGGGACAATCTGAGAGGTGAATGCACCGTCCCCAGGGTAATAATTAAGAGTGAATGCGCTCCTTGTCCAATGAATTTAGAAGATAACACAAAGGATTTTTACTCACTGAATAGAGTCATGTCAATGGTGCCCAGTTTTCAATGCAGCCGCAGCCGATCGCAAAGCGTAATAAAACCATATTTTTCTACTTGCATGTACATTCGCTAGTGTAGATTAAAATGTAATACGTTTAATTCAAGTAACAAAAATCTGTATTTGTCGTGTCTTTTGTGAAGTAAAGGGGTGTTCATATGGAGGTGAAGCAGCCCGGAAAGCGGGCTGGTTTCTGTTGTGTTGTGTCCCGGGGAAGAGAGTGACTCCCCGCTCGATGTACTGTGTGGAAGCCGTGAAAGAAAGTGCATCTCCCGACCAACGGGGCAGTAATGTAGTGTGAATTCTGTACGAAAGCCCCGCTAGTACCCCGCTAATGCGCGAATGGGGGGGTGCGGGGCTGTCAATTGACTGGTGCATAAGAGGCTTCCTTAGATCACAGTAGCACCAAGAGTGGATTACCAAGAGTTTTCATATTTACTATGTACGCCCGAATCACAGTCAGAAAAGTGTCTATTTTTAGAACTAGGATGCCCGCAAAAATTCGTCATCCACAGGGTTCCCACTTTCTTGCCACGCGAACCGCCGTTGTGAGATCCAGCCTAAAATTAAATCGCAGATCAATGGAAAAACCGTTAAAATCGCAAAGATAAGGTGGGATATTCTCTATTTTGTTGTGTATTGGGTGTACGAGCATTCGAGCCTGAGCATTCGAATACTTTAGCACGCGAAACTCAAATCTAAAAATAGACACTTGTCTGACTGTGATGTGGACAAATACAGTAGGGAAAGATTCTAACTCTTGTTATTAATCCACTCTTGGTAGCACCTAGCAAGGTCTTGCGAACTACTGACTGTGTTTAGATTGAAACACAGTTCAGGGGCGTAGCCAGGGAGAGGGCTTGTAGAGGGGTCTCCAAGTTGAATTTCACGCGAGTCGAGAAGCTAATATGCCGTTTAGTCAGTCTTCTGAGCTTGCGTCTGCTTGCGTCTCACTGAACCTTGTCCCTAGCTATCTAAAATCACTTTTTACTGAACATAAAGCTATATACAATACTCGGAACTCTGATAATACCTTGTTACTCCCAAAGCCCCACACAAATTATGCCAAAAAATCAATCTCTTATAGTGGAGCTTTACTGTGGAACAATTTACCTATAGAAACACGAAAGATTAAACAGCATTCGGCCTTTTTGAAGGGTGTGGATACTTTTCTTTCCAAATCAGACTCCCACACGGCAAACTTGTAAAACAGTTTTTATTACAGTATATTGTTAATTTGTTTTTAATTTTAACAATGTATTATCTTCATGTAATCAACTGAATGTTTTTACCGTGTCTAAATAAATGTTCTGTCTGTCTGTATTTGTTGTACTGTCAATGCCGTAGCTAGCGTGGGGCATCCCCCTCCCCCCCAGTGTCAACATGTGGGGAAACCTGCTTGCCCCCTAGCAAAAACAAAGGATGACCATGACTGTAGGCCCGTAGCCAGAGATTTTTTTTTTTTGGGGGGGGGGGGGGGTGTTAATCTAGAGAAAGCGGACCAACGTGGTATGAATTTATTAACCGCTAGTCAAAATTCACTACAAAAAACAAATATACGAAACTGGCTATATGCCAAAGTGACCGCAGTCTTCTGTTTGGCCCATTTAGTCACCAGAACAGTGTTATCAAACACTTAAATGTGGAACTTTTTGTCGCGTTGGAGGGGTGCTTGCGCACCCCCGGAACCCCCCTGGCTACGGGCCTGGACTGTATACTTTCTACCTCAATGCACGAGATAGCGATTCGCGAGTTAAAAGTCATAACTATGCAAACGTGTGTTGGTGTAAGAGGGTGCACTTTACAAGTTCTCGTATACAACCCCTAAGTGCAGAGCCATTAATAGCTCTCAAGGTCAGATACACTTTCACACAGATAAGATTGGCATCGAATGTTGTGAAAGATATTAAACTAGAGGTTTGTGTAGAGTATAGAGGCACCCAATTTGTATAGGGCGCCTCTTTCGCATTCGTCAGTTAAATCTATATCAAGAAACTTCGTGACTCGCCGCCGTTGCAAAATCTCCTTATTAGGAAATCCCCCTTACGCTTAAGGGTCTGGAATCAATAAACCAAATGCAGCCCGCGCCTTAAACTAGCAGAAAACGCCGAGCAGCATTTTCACATCAGTCAGTCAACTTGCAGTTCAATCGCATATCTGCAAAAAATTAAAACGTGCGATCGTTTAGCATCAAAATATTTGCGTACACTAATAAAAACAACACATCGAAAATCCGCCAAAATTAGCTGCTGGGAAAGCGGTGAATTATTTTTTTGGAAACCTAATTTGCACTCGACGAGTACTTCTCAGTCACTTTAATTAGAAGACTAAAAGCTTGGCTTCTTGTAGCTTGGTCAATTAATAGATATCGCACTAAAATATGAACAGTTAAAATATGAACAATATTTAGAAGAGTACAGTCGAGAATTTATTTCAGATGACTGTAGTAATGGGCTGTTAAAAAAATAGCAGTATAGCCCCCTATCGATCAAACATTGTTCTACCCCTGTGGAAATTAATAGTCATCCTCGGAGACCCAGGGGATTTTTCCTCGCGAGCGGGAAGCAGAGGAAAAATTCCCTGGGTCTCCGAGGATGGTGGAAATTATAGGCTCCTGAACCCCTGTGGAAATTCCGGGTAAAATGAATAGCCCCGTGGAAATTCCAGGGGTCAAAAACAACAAGGTCCTGTTGAAATTCCACATGACAACCCCTATGGAAATTCCAGGTTCCTCGTACCCTGCTAGCAGAGGCTATTCCACTGTATCTCTCTTTTACGTTGACCTTATTTATTCGCGATTCGGTGTGCGCGTTGCTTTTGTTGTTGTACACAGAACGCGAATGACTATGACATGATAAGACTCACAGGAGAAAGCTCTGCTCGCAGGGTAATCCTGGTTTTCAGTTCGGGTAGTCTGTGTCAGATCTCGAGATAAGTTTGGGTACCATGTACTTTCTACTTTTTTTCTATAGGTCTTAGTGACTCGTTGCCAAGAGGATGCACATCAGAGACGCGAATGACTATGACATGATAAGACTCACTAGTAGGGTCTGTTAGCGATTTTATCGTGCACTTTTGCGTACAGGCACCAAACTTCGCACAAGTGTTCCTTGGGTGATACCAAACAGGTTTAGAGGGGGGTGCCACAAATGTTCGCCCTAGGGGGGAGGGGAGGGGGCATTTTGTCCAAATTAGACATGAGGGATCTTTTTGGGCTGCAAAGACCGTACAGGCACCAAACTTGGCACAAATGTTCCTTGGGAGATACCAAATATCATTTAGAAGGGATGCCACATATGTTTCCGCTAGGGGGGTAGGGAGGGGTAATTTTTGTCCGAATTAGGCATGGGGGTCTTTTGGGAGCCGCGAAGACCGTACAGGCATCACACTTGGCACAAATGTTCCTTGGGTGACACCAATCAGATGAAGAGGGGGATGTCACAAATGTTCGCCCAATGGGGGTGGGGTGAGGCAATTTTGTCCGAATTAGCATGGGGGTCTTGTTGAGCTTCATAGACCATACAGGCACCACACGTAGCAAAATGTTACTTGGGTGTTACTAAACAAATTTGAGGGGGGTGTCACAATTGTCTGCCCAAGGGGGATGGGGAGGGGCATTTTTTCCGAATTAGCATTGGGGCCTTTGGAGCCGCAAGACCGTACAGCACCAAACTTGGCACACATGCCTTTCTTTGGTGATACCAAACTGATTCAGAGGGGGCGCCACAAATGTTCACCCTAGAGGGGGAGGGGAATGGGAATTTTGCCCAAATTAGCCATAGGGTCTTTTTGCTACAAATCCTTATTGGCCTGAAACCCAAACAAGTTCTGACACAAAAAGTTTGGCGGTTGGCACCCTAGAGGGAGAGGGGCAAAATTTCCATTAAGAGGGGTTGAGTCCAAAGGCACCAGACCTAGTGCATAAATTGCCTTGAGACTGAACAGGTGCGCAGTTCCGTGTATGGGAGGTTGGACTTGTCGCACTTGCAGCGCCCGCTGGTGCGACCGCTTTTCAGTAGCTCGAACACACTCTTGAAGCCGGTTGGAGTCCAAAGGAACATTTGTGCCAAGTTTGGTGCCTGTACGGTCTTTGCAGCCCCCAAAAGATCCCTCATGTCTAATTTGGACAAAATGCCCCTCTCCTCCCCCCTAGGGCGAACATTTGTGGCACCCCCCCTATAAAACTGTTTGGTATCACCTCTTGGTATCACCCAAGGAACTTTTGTGGTATGTTTGGTGCCTGAACGGTCTTTGCAGCCCCCAAAAGATCCCTCATGTCTAATTTGGACAAAATGCCCCTTCTCTCCCCCTAGGGCGAAGATTTGTGGCAACCCCCTCTAAAACTGTGTGCTATCACCCAAGGAACATTTATGCCAAGTTTGGTGCCTGTACGGTCTTTGCAGCCCCAAAAGGTCCCTCATGTCTAATTTGGACAAAAAGCCCCTCCCTCCCCCCTAGGGCGAACATTTGTGGAACTCCCCTCTTAAACTGTTTGATATCATGCAAGGAACATTTGTGACAAGTTTGGTGCCTGTACGGTCTTTGCAGCCCCAAAAAGATCCCTTATGTCTAATTTGGACAAAATGCCCCTCCCCTCCCCCCTAGGGCGAACATTTGTGGCACCCCCCTCTAAAACTGTTTGCTATCACCCAAGGAACATTTATGCCAAGTTTGGCGCCTGTACGGTCTTTGCAGCCCCCAAAAGGTCCCTCATGTCTAATTTGGACAAAAAGCCCCTCCCTCCCCCCTAGGGCGAACATTTGTGAAACTCCCCTCTTAAACTGTTTGATATCATCCAAGGAACATTTGTGACAAGTTTGGTGCCTGTACGGTCTTTGCAGCCCCCAAAAGATCCCTTATGTCTAATTTGGACAAAATGCCCCTCCCCTCCCCCCTAGGGCGAACATTTGTGGCACCCCCCTCTAAAACTGTTTGGTATCACCCAAGGAACATTTGTGCCAAGTTTGGTGCCTGTACGCAAAAGTGCACGATCCGAAGGTTTTTTGACCCTAACAGACCCTACTACACAGGAGAACGCTCTGCTCGCAGTGTAGGTTTCTCGATAGGGAGTAACGGATATAAAATGGACCAGCCAATCGCAAAGTGATTAACACCAATTCTGAATAAAACCTGTAGGAGTGATTAAAATTACTCACGACAGTCATGCGAAAAATTGCTCTATCAGGGCTCGAAATTGCGACCGTATCAGTCGCAAAAGCGACCAGAGTATTCCACTTAGCGACAAAAAAGATCAGTTTGTCGCAAATATTTGACTAGTTTTGTAGATATTTCGTAAGGTTTGCCTATCTCATGTTACTTATTAAATCCTTGCTGCTAAGCGATATCAATAACACTTTGTTATTCAGAGTCAGTTTTACACTGTATAGTCACTTAGGAGATTGAGAGAGATTGAGATTGAGTTCTATTCTGGATTTTTTTCAGTAGACTACTCAAAGGAAATTTATTACACTGCTTACATCAAAGCTGTTCCTTCATAGCCACCTTAAATTACTTTTTCAGCTCTGTCGCCATGGTTACTGACCCAACGCAATCCCTAATGGAATCTGTGCAAAGGAGAATTCCCCTTCTTGGTGCTTCTCTTCCTCAACATGATCTAGCAGCTCCTCGGCAGTCTTCAAGCACACTAGATAATTCTTCTTATAGCAAGCCATGCAATAATACGGGTAGGTTGAGCCGTGAACTTGCTTATGATGAAAAGCTTGGTGTTCGATATTCGTGAAGCGCTCTTTACACGCGGGATCCTCGAGGCAGGGCAGTGGTAGGTTGCTATAGTAATGCTCCAAATAGTCATCCGGTGTCTCAAAGAATTCATCGCAAGAACAATCGCATTGTTTGTGAACTTTTTTCAAGTGTTCTTCTAATTTTGTTTCACTGCAATAAACTTTCTCAGGACAAAATTCACAGCTTTGCTGTCCGGCCTTGTGTTCTACGAGCTCTCTCTTTGTGAAAAATCCATTTTGACGCTTGCTTTTTTCACATCTAGGATTGTTACAAAGAAAGTTATGGAGTTGCAAATCATGCTGCGTTGCCTCGGCTTTCGTCTTGAAAATGATCCTACACTGGCCACACGAGAACTGAAAAACATCTAGCAGTGTTTTCTCTTCGACATTAATTGTTTTAATAGCGATTTTGTTATACTTCAGTATGGCTGCCAACTCCTCAAACCTTGCCTCGTCGCCGCATACCACATGAGCTTTGTACTTCGTATGTACATGAGGATGTGGCCAAAGTTTGCAGCGAGAGTTCGAGCAGTTGCACGACAGATGCGTATAAAAGTGTAGAACATAGGTTATCAACGCCGTCCACGAAGCCTCGGCAGAATTTGTCAATGTAGGATGTCTCACAATCCATTCATAATCTTGAGGGAGATCTTTCTTTGGAGTTTTCTTGTTGTAAAATACATGGACTTTGATATCTTTCTGCGTGCTTGTAAAACGAATTCCTTTGAGGAAATCTTTGCTTGTTGTTTCCCAGTCCACAAAGTACACATTGGAAGTTCGTATGCTGCACATTTCTCCGTCCAATCTTCAGTTCAATGACATAGAACATGTATAGAACGTCAGCTGAAAAATATTGTGTATGGTATTCACACTGCAAAAACCTTTTCTTTTTCGCTTTTCTTTTTTGAGAACCCTGAATAGCCGCCACATAAATAAGTTCTGTTGTCAAAACAAAAGCAATTTTCAAGCTATTATGCTCCAAATTGATAGTTGCCTTTGAATAATTTAAAAGCATAAGTTTTTGATTAGTTTATATACAGTATGGATCATTTTTAATTAATGTTTTTGCCGTTCGCTATTCTGACTGGTACAAAAGCAAATAATGGCTCATGAGGAATGTTTGTGCAGGCAGCATGAGAAGGTTTCTGTTCTTTTTCTTATTAACGGGTGGCAATATTATTTAAATCCAGTGACTCTAATGCGGTTATTAAAAGTTACTTTTTGGTTGTTATTATAAATAAAGAAAACATGGTTGGGAAGAAAAATTAAGAAACTAATAAACGTTTTGGGGATGGACGAGAAAAAGCCAGTAAATGATAGATTGACACCCCAAAAAACAGTAACAAAATAGAAGAAATTCTGTCTTGCAACAAAGTAAAAGAAAGAAAGATCTCGAGTTCTTCGTGAGGTACCTCAAAACGACCTTGGAACTTTCCATGAACAAATAGGAGCAAAGCAAAATATTATTACATTGAAAAAACAATAATTCCAGCCTTAAAAACTTTATGAATTGATAGATGTAAAGCGTTATGAAGAAAAAAATAGAACTGCATGCCTCGTGAGCTCATATTAGACAGCGAGGACACCATTATAATTATTAAGGCGTATAGAAAAGTTGACCACCCACTATTTTAATAATTAACAGAAATTAATATTTTTTTAGAAGACTTAAAGAAGAGATGAAAATTGTGTTAACTCTGTTCTAAGATGTTTGTGACAACGCGGATATATGGATGTACAACTAGCAGTCAATCATCCTGCAGAATAATTTGATTTCAAATTTGATAACCTGTTATGTAAAGTAACGGCTTAAAAAATCCTTCGTTAGACTTTATTATAATGATAGAAAGTTGGGCTTATCCACATATAGGATATAAGGTATCTTTTTTATCGGATAAACGGAGAAAATCCCCAAATTATCCCGGTCTGTTTGATATCCTCAATTTACACTTCGGGTAGATTCGCCTAGAACAAACGCGAAAAGAAAGGCAGGTTTCTGATATACAAAGATACAAAACTAAGTAGAAGAGTCAGCCAGTGTAATATTCTAGGTATTTTAAAATTTAATATTAAGTTCAATTGCATTTATAATTTGTTTGGTATCATTTGTTTATCTCTTGAAAAGAAACTTGGTCATCCTTGATGTCCTTGTTAACAATTTACAAATTTGAAAGATACCGAAGATATTTCTGTACCTTCTTCCTACGCTAGCCATGATAGTAAACCTAATGTAGCAAATAATGTAAACAGTATTAATCGGTGAGGAGTTCTCTGAAATCGTCCCATCAACCGAACCACAATCGAACCACAACTCACGGCGCTAGAACTAAGGTTTAGTTTTCACATCACCTAAAAAAACATATTTGAAATTGCTAGTCGGCTTTGTAGTCTTTTCCCCCCTGTTGTCGCTGTGCATAATGCACTTTGCATTAAACCACCCACCACTGTCACTAAAATAGGCTTACTTCAACTGATTTACTTGTTTGTACTAACAAATTATAGTGCATTTAATTCTGCATTATAATGTGTCCGCCGGTATCCAGTTTTCATGAGTCTTACCTAACAGAATCTATATTAAACAGACGACTCTCAAATCATTCCGTAAAAAATTCTAGCCGCTAGTAGTCTAGCGCTGTATTGTATTATTTTGTTTTTTTTATTTAAAAAAAAAATCAAAGGAAACATTTTTTAATTGTATCAAACCTATATAAATTGCTTCTTATATTTCAGTGTCTTGAGTACTAGAACGTGGCATAACCGCTAACCACAAAAATACTTGTTTGAGTCATTCGTTTTGTTTGCCTTGAACTGTTACAACTTCCTCTTTTAGACAGTCCCCTCTTTGCCAATCGCCAGATCGTTTATATTCAAAAGTTGTGTTAATGTTTATTAGTTGAGAGATGTGTGAGGGAAATTTGTAGAGTATACCGGGCGAAAATCACCAGCAGTCTTGTAGAGCCTTTCATTAAGCGATAAGCTTTCAAATTTGACAGCCGTGTAATTCGCTCAATCGGCTCAGCAAAGGGAGATATTGAGTTATTGTATAGACGTCTCCGTAAATGCGCAATTACGCGCTATATTCCCACTACGTATATGCGATAAACACAACCCGATCTCGCTTTATCAGAGAGCAAATCTGCACCAACTACCTGTTTATGAATGAATCATTGTCTCCAAATGAAAAGCGAAAAATCACCTTCGAATAATAAAACCCACTGAAAAATACTTCAGGAACTAGCGAACTAAAGCGCGCGCACACTTCGAAACAAAGACTGGCACAAGACTTTACACTTTGAAAACCTCAACTAACAATTTAATGAGCTCGTTTGCCTTCAAACGAGCCAGAACAATGGGAAAATACAGTACTTTCGGGCCGTTACAAACGCCCAACTTTAAAGAAAAGCCAGTAAATTATTTCTTCTGTTTCTGCGTTGTATTCCTGTTTGCTTTCGAGCCGTTTGTGGCAAATAGAGAGTTATTAAATCGCTATTAGAGCGCATTTAGTTGTATTGTCTTTGCCATTTTTGCCATCTGGGCTCTTCCCATACAATAATTGATTCCCCTGATTTCCCTTTTGCCTGCTATTAGTTTGTTCGCGATTTCTGGAAGCCATTCTTAGACTTTCCCCCCGGTGCCCTTGTGGGTGAAAAACACAAAACTCATTTTCAACTTCCCATTCGACTTTCTGTCTCCAAACTCTACAACAACCTTCAAATTTCACTACGCTCCCTTCAATAACACCAAACAAAATATAAAAGGATTATTTAACGTTAATACAGTTTTGTATCGATATTTATCACTGAGCAAATCTGTGTAAATATCGCAATTGTCATTTCTAGGTATTTTGGGGCAAACCACGTGATGCGCTCGATTGTTGTGTGTTTGTGCTCTCTCCAGCTGGAAAGCGGGGGACATATGGACCTAGGTCCCGAATTCCCACCATTGTTCCCCCTCTAAAGCTAAAAAACGGTTGTGCACTTTTGCTAATATTAAACGACTCCTTAAAACCCGCAAGACACTTCTTGAATTTCCAGTTCCCGTTCTGTACTAGATATACAACGCCAACCATACCGGCTTCTAAAAGGTTTGTTATACGATCTTATAAAGCACGCATTCTTAGGAATTTTCGGGTTTTTTTAAACACTTTAAAGGCATGCAGTAATTTTAAGACGATTTTCAAAAATCACTACTTGCTTTGGGGGCCGAAGACAGCGGGAAAAGGGTGAATCAAAGCGGGTATTTTATTTCCGAGAAATTCATGCTCTCTCGCGCGCCGTAGCCAGTGTCAAGCGATTTTGAAAAATTTCCTTGGAATTTTATGAAAGTTTTTGTCTAGTTTCATCACTAAGAAACTGCTTTATAGCTCAGTTGCTATAGAGGATGCCCTGGAGTGTTAAATTGTGTTGCTTAGGGTCTGTTTTTTTAGTAGTTAAGCGTTTGGTGCTCTTGATAATGTAAATCGTGTGTATCCAAGTGGGAATTAATGTGCTGAATTTTATCCTCAAAACCTCGGCAAAAATATTATGAGGTACAAAGCGACATTCAATGTTGCGGATAAAACCCTTAAAATTTAGCCTTGTTTATACTGCAGAATTTTAAAGTTATGGTGCTTTTAAGTAGTACAAAAGTTTCTCCCACAAGTTCACGTTATTTTTCATAACAATATTATCCACTCAAAAAGATATGTGAAATTGCTAGTCGCTTTGAAGACTTTTCCCCCCTGTATGCGCTACTGCCATTGAACAACCCACTACTCTTACTAATAGAGGCTTACTTCAACTGGTTTACTTGTTTTTACTAACAAATTATAGCGCATTTAATTCTGAATTATAATGTGTCCGCCGGTATCCAGTTTTCATTAGACTTGCCTTGGTACGGCCCAGCAAGTAAAAATTGTTTATAATTTTCTAATTTACTGTAATATTCAGAGTTTTAGCACCAGTCTTTGTAAAGCTGTAATTTCAAATTCAAAATTCATGTAATTTTCTATGGTTTTAAGACTAAGAAAAGGCGACAGAGGCGCGTCTTGAAATTCTAAAACCACGAACCAAAATAGAGATTCGCGAATAGAGTAAATGGGGATTTTGGGTGTCCATAGGCGTTGCCTAGTCATGCTGTTATGGGACGTCGTTTTAAGTGTTATAAATGATCTTGGGCAGTACTATTCAAGGACTTTTGACGAAGATATTGAAGTACCTATCGACGTTTTAGCCCTCAAAATTTTTTTTTTCAAGAGATGACTCAAATTCTTGAGCTAACTTCTTGAACCAATGAGCCTATTAAGGAAGCGATTCATTAAAAGTGCGACGTTTTGGTGAAGTGCAAAGTACTTTCCGAAGTTTTTCTCACGGTATACATCCATCTGAGAACGCGCTTCGAGTTTGATCGCCTCGAAAAAGAGAATTAGAAAGTGTCCGGGTAAAATGTGAGGTATTAGAAAGAGGTCTTCGAAGCTTTCAAGGGGTTCTACTGATAGAGAAGTTTCGAGTTTGTTCGCCTCGAAAACGAGTTAGAAAGTGTCCGGGCAAAGGTATTATTGAGGCATTAGAGAGAGGTCTTCAAAGCTTTCAAGGGGTTCTACTAATTATAGAGACGTGAGTTGAGCTTTCTACGAGCAGCGCAAGTTGATTGTCTTCATGCCCCACCCTTAAAATATGATATCGGTTCGACGAAACCTTTGAAGTTCAGGATCTCTTTCTTTTCCCTTGCATAAACCGGCCTTTCTACCGAACAAAGCCAATTTCTTTTCTGCATTCTCTTATTTTACTATCACTAAAGAATATTCCTCACAACAGACTTTTGAAAATCAAAGCATTATATCAATTCTCCTCTAACTAAGATAAACTCAATCCAAAGTCACGTTCCTCAAAGAAATTCCAGCTCAAGATACTGGGTGTTTACAGCGCTTAAATTTACCCCCTCCCGCAAGAAAAAAACGTCAAAAACTAGCCCATCTATTTATTTTTATTTGCTTTATCTCCCTTTCTGTAACACACACGAAATTTAATTTCTTTGCTCTATAAATATTGAGCAGCATTTATACATTTAAAACGAAAAGGGCTTCTTATTTCCGCTATCCCGTAGCGGAAAATATTATTCAAAAATCATAATAGCTCGAAAGAGCAAAGCGGTTCCCTTTTTCCGCCTTTCATTTATAGCTGCTTTGGTCCTAGGAGGGCCTAATATGCATAAACTTGGCATGGACCAGAAACTGGGCTAAAACTCTTCGTTTAGAACGTGGGACGATGCAAATAAGATAGATTTACAGATCTGATGAGTTAGTAAACAGTTTTGAAGACGTTAATGAACTAAAAGATACTGCATTTGGTTTCGTTTGTGAAAAGTGAAATGACGCATTAGAGCTATTTTTCTCGTGAAGAGTACCGACTTGGATGAATTCTTACATAATATTTTTCGCGAACTAGAAAGTCCTACATATAAAAAGAGTGTTATGGAACTGACTTTATTCGCAATATTTTTAATTTCCCAAAAAGGCAAAGCCACATCGATATTAGAGATGACTGCAAAGGTGATAACATTTATCAAATGTATACGCTGTTTTAAAAGAACCATTTATCAGAGTGCTTAGGTTGAGAAAAAATGAATAAATGAAATAGCATTCCCAAATTCCCCGCGTTCACCTTTTGTAGCCCAGGCTATCGACTTATAACTTAATCTTATAAGAAAAAATACATGCCATTTCTTAGATGTTTAGTGTTCCTCTAAAAATATTTGACTTAAAAGCTGGATTATAGAAAAATACCCGACTTATAAGTGAAAAAATAATTACAACTTTTAAGCTCAAATTCCCATGAAAGCAATAACGAGTAACCCTAGAAACAAAGTGAAAAAGGGCGAGACTTTCCACAAAAAAGTTTTCGAAATACACATTCAAAAGCTTAGTTATATTTTCATTTTAGTAATAATTACTCTATGTATTGTGTGTTTATTAGTTTGAATAACTTGGCTATCGGGCCCAATAACTGCTAGACAGATGTCTCGAAGAGTGGTTGTAAAATATCAGTCGCAAAATGAACTATTTATTTGAATAAATGCGGCTAGAAATTGAAGTAATTGAGCTAGAATACTGCTTAGAGCTCCTATTTCCTTCTCTATGAATAAAATCAAAGTTTCTTCAAACCGGCATGTTTTTATTTCTCCCGTGGAGTCACGTTAATCAAGGCTGAGTTTAATTTATCTTTCTTAATGACACAGCAGGGATCGAGGAAAGGGATACATGTTATCTCTAAAGATATAAGCGTGAGCAGATAATATTTCTCAAATCTTAACTCAAGATTTGAATAAAACTATGGGAAAAAACGAGAGCAAGCCAGGCTCTGCTAAGATCTTTATCTCTCTGTAACTCTTTTCAAGGTGTTTGGGAGCCTTAAAAAAGATTGACTAGAAATAAAAAGCAGGATAATTTTTAAGGATAAAAGCGAAAATTGCACAGCGCGTGAAAAAAGCGGGAAAAAAGAAAAGGATGACTGCGAAATGGCTTCCTAAAAAGCAGAGTTGTTTGTACTTTTGTCATGTTTCTATTCAGAAATACGTCCTTGGTAATTACCTACGGGTTTTGCAGCTAAATTCTAGTTTCTAGATAAGGAATGAGGTGATTAGGGTTTTGTTTGATCATTTCACCAACCATGAAATGCGCTTAATCGTAACGGGATTTAGGTGTGAGGTATATAATTATCAAAAACTGACACTTGATTCTCACGGTGTTAAGGCTTCTTTTTTCATTCAAATTATTTATTTCCACTCCTCAAAAGGCGATGGTGTGCTGGGAACTCCACTTATTTTTATTATATACAGCGTTTAATGCAAGGAAAATATATAAAATAAACTACAAATGAACTGCGAGAGGAAAACATAACACGTCACGTTATTATTGAATTTCAGTACTTTGTTAAAGAACAGAAAAGACGGTATGAGCGAGAATTTGAAAACTGTAATTAAAGAAGAGAAGATATGCAATGAATGCGAAGAAAGCGCCGAGGAAGAGACGGAAAAAGACGAAAACGCCGTGCAGAATAATGACACCGAAAACACAAGTAAGAATTGGCGCTAACGTTTAGTGGGAATCTTGATGGGGAAAAAGATTAACTAGAAATTAAAAGAAGGGCATTTTTGAATAAAAGCGAAAACTGCAGAGCGCGCGCTAAAAAAAGGTGGGAAAAGAGAAAAGCATGACTGCGAAATGGCTTCGTGAAAATACTGACACCGAAAACTCAAGTAAGAATTGGCGCTAATTTTTAGCGGGAATCTTGAGGGGGTAATTTCAACATTTAACGGGTCTCGCGTAGCGGTAAAAGCAAATATAGAACAACTCCATTTAGACCGTATTTATTGAGTGTCCTTGAATTGGATTCATAAAGCCGTTAAATGAAATTAACAGGCATTTAAAACGCCCGAAACTGTGTTCCGGCGCTTGCAGACGCACCCCAAGAATGGAGAGCCATTTAAAAATTAATGTTAATTTACTTGGAGCTTTTTGAAAGACTTAATGTGTTATCTAATTTTGTTTTATTGCAGAACCAATTCGGCTAAATGGAGGAGAAATATTGGACAAATTTAACTTCGCGCTTGCGTCGATAATTACAACAAACAGGTGATAATGCAAAGCCTTTTTGACTTTATTTATTACTAGTAATCTTATGTCGGCCTTTTGGGATTTCTGTATTGTTAGCATTTACTGGCCTCTAAGATTCATTTGGGCTTCAAGTGCAACTGAATGCATTAAAAATGAATTAAGACCGTGCTAGAGTCATTGTTCCTTGGTAATATGAGTTTGAACACAAAAGGGGCTCTCCGTCTGTTCGTGGCAAGGGAATTAAAAAGCGTCTGAAAATGGGATGGTTTTAGGGGATTTCCGATAAAGTTATAAAATGCAATCCCGCTTTGTGAGTCTGCACGGAATGGTGAGAGGTCCGTGAAGAGTTGAAGTAGTTAGAAGTAGCTAACGGTGAGGATAGAGGAAGAGGATAACAGCCACAACCTGTCACACGAAACTTGACTCAGGTCTGTGAATATTTCGACATTGGGAAACGCGGGCCAGGTACTGTGTTTGTTAAATGAAGGGAAAGAGCTTTTATGAGCGATAATCTACGCTAAATTCAACATGGGAAATTTTATACAAATAGTCTAAATCAAGCCTTACCTAAAACTATTATACAACTGCATCAAATTTAGAATCATTTCAAGCTTAAAATAGCCCTGCTTTATTCTAACTTATATTACCATTAAGATATACCGTTTCAAATGCCCATACTAGCTGTTCTGTTCAAACAGAACATAGTATACCATATTTGATACCGAATTGGTATTGGACAGTTAGAAAAATTGAAGTTGATTTGTTAAAATTGGCATTGAAATATTTTACGCACGCAAACTAAATTGGATGAAAGGTTGTGCAAGCGGCAAGGGTCTTAAACATCCCACGCCTATAACATTAAGGAAGTTAAATTGATTTATAGTGATGTTTGCCCTAACTCATCCGTTTAATTTTGTAAATGGCTTTCCAAATTCGGATAGAAATCTAGGAATACCATGCGTGCTGACTGTTCAAACGCTCGAGGGAGAAAAGTAAAACAAACAAAACTAAGAGAAAAACAAAACAAAACAAAACAATATGAAAGCCTAGTTTAAAGTTCAGAACTTTAAATGTCACTGAAGAAAAGTCCTCCAGATTTGGAGAAAAAATGCAGAGATTCCTTTGAATAGTTTCTCAAAACAGGTTTTGTTTCCTTTCCTGTTTTCACAGCAAACTTTCGCCCAACGTTGACGCAACCGCGGAAGAGAAGTCCACGACCCCGCCACCAGTTCTTCATAAAAAGATGAGACTCGCGTGAGTATTTTTTTATAAAATACATTGTTCCAATTTCATTTAGCCCGGCCCAAACTCTAGTTCATAAATGATAAGAATATCTTCATTTCCTACTAGGACAACGCCTTGGTATCCTGACAACTCACTCGGTCCCCCCACATATCTACCAACTTATGAGTATGCGTTCGTCCATGAGAGGTCAGCGGAGGAGTCAATGAGAGCAGGCGCAATACAGGACCCGGATGTTGGTGTTGCGCCTTCACGGGTAAGAGATGGGTTTCGCTTTAGTTCCTCAAAGATCTTGAAGTGTGCCTTAAGTGATGGGCCATATATAAGAAATATAATGTATCAAGAAAGTGATGGGGTTACAATGAAGGAATTTATGAAATGTCTGAATAAGTGGCCCCTCGCACCACGCATTTCCTGTTCATTTAATTTTACGCAAAAAAAAAAAAACATTTTACAAGGGAAAACCACATGTAGATGTGACGAGGGGACTTCAAGATACCATATGGGGCTTTGTCCGCTTCGATGTCCGCTGATGGTCAATCAGACATAGTTGACAAGTTGTGATACAGCTAAATTGTGAGCGCTCAAAACCTTCACGCCCAGACCGAAAGGCAGTATGCGTAGAAACAAAATATCCTATTTTGATGGTCTGACTACTACAATCTACAAAACATAGCTCTGTTTAAAGCTAGTAATGTGCAGTAGTTAATATAACTCGCGTCAACTCAAATAGTGAGCCCATTCAAGACCTTCTACCAAGACAACATTGCGGTTGGGAGAACGGCTTCCGACAATGTTTCTTCAAATAGCTGTACTCTCAAAGCTAGTTCATTCAGGTGCAGCTTGATGATTTCATATCCATGGGTTTAAAACAGCTTTTCTTTGATTTCCTCGCAGCCTCTAAATGAGTATGATGAGTTTAACGAATGGGTTGACGGCTCATGCAAGCTTCGCTACTCAGCGTACAGCCGCGAGGCGCAGGCGCACATCTCAGGCTGGGCCATGAAATACACCAACAACCACAATAAATACGTCTTGAAGAAGACATGCGTTGGGGTGCTACTCTGCAGTAAGGACTGTACGCTGCCTAATGGACTCAAGATCGTCGTCAGACCCGCGATATCTGATAAAGGTATAGCGATTTTCACTGCTTATCAACATTGTCATTCTAATACCAATGTGCCAACCGTGGACTGAATAACGCTTTTTGTTCTGTGAACCAATCGAGCTTTGGTTAGTACATTAATAACAATGGATGACGTCAGCTTCAGCAGCGCTATAACTGTAACACAAGGCCGTTATCTGCCACAATCGTATCTTTCGCTGCGTAATATTACAATAATGTAGGGCCCGACATTAACTTTTTTCAAGAGGTGCCATTGGCGCCTTTATAAAATATTTTAGTCGGCAAATAGTGAAGTTTGTCGCCATAATAAAAATCTGGTCGGCATCTTTTTCTCCTGAATTAATTAACGCTTTTGAGAGCTAATATTTATTTCTTCAACAGTTCGCGAACGACAGATCGGTCAGAACTGCCCCAACGCGACATGTAGTGGGTCATTATCTCACAGAAAGTGCACAGGTAGGGTGTCTTGAACACCAGACAATGTTATGATAGCGATTCGTCCTACACTTGATCATCGTCATCATCATTATCATCATCATCATTGGGATAATCAAAGTTATTGCAATTATTTCGACCAAAACTCCTATTATAACAAACTTCATCATCGAAAACTAACACCACAATCATCATCGCTACAACGTTATCCGTCAAAAACACCCGGGGGGGGGGGGGGGGGGGGACTCCTCATATTTTCAGACGGGGGTGCTCGTCCTATCCCTTAGGGTATAAAATTGACAGACGTGCTATCTCTTAGGGGTGTTTAAAATCAGCCCTATCCCTTAGGGGAGTCTCAGACCAATCCTTGCCCAGAAATATATTGGTACTGACACCAGAACCGATATTTACAATAGAAACTTGGTTGAAAACCCTAAAAGACCTAAAATTTGCTTTTATTTGTTTTGACCTGCCAAATTTGCTATCTTTTAGGGGCAAATTCGGCGGTCGCCATGCCAAATTTGCTTTCTTTTAGGGGTAAATTTGCTGTTTGCCACACCCATTTTGCTATCCCTTAGGGTCAAAATCAATTTTCCCGACGAGCACCCCCGTCTAAAATATTGGGAGTCCCCCCCCCCCCCCCCCCCCCCCCGGGCAAAAACATCACCATTCAATCATCTCTTTCCTCCTGGGCTTCTTTCATACTGATTTCGGCTATAAGCGCGCGCTCTTCTTTATTCAGAAATGCCAAAGCAATGTCCCACAACTACCACAATGCACCAGAGGCATAAAGACAATAAAAGACCGTAGAACGAAACAATGAGATGGAATACAATAGCTGCAATCAAAAATACAATACATCTTGCAACACCAAGAAAGACCCTAGCATTTTAACAGTTTGTTCGACAAATGTCCCACATCTACCGACATGCAGCGCGCGCGTGCGTTATAGCTGGGATGGTCCATCGACAGTTCTTCTAACCTAACCAAGACATTTTCAGCTGACCATTATTATTTTTTCTTCTCCTCAGGTAACAATGGGTACCCAGTGACGCATTTCTGGGTGCATCAAGACGATGGGATATACTTCGAATCTAAAGGCACGCATGATCACTTCCGGCCACAAGCACGTAGGGCCACACCTGATAGGAACAATAATCGTATGCGCAACCTGAGCCCCAAGCAGGAAGGGACCAGCAGCGATGAGACTGAGAGAGGAGCTGCAGAGGCTGAGGTACTTAAAGGGGATCACGTTCAGGGCCCCAGAATGATCTGGGACTTGGAACGGTTGGCTCAAAGATGGATAACAAAGGGGGCATCTATTCGGGCGGAAAGATATCTAGTCAGTGAAAATGTTTCCATCAGCTTATTTCAAACATTTAACCCAGTACTTTTTAATAACCTAAATCGGAGCTGAGTGTGATGTCTGGCCATGATTCAAAGATAGTCAAGATAACGTGGTAATCACTTTCTCTCCTAGGAATCCTCAGTCTCCAAGCTTCCAGAATTCCATCGTCGCGGCCGTAAAAGAAAACATCCAGACAGATACATTCCAATCCAGAAACTCCCCACTTCGCTCAGCCAATCGTACACTAATGATCTTCTACGGGGATACTCAATAGACGAGGAAGACCAATACGTCTGTGTCACGCTGCCCGAAACAGAACACTTAATGCAACGTGCGTTACTTTCGCATGATCACACACCGGTGTCTACATACGGGAGACTTTATCTATTGTGTCAGACCTTTAAGGATGTGGTTCCCGGATTTAACTTGTTGGAGACACGGATGATATGTCATGAGGTCAGCGGCTGGCCTGTTGTCATGGCGACGCTATATAAACAGGGTACTCGTGAGGGGATTGTCCAGCATATGAAGACAATGGCAAGGTTGTGTTCGTCACCGAGAGAGGAGATATTTTCACCAAAGGTAATTGCCACTGCTCCGAAATCATCATGTTGTTCCTCAACGATTATTATCGACAGCTTTTTCAGGATCATCACAATAATAATAAACATCATCGGAAGGTTCTTCTCGTACTAAACATATTAATGTTCCTCATCCTCATCGTCGTTCTCATCCTCGTCCTCGTCTTCATCCTCATCCTCATCCTCATTCTCGTCCTCGTCCTCGTCCTCGTCCTCGTCCTCACCTTCGTTCTCATCCTTATCCTCATCCTCACCTTCATTCTAATCCTTATCCTCATCTTAATCTTCATTCTCATCTTCACTTTCAGCATCCATCTATAATTGATGGCTCCTATCTCACCACCGCGCCTACTCAGCATGATCGCATCATAATAAACAAGCAAAGCCAGCTTCAACACTCATTCATAAATTTCTGAGCGCCCATCATCCACGACTCTAACCCCTTCTCCTCTCTTAATCAACAGTGGCAGATGGTAATACACGACTTCACCCCTGAACAAGCCCAGCTCGCCATAGAGGCTATAGTAAACATGATCATAAACTCTCAAGTACAAACCCTTCTACGTGTCTTCCAATACAAAAGCGTCAGTTCCTTATATAAAATGCTCCGGGAAAAGGTCACAAGCAGTATGCAGTCCTATGAATCCCATTTCGAGTTGTGTAAGAGAGAGATTTTGAGCCGGTTACAAGATCCCGTCTTGACGATGAAGTTGGTGACACAATAAAGAGACTTACGATGGAGAAATGCACAGTGCAGGAGTTTGTAAGCGCCGATTACTTATTATCGGGTGAGTAGCACGCATGTACGCTACAAGTGGGCAGCGGCTGATCCGGGAAACGAGCCCCAGCCATACCTTCGTTAATTTCATATATGGAATGGTCTCAACTTAACACTGTTCCTCAATACTGCTTTAGAATACCGACCTTTTTTTTCAAAATGTCAGTGTGAATTTGTTGTTAATCTTGTGGCAAGGACGTGTGATTTTAATTAATCTAGTGCCATACTTTCTTGGCTTACTGAGATTTGAGATGATGGATTTTTTTCTTAGCTTGGTCAGCAGCTATCGGACCTAACCCTATAGGATTGAAGCACCTCAGTGAAAACAATGGAAAAACAAGAATAGAACGAGAATACAATAGAACAATGAGGAGCATCAAGCCAATAGCGTTAGATCTTAGGAGTAGCTACTACGTAACTGCCTTAGCTTACTCAGATCTACTCGATTTTCACTAACCTTATTCATGTCTTCACCGCAGGAGGCGTTTTTGGGACAGTAATCCGCGAGTTCTGGAACTTCTGGGGGAGCAGTCTGATCGCTAGTAAGATCTTCCCTGTGGCGGCTTCTGTCGGGGCATTCAGCGAAAGAACAGAGGGCTGGAGAAAAGCGTTCACAGGTGAGCACAAGCTAATACAATCCCGCATGATAATGCGCGCGCATTGTCTCTCATAGATCTTCATGAAATTGATATTGAGGATCGGGTATATGTTTGCTCTGTAGGGCGCGCTCTCTGCTACTGAATAACTCGTCAGGGATTCTACTCCTTTTATGAACTTTCGCAAAAGATGGCGCTGCCAGCAGTCGGTAAGTGGTAAACTCAGTTAACGAGTATACCGCTGGAATGTCTGCCATATAGACCGATCCCGTCTTCGCATTAATTAACCATCAAACAATGGGCAGTTTTCCCTATGGAATTCAAAATGTCCGAGCAACAAACTCGAAATTTGAAGATTTTTAATGAATTCTTCAGCTTTTCGTAACGAAAATATAAAACCCATATACTATGAGCAAACTTCTAACACTTTCCTGAAATCGGTGTATTATCCATGCTCTATGGCAAAGTAAAATTTTGGCTAGTCCGACGTAGCAACAGTGACTAGGGAGTAGAACAATGAAGCGGGATCGGTCAATTGCCTTCACTCGTCCACATACAAGCGCGCATTCTCTAATCTAGAACTCCATTCTTTGCAGATCTGGATTGGCCATCTGAGCGGCAAAATGTCTCACTACAAGCTATGAGTGATGTTGTATTTAGGTGGATCAAATGTCAGAAGGACTTCTGGCCAAAATCAGGTAACTACGGAGTTCCTCTGTAGGTCGTTTAACCGAGCCTGTTATTTCAACAAAATAATAAAAAAATCGTCTGGTTTTTCGTGCAGTACAACTACTTACCTATTTACGACCCGCAAGGCCGCAAGGTGTTTTGTTCCAAGCTTGATCGGAGTCCAAAAGAAGGGCCAAAGAATATTATTTTTACCATTCTAGAAAGGAAAAACAATTTTAAGGTAGACACAGACAGTCTGTCAAGGAATACCCAATAAATCCCCTTCTTTCTATTTATTTCAACTCTAATGCGTTAATGTTTTCCCTTCATTACAGCGCTAAGAGAAATAACAAGTTTTCCCTCCCCGACGGTGCGCTTACCAAGCCTGTATGACGAGCGTCGGCTCCAGCTTCTTAGGTCCGGCCACGAGAGAATGGGATCAGCCTTCCATCGACCTATCTCTTGTCGCACAATATATATGCCTAGAATGCACTGGATTTGAATATTTTATATTTTATACTCGTTACGAATGATTTGAACTGTATTGATAGGGAGGATTTGGGTCAGGAGCGTGCTCATGTGCTATTGCGGTATTATAATAACTTTACTGGGCATTGCGGCATATTTTGCAGGGTAAAAATATTATTTAGTCCGCTGCTCTAAGCCAATCGAGAAAATCGCTCAAGTGTCTTTCATTTAGTAAATGGATGCCCTCTAAAGTTATTATAATAGTAATATAGTTGGTGTTCTTGGGCGTAAATGTTTTTGGCTCTTCTTGGGGATCATTTTATCCCTCGCCTGCGGCTAGCCGAATAACGTGAACTATATTATAATACCCCGCGTATAAGAACCTATACAAAATAACCCAAGCTAACATTTCCTTTTTAGATAGAAAACAAATAATATGAACCTGTTAGGGCTAAAATTATAGGTTCTTGTACGGGAGCTTTTTTAGAGTAATTTGTAATTAGCTTAAAGAGCCCCAGTGTACTTTCCGTGATCCTTCGTGCGCGCGAAGAAATAACTGTGAAACAGACGCTAAATGGCCAGAAATTTCTTAGTTATATGCATATAACAGGGTTGCGTTACAAATTTGATATAGGGAATGAAACCAGTGCGCACGCGCCGCTGTTCTGTTCGATCACGCAACACGAGTTATCACGTGACCGAAACAAAGACAGCTTCCAGTGAGATTTGTCCGAGAAATGGACTGTAATTTTCAAAAAAAATTATTTCATCATGTAAATAGAAATTTATCGAGAATGATGCTTTTGCTAAGAGAAACAATAAAAGGTATTCACAGAAGCAAACAATGTCGATTATTGTATGAGCATTTAAATTCAAGCACTAGCCTGCTAGCAGGCGTTGGAGGCTGGTTTTATCGGCGAAACCCCGGAGTTCGTAGTCGCGAGCGCCATCTTGGATTTTTTGGCCGAGTGACAATGGGGCGAGTGACAACAAAAAAGCAAGATGGCGCTCGCGACTACGAACTTCGGGGTTTCGCCGATAAAAATAGCCTCCAACACCTGCTAGCAGGCTATTCAAGCACTCAACCCTGATTTCCGGTGGAGAACCCCGATCGAGGACGCCGCGCGTTCCCAGAAATCCAAGATAGCGACAACGAACATGAACTTCGTGGTTTACCGCGATAAAATCACCATCTACCGCCTCCAAACAGATTATATTCATAAGTGGGTAAGTCAAGGAGACTTCTTGACTACGAAGTGAATTAAAGTGCCACTCAAGGCAGAAATCAACCACATTTCATCAAAAACATCCATTATCCAATAGAGAAAAGTGTTTTGCGCGCGCCGTGAATATTTGATTGATTTTTGAATATTTCCGATTGACGTTTTCATTTTGTTCAACTATTCACGCCGCATGTTGTGGGATGAATGGTTCATGTGACATAACAACAAGACAAAGAAAGAAGAACAAAAAACTGTCTTTGTTATTCTTTCTTTGTCATGTTATTACAACACCGGAAGCATTGTTCTGTAGAGCTTCTGCCCCAAAAATGCATCGCGCATTGTTGAACGAAAAAAAACCCGCCAAGGTCATAACATTTGTCCCATTTGAAGGATTTATCTTAAAATGCGATTTGAGACAAATAATTTAATCATTCATTGACCACAAACAATAAGTTTATTCTCTACCATAATTATTGCGTACGGGCTACTTACAAATTATTGTAGAAGGTATATAACATTTTTTGTTGTTTTTAAAATACGTGATAAAGATAGAAAGCTATTGGCTCTTTCGACCTATGCTTTGTTAAACATCAAATTGTCTATCACTGGGTGAAATAGAGGCAATTTAGAAGGTTGTTGAGAGCAGGGCCTGAAATCAAGTTGTTATTTTTCGTCGCAACGTTTTAGTACTGCTTTTGACTAAATGGAACATACCACCACGTTAAGTCGCCTCAAGGGGCTAATAGGCATTAGTCAAATCACACTAGTGGTATATTATTAATGCTGCGTTCTGATTGGTTGAGCTACTAGTAGGCTATAAGTTATAGCCTACTAGTAGCGAAAAGTGTCGGATTTGAAAGCCAGAAAATGGCAAATGACCAGACAAAAACATACTAGTGTGATTTGACTAAAACAATTATTCCTCTCGCCCTCATGGCCTCTGAGTCAATAGCCCATTCGGCCTCCAGCCTCATGGGCTATTGACTCAGAGCCCATTCGGGCTCAAGGAATAATTGTTAAATATTCGTATTCGAACGGTCAGACTGGGACGAACACTCAAGTAAGGCTCATGCGGGTGATTCTTTTGTTTCACTATTTCCAGCTCAGTGCACTTGGAAAAGGCGAAACAAAAGAATCACCCGCATGAGCCTTACTTGAGTGTTCGTCCCAGTCTGGCCGTTTGCATACGAATATTGCCTATTGCTCCTTGTCAATCTGGCGACTTTTAAAAAAATTGTTAATTTCAGGCCCTGACTATTGGTCAAAATTTCAAACCCAGTAAGAGTCACGTACAAAACAAGATAAAAATGAAAATAATAATAATCAAGCAAGTATAGTTAAAAGTATAACAACGTTATTCCAATGCATAGCATTGTACTAGTTCTGAGATGAAAGTTTACAAGTCACCTAACTATTTGTATACAAACACTGAACAACAACGGCCTGTTTTGCAGGGGCAGGGTCAAACACTTTATGCATGTTTACGAGTTGGTGATGTCTATTGTTGACAGTGTCGGGAAAGCAATACTCTTCATTTGTCTCATAACAAGAAACGTTAGTTAAAGAGCCTGAGACAGCCGCCATTTTGTCAGCCTAGCAACATGCCGAGTCAGAGAAAGCATCCATTTCCATCAGCTGATTTAGGGAATGTACAACAATTTTCTGTATCGAATTTAGTAGATCAAAGTATAAACCCTTGTTTGTGGATAGATAAGAGTTCTACAAGGAATTCATCTACTTAATATCGAATGAAAACAATAACAAAGATGTGACTGACTAGGGCAAGATCCACTCATTGTCACACTTGATATCTTAAAGGGGCTCTTGCACGCTTGCTGGCCACTTCTCTGACAAGAAAATAGCTCAAATCGGAATCCAATTCCATCCTCTTGATAACAGGTCAAAACAACCTAGAATTGTATTTGTTTAACACTTGAAAGGTTTTTTCTATTAATCTGAAGGATTATTTTGATTACTATGGCAAATGTGCATGTGTTTTCACGGTTGCAATTTTACTTATTTTATGTCCACGGTGGACGAATATTGAGCGTGTGAGAGCCCTTTAATAACATCCTAAAATGTCCAACAAATAGAAATGTGAACCAATCAGATAAAATAACAATGTCCAAATTTGTTTTGCGTATTGTAGATGTCCCCTCGTTGGGTGTTTAAAAATTCTAAAACAGCAAATGTACTGTTCACTTTCACATCTTTGTGACTCTTGAATGTGATAATGTTGCCACCGTGTTGTGTTTGTATTATGTAATGTCGTTTCTTTGTTTCATAAAGGTTAAAATTACGCTTATGCTTGATGTATTCAATATAAATGCTTAATAAAAACAAATCAAGAGCATTGCTTTTTCAAAATGTTAAGTTACAAGTCTAATTTGAACTAGGAGTCGAGACGAGCAAGCTCCATTGTGAATAAACCTATATTCTCCATGTCATGAAGTACGAAGTATATCTGCTTCAGGGAAGAAGCCATAGCAGATACGAAGTAGTTAGAGATTGCCTTCAGTGTTACCTGGGCAGCCATAGCTTTGGGGTACTTGTTTCTGTAAAGGAAATAGAAAAAAAAGTTAGTTCAATTCAATTCATCATAGACTGCTTGCAGTCCCTTCTTTGGCGAATGTCTGTAAACAGAGAGAAAGTCCTAGTCTACATTGTAGTGTGTTTGCGCGCTCGTATTTCCAACTCACAAGAGAGTCTACATTGTAGGTGTTGGGTAACAAGCAGCTTTCAGCGCTCCTCTAGTGAGACTCCTCCATGGTGCTGTTTCTCTCGTGAATTAGGACTTTCTCACGATTTACGCAGTCTAAATTTATCTTTATTGCACACACGTTAGATACATATTTGCATCTTTTTAAGTAATAATAAGAGAGAGATATTATTAGGAAGAAAAAGGAAAAAGTCATTTTCGAATTGTGCTCGCTAGCCAAAGTAGAACAAGCTTTTGAGTTGGCCACAAGGACTCATCAAAGTGAATGAGGATTCAGTCTCACGCTGAATGAGCTTTGCATTGTATCAACTGTTAAACAAACAATATTGCACTTCATGTACTAATATATGCTTCTAAATGCTAATGCTTTTAAATTACCACAACAGAATGCTACATGATTGCATTAAATTAGTTTTTTGGAGGGAGGGGGGTACTTGAAATATGTTGCTGTTAATGGATCATAAGTCTCCAATGAGCTCCCCAAGTCAAGAAAACAAAAATTTTAAATTTTGAGTAAAAAATGTTTTCGAAGGTGTCAAAAGTTAGAAATTGAGGCTCCGCTGACAAAAATTCTCTTCAGGCCCAAAATTGCCATCCACAGCCTGTTCTTGCCAGAGCATAAAACAAAGCAGTTTCACATCCCAGTCCAGGACAAAAGTTGATGAAATGCATTTGACTATGGATTTGCAATTGTTGTCTTTGTTGCCCTCATTACAAATTAAAATCTAATAATTGTGGCTACTTACGCCCCAGTTCCAACAGAAGGAATAGCGATGATTTTGAGGTTCTTCTCATCAGCAAGTGTTAGGACATTCTTGACAGCCTTCTCCAGATCATCTGAGGATGTCTCTGAATCTTCACTGTACACTGGGGCATGGACATTAATCACATAGGGTGCAGGGAAGTTATGTCCATCACAAATGGCAGCTGGAAAGAGAAAAAGAATTTGTACAATTTGTGTTACATATAGAGCGGTTTTCACATGACTGTCGTGAAAACAATTGCAATTGAGCAATCACTAGCCAATCAGAATTGAGAGAAATCACGACTTGCTCCTAAATGGCTTTTTTCTCAGCCAATTGCAAGCCAAACCAATTACTTAGTAATTACACAATTGTATTTACTACAGAAATTGATTGGCTGAGAAAAACGAGTAGCCAATGAAAACGCAAAGCAATCGCCAGCCCCTTTTTCGATTGATTCCCCCATACATTTACTGTATTTGCAAGAGCAAGGTTTCAACCCTGAGCCCTGAGGTAGCAACACTCACCATCCGACAAGGCCAGGTCCCCACTGTCTTTTGCTACTTTAGCGACTTCATCTTTGAATTCCTTGCCGCCAGCCTTAGCAAGACTACCACCTTATGCAAATACATACAAAAACATTTTACAATCAATTAACTGAACCATACTGTGTGCTGCTAGATGACTTTTTAAACAAGTTTGGTTGTTTGGGAGGGTTTCCTTACTGAGTTTTAACTGGGTCATGATAATATGCAAGTTTTAATTGGGTCAATATGATATGCAAGTCCTATTTACTTCTCTTACTGACAGTTGGTTGAATGGGTTTAATTTCTGATTTGCTGAGCGAATGACTGTGGTGTTTGTCTGTAGTTGTCTTACATTTCAGCAAGTGCCTTGCATGTGTGTAGTTGTGTTACATTCCACAGGCATTTTTGAAGAAAAGTGAATGTGCACCCTTATAAGTGGAATCATCCACTCATCCATCTGAAATCCACTAAGAAACTTCAGTGAGTGACATTGCGCCCCATAATAATAACTCATCTATGCGTCGCACATTCACAAGTTAAAAAGCACAATTTAAGTTGACACTAACCTACATCTCCAGACAAGCTGAAGGAAGCATTAGTAGGGTGAACAATTGCATCAGCTTCAATGTTACAGATTTCTCCTTGGACAACAGTTAACTACAATTAAAGATTTGAATGCACCATTTAGTAAGAGGGAATTACGAAAAAGTCTTCCAACAAAATATTCAGATAAAAACATATGGTCTTCTCACCTTCTGTCCAAGGAAAAGGGTCTTTTCAGAGAGGACGGAAAAGCCAGCACCTGGCCCTTTGTCAGCCTTGCCCTTACCCTAAAATGAAAGTCAGATCAGATCTGTTCATCATACATTAAAGGCCCTAAGCACCCAAGTCATATTGCAGGCCCATAAGAATAAAACGCAGTTGAAAACTTGATGCAAATTTTCAGCTTCATCTTGTGAAATGCAAAGAACAATAGGAACCCCTTTGGGACCTACAGTATCAGCCAATCACAGCTGTTGAATGACAATAGATCTAATTGAAAACAAAGAGCAAAGGTTCCCCATTAAAATGGGCCTTTAAACTTATTGTCTGATAAGTTTTGGTATGGGTACCTATCCATGAAGCAGACATATTCACTGAATCTTAGCCAATGTTTCACCCAATTTCTTAGAAGATAACTTTACCTTGGCTTTAGGCTTAGGAGCAGCCTTGCTGGGTGATTTGGGTGGTGCTTTTCCCTTTGCTGCAGGAGGAGCTTTCTTGGGGGACACTGGTTTCTTAGATGCTGCGGGTGCAGGCTTGGGCTTCTTGGCTTTCAGTTCTTCAGGGGCAACAAGCTTTCCTCCTTTTCTTTTCTTGAGCAACTCAGGGTGTATGTTCGGCAAAACTCCACCAGAGGCGATAGTCACTCCCTTTAACAGCTGTGAAGATAAATATATCTTATTAAATGGTTTTTCATGTAAAATGGGATTAAATTTTACAAGTTGTGGACCTAACTTCTAATGAGTTATTATATGACGGGGAAAAATTATTGTTTTTCAGATTCACTAGAAAACTTTCGTACATGCTTTCAACAGTGTCATACTTTACTGCTTTTGCTGTGTAATACGGTGGGATATATGCACTCAGTTTTGACCTATGGTAAACTGGCATCACAGTCATATAATAAATGTAAATAACTGTCATGCATTGTTTACTTTTACTTCCAACTCAAAAATCACTCAAACTAGCTGTTTGGAATATGTGTTTGCTACATTTCAAGATGAAAGCCATGCTTAAATTTTGCATTATGTCACAATGATGTCACAGTCATATAATTAATGTAAATTATTGTAGTCATGCATTGTTTACTCCAACTCAAAAAGCACTAATTCTCAAACTAGCTGTCTGCAATAAGCGTTCTTAAACTGAAGCGTTCTTAAACAAGATGCTTTGCCAGATGGCAGAGAACAATAATTTAGATGAAACTGACTACTAAGTTGACAGACATAGAATAACTAATCTGTGATTTCCGTTAGGAGTTAAGTATAAAGCTTGGATTATTTGGAATTGATATTTTGAGGGAAGGGATTGAAAGAGTCTGTTTTTTGCAGTACGTCATTTGCATAAGTTGTCACATGGGGGCCGGCAATGGAACACAATCCACCGACAATCTACCACCATTCATGTTCTTTCTCGCCTTTGTTCAAAAAAGAAATGGGGGAAAACACCACAGCAGAATACTAGAAAATACCTCTCTAACTTGTAAAGACACCTTAGGCAGTAAGAAGTTCTACTGGAGTTGTATTGCGGAGCAGCAATCAGGCAATGCCCGTAAAATTGTGAAACGGGTAAACAGAAAAGTGTGAACTTCGAGGACCGGTAGATGCACGCGTTCTGTCACACTATCGAACCAAGCAAAGCTAAAACGCTCGCAATTTCAAGATCGCTTTCTATTCTATTAAATTGCATAGCTTTGTTTCGTATGTAAGTAATTCTCCAATAATGTACTCGGGAAATCTAATGTATAGAGGAGTCGTTTGATCTTTAATTCACCGTTGATCTCAAAAGAAAAACAGCTGCTCGAGCTAGACACCAGACAAATTTCAATCCCAGTAACCAAAAGGACAGCTTTAAGTTTTAAAAACTAAGCTAAAAATCGTGACATTTCTAGGAATATAGATTATAATAAGCATTACCTGATGCAATTCTTCGTCGTTGGCGACTGCTAGCAGAATATGTCGAGGAATAATTCGAGTTTTCTTGTTGTCCCTCGCCGCGTTGCCGGCCAACTCGAGGATCTCAGCAGTGAGATACTCCATTACGGCCGCCTGATAAACGGGCGCTCCGGCTGCAATCCTGTAGTGGTGAGTGCATTTGCGAAGATATCTGTGCACTCTGCTGACAGGAAACTGCAATCCTGCTTTGGCAGATCGCGAGATCGCCTTCGATCTTTTAGCTGCTTTACCACCTCGAGCAGACATCTTGCTTTTCTTCCTCCACTACAGCGCTAGACGACCAAAGGGTCCAGCAGCGTCCTTGTTGTTATTACTGTCAATCAATCACCATCAGCCAATCAGCGCGCTCCGTCGCATGCCATATATGGAATATGGCGTCCTAGTTCCCGCGTGGCGTCGAGCCGATGGAAGAAAGATGTAACAGATTTTTCGTTTTGATTTTCACATCGAAGAGGGTCGTTAGAAAGTTCATCTCTTTGCAGTTTTTAATCCATAGAAAAAATGGAAAATAATTACTCGGAAATCAAAACATGCGAAGTTGGCTGTGGGTCGCTAAGGACGAAAACAAAAAACAGCTGAAAAATCACCTGCTCGGCCGGTCTATACTGCTTTTGTATTTACCGATCTCAATCGACCGTATCAGGCTTGATTGCCAACTAATTGCACAAAACCAATCGGCGCATGAATTTGTTTACCAGAAACGCAGCGAAATGAACAGTTGTCGGTAAACTTGAAAACGATGTTGTCTTCGTGAATTTGAAAGAGAATGGGTTTGGGTGGGTGAGTCAATGCCCTAAGGGCAGGAACTGAAAGAAGTCAAAGAAGGGTCTATAATACCGATACAGATGCAGAACTATGGAACTTGTCCAGGAAAAATGGGGAAAATGCACAAGCTCGGCAAAAGACAGGCAGACATACATACTATGTGTGCAACTGCTTTTTTTAACAGATGACATAGATTAAACATCATTATGCTTTCGGTCAGTAGCACAGTCTATCTAGAGAATGAACTTTTTCTGTCCGATTGTTTGTCCGTTCGTCTCTATACCTGTCATGTTTTTTGTTTTGGGTTTTATTCTGTTCTGTTTGGTTTATTTCCTTGCTTTGTGCCGTGAAGTGGTTCACGTGAAAAATGTATGTATGTCTGCCTGTCACAGCTCTATTGCGCACACCGGTTCCTGCGCTTGTCCCCAAACTTAAAGGCCTGGGGCCGGTTCCAAGGTCCAGAGGTCAGTTAAGTTATCAGTAGATAAACGCTTATCCAACGGAGAGTCAATAAATATATTTATTATTATTATTATTATAAATCCTTAACAAATCCTATACAACAGATAACTTTTATCCATGGATAACTTTATCCAACCTTTCAGGAACCGGCCCCAGGCAAGTACAAGTGCCTTGCACATAGGGTTCATACGCTTTTGAACACATAAGGACATTTTACTAAGTTTTCATAATTCTACGAATTTTCAAAGCTTAAAGGTTAGTTGTGCGATCGAAGGAAGCTCCTAAAATGGTTTGACTAATGAAAAACGCAGGGAAAGGACTTCTTCATAATCCAGTACTCGCGGAACTGAATTTTTTACAACAATACAACTGGTAGTATGAACTTTCAGATTTTAAAATTCCGTGGTAATTCCACGACCTTGACTATTTTCCAGATATCTTACTACCGTTTCGCTCAACCCTGAAGCGGGACGATATTTTCGCGTACGTTTACGTTTCAAACGTGCACCGGTGTTTTGTCGAGTTGTCGCGTTTCTCGATATTATAAACATAAATTACTTGCGCATTCAATTTTGTTGTTACCAAGTTTTCAAATATAAATATAATACAAATTTACCAAAGCAGCATACGGATTCATATTATTTCGCATCATGGGTTCCCCACTGTCTGTAGCCATGATTCTAACGAGTCATTAAATTGTTTAAGACCTGAAGCTGTCGATAGCATTGCATTTGCTTCACACATCAGAGCTGGGAGGTTGTCAACTGCAATGCAGTCCTGTGAAGGGGAAATGAGAAGAAAGTTTCTATTTTTAACACGAAGTGGACAACAGGGGAACGGCAGTCTAAAGGGCCGTTCACACGGCGCGATTTCAGCTGCGATCTGAGGTGCGATTTCTGTGGCGATCCCATGGCGATGTCATATCGCGCAGTGTGAACGGCCGGCGATCTTATGGCGATGTCACTTGCGATGTCGCCGCGACGTCGCAGGCGTTTTGAACATGTTCAAATTCCACTGCGATGCGGGTGCGATTTCTTCAGATCGTCAACAAACTGACAAATATCGCAGAGCCAAATCGCCGACCGTTCACACCGCGCGATATGACGCCGACGATCGCCGCAAAAATCGCACCTCAAATCGCAACTGAGATCGCGCCGTGTGAACGGCCCTTAACGTTTTTCCGGTAGGCTCACAGGGACCAAACCAAACCATATCCATTCAACTTTTCTTTGTTCTCCTAAGCGCGGAATTCTCAGCGATATTCAGTAGATACTCAGCAATATTGAAATTAGTTCATAACAATGGCTAAAAGATAGTACATGTGGAGATTTCAGGCCTTCAACTGATCATTTCTCAAAAAATAGGGCTAGTCCAGCATGTGAAATTACCGCATGTTTAAGAGAACTTTGATATGCAGGGTGCAAATCGCATTGCCAAAATTCCACTTTTCATTCTTTTTCAAGAAAGGGTTCAAGAAAGGGTTCACGTTTTTGTGCAAAATATCCAAAATATAGGGCATTTCAAAATAATATAGGGAAATATAGGAAAAATCTCAAAAATATAGGAAATATAGGGCCGGTTGAAGGCCTGAGATTTGAATCATTTTACAAGACAGGAATCTTGATTTTTACGATCTATTTCACGAATGTTGAACGGTTCAATATTGAACATGATTCAAGATTCGGCACGGTGTTCAAGATCATTTCAGTTTCAAAATGTACCTGGTTTGTGCCTGGATTTTTCCTTCGTTTCTCCTTCACATATTCCATCTCATATAGAAACTGGCTGATCGCAGAAAGGTCCTTTAAAAATCAAACCATATAGATATAAATTATGCTACCTGTACAATGCAGTGGGGACTGAATTAATGATTAAAGCATTTTATTAGCCACGCCCTCTTGGGAGATAGCCACACCTTATGTTTCATGTGTTGCTCTTTATGCTCTTTCTCAAGGACAGCAAGCTCTCCTCTCATCCTGAAGAGTAAAACAAAAGGAACTTTAAACAAGGCATAGGAGTGTCAATTAGTATGGGGAAAGGGGCACAGGTTCAAACAAACACGGGGAACTCCCCTTTTGGGTGGGGGTGCATGTTGTACCTTTTAGGGTTTAAAACAGGGCTCTTGTACCTTTTTCATGGTAAAAATCGAAAACTTGCAATTTTTTCCAGATAGGTACCTCTTAGGGGTCTATTCTAGCAAATCAAGCAACAATGGTTTTATCAATATCACACTTCTTGGTAGCCTGAATTGGGTGTCACTTTTTGACAGGGATATGCGCTACTACAGGGGCGCACGCAGGATTTTCAAAAGTTTCAGCCACAGCCAAATGCACATGTTGGATTTTGCAAATCTCAGGCCAAGCTCGTGAATGAGTGCAGTAATTGTACCAATGTCCCCTGAAAAATTTGCAGTCCCGCGTATATGCAGGCCTACAGGTTGTGTACGCTACACAAAGGAGCACTGAATATTATGATTATTGCCATTAAATTCACTGGAAACAGAATGGAAAACAAAAGCAAAATATTCTTATTTTGTCTGTGGAAATATTACCTTGATCTTCTCTGTTGCACACTCAACAATTCCTTCCTAATCTTGCCAACTTTTGTATTTACCTGAAATCAACAAAAATAGTGTTTTTTGGTAACTATTGCAATATTGTTTCTAACAAAACATCAGAATCACATACTGAGCTAGCTCAAAAATACTAGTTGAATACTGTACCTTAGTGCATTGAGATTTCAAAGTTTTGTATTCTTTGGAAAGGTCAATCTGAAATAAAGAAAAAAAAATTCAAAAAATAGAAATTGCAAAGTGTTGTGCAGCATCTTTTTATAGAAAAAATAGGATGGAAAACAAGTTAGTAGAGGAACACTGGCTGTATTATCTTCAAAATGCCATAGAATAAATAGATTTGGTAGACTGACAGGCTATGCTGTTGAACGTTGTCTAATTTATCGACTTGTCATCAAGTACTCTCTCTCGATCTCTTTCTTACATGGTTTATCGCTGTATCAGAGCCCAAAAAGATAGATTAGAGACAAAAACCCATGATTTAACCCCTAAAAGATACAATGATCATCTCTGTCCAAAACATATGGGAGTCCCCCCTCCCCGACATAAGCGATTGCTTCAAACGCCCTGGCTAAAGGCTGGTTTACACTTGCGATTTTTGTTGCATTTGTCACAGCAATTTTTCTCGCGAGGAGTTGCAATTCCAACTATAGTGTAAACTAGATGCTCTCTTTTCTTCAAATCGCATCAAGTTGCAAAGAGTTTCGAATATGTTTGAAATCGACAAAAATTGCGGCAGATCACGCTGAGTTGCACATAGTTTACATTAGTGATTTTGAGTTGACGCATACGAAAAATTGCAGCAAAAATTGCTAGTGTAAACGGCCCTTAAAAGAGCAATAATCTCTTCTTCCTAAATATGATGATATAAACAGGGCCTAAGACAAAGTAGCCTTACACAATCACTGAACTGCTTCCTTAGTTGAATAAAGTATTCCTTGATAGCTTGCCGTACAACACTAGACTCAATATCCTCCCTGAAAATATGAAATAAACATGGGCCAGTATTAAAAAAAATTGACAGAAGGATAGAATGTTTAATTTATGGTTTTCTGCAAAACCCAAGTTCCCATGAGTGATGCTAATAGTCAGTACCCATGGGCAATTTTACAGATCTTACCTCTACCTGTCTGAACCAACTACTTGTAATTTGAAATTTTGTAGGGCAGAGTGTATTGCATGGGATAGGGGAATTGCATAGGAGAAGGGGTTGGGTTTCTGAGGTCATCTCTTAAGAAAGCATGACATCAAAACTGCAACAGGGTAGATTGAAAACTCTAGTATGGGGGATGAAAGATGAAAATGCCAATCATGTTTGAGTTACAGATAATTTCAGTCTTATCTGTCTGTATATGAATTCTTTGACTTTTGAATGCAAAACATTATAATTATATCCAACTTTTGGTTGAAACCCTCTTAGAAAGTTGTGCAGTTGGTGGCATTACACTACCCCAAATGGAATTGAAAATAGGATGGAATTAAATAAAAATGAAATGGAATTGAGAGTAGAGGATTTGATGGAATCACAGCCCAACTGAATTAGACCTCTACTGGTTTCTGGAGTCCAAAGTAGTTCGAATTCCAGACACTAATATAAAGTCATAACAAGGAATTTCACACCTGTACTGCAGTGCAATTTCCTCTATCTCTGTCAATACTACATCAAGCTCAGTTATGTCAGCAACAGAGACGTGTCTGCCTTGATCAGCATTATACAATCGCACAAATCTCTTGCCTAAAAATAATCAAAAGGTAAACTTGATATACAAAGTATAGCATCAAACAAATCAAGCTCATAGAGAGATTGTATTTGTCTATGTTAATAAAAGGTTAAGCCAACAATAAAGCTATTCAATGAGATGCTTACAAATCAGCTGCATGACAGCAGTGGCAAAGTGAGGGGTGATAGATTGGGGGATATATTTTTTAAATTAAACATTTTAAAATGCCAATAACATGCTAAAAATACCAACCTATTGATTCCTCATCAGGTTCCTCAGTAGACAAGGGTTGTTTCCTTTTTTGGCCTCTCTTTGCTTTAGCAGTCCTATGGGGCCTTGTGTCTGTGTTGGTAGAAGGTTCGGCAGCATTCTGCAAAATGTCATCTCTTAAAAATAGTTTAAGCCTATTACCACTGTATAGTTATGCAAATGCAACTTGGAACAGGTAGAGCAGCAATCAGGTCCAGAAAAAATCACATGTAACAGTGGTACTGAAACACAAACTCATGGTCCAAAAGTCAAAAGTCAATCTACCTGTTTCTGGTGGTATCAAAATTATTGTTCATTGTCACTCACATCTAGTAATCTCTCAATAGAAGACACTGACGGCTATGGTAATGGGAGGGGTTGTGGGTGTGGCCAACCCATAACGACATGAAAAGATGTGGCCAAAAGTGTTCCAAATAATCCAATAACGGTAAGATTTGTACTAAATCAACATTTTTCTCCAACATGGCACCCACCTAAAAATATGCAGGCTCCTAGTGAGTTCCAAGCCACAGGCAGCCAAATACAAAAATTCCCCCATTATGAAACTAGTAAAGTTAGTTAGACACGACAGCTGGAACAGTTAAAACAGTTAAGCTATGCTCACCACATGTTGGGTTCCTTGTTCAGTAGCATGCTTCTCATGTGATCTCAAATGTGTTGCTGAAATACCACTAGGGCTTGCAGTGACAATAGACTCATCTTGAGTTGCCGTAACAACACTCTCCGCTACTGGACTAGTAGCAGTTGTTGATGGTGTTTCATTTATCACAGAAGACACTGTAGCTTGACTAGGGGAAGCAGAAGTTTGACTTTGCATTGGTTCCTCCTGGACATCAATTGGCCCAGGTCTTGTGTCACTAGAGGGTGAGATTGCCATAGAGAGGGTGTGGCTTGAAGGGCGTGGCCTTGCGCTGATCACAAGGGTTGGTGTCCTCGCATCTGGTACTGGGATGATAATCTTTGGACTCGGAACTACACACAAAAAAACATCCAATAGTTATCCCATGTGCCGGAAAATACTTCTCCTAAATTATCAAATGCATTTATCAAGCCAGCAAGTGAGTCAAATGAGAAAACAATAAGCTATTGGATAATTATACTCTTACATTCTTCAGGGCTGTTGAATAAAAATATTATTAGTGGCATTGAGTCTAGCTGACTTCAAGTCTATAAACACATCAGAGGAACTAATGTTAATCTGGCTGAAAATTCACAAAGCAAATTTCTATATGCATATGCATATCTTAAAGCTTACCTACTAAAGAAACTCTTCAAAACAATGAGTCACACATGATATATAAACAAGGTCTCAAAATTAAACTAAGGAATTTTTTTCAGGTAGCTCAAGAGTGCTCTATATTGGCTGAAATCCAGCCTCAAACTTACCAATCACAGCCAGTGGGGTGGTAGGGATGATTTCATGCTCCTGGGCAATTGGTGACGTGTCAGGTGCGTCTGATGTATCTGGCTGATGTTCAAAAGCATTTTGACCTGCCACTGGTGGCAAAAACTCTGGAAACGACACTTCTGGTAGTTTTTCCTGGAAATCCTAGGGGGAAAAGGCTTGACTGTTTTTTTTTCTTGTGTAGAATTACAATGGTGACTTACTAAATGATGGGCAAGAAATATTCTGAATGCAAATGTTATTTAGGGAGCAGGGAGCTGTTTCTTGCATGCCTGGGAATTCTCTGACCTGAAAAGCTTTGCACATACAAAAGTACATAATGCACCAGTCATTCCCAGAGCCTACTCCATTGTTTGTCATAGGCTCTGGTGCCAGATAATCAAAGGCCGATTCTCATTTGGCTGATATTCCTGCTTGCCATTTTGAAATTCGGCTATGCGACAACAGCGGTCACCATATATGGAAATAGCTGGATGTCTTGAAAAGCCCTGAATACCCCTATCTGGGGATACCGGGGCATTTACATTTAGGATGTATAAAAGGCCCCTACCCAAAAGGAAAAAGAACTTGTGTTAGGGAGCATTCATTATTAATACCAGGGGGTGGGCCGGCAAGATTTTACATACAGCCCCAAAAACCTCTTGACCCTCTTCCAAATCTGGGGGGGGGGGGGGGGGGGGGGAGTCTCCCTTATATTTACTATACAGGTATGTGCCGCTGTGCAGGGTAGGGTTTTCAGCCCTCCCGCTTCCAGAACAGGGTTGCTAAATCACCACTCAGGTTACCTAAAATCGACATTTTTTCTTCTTAAAAGGAGTATGTTCTTTGATTACCTCTAGATCAGCTAGCCCTGCTCTGAAATAGTTTTGAGATGACTGGTAAAGACGACTTTGAAATAAAATAATGGCAATCCTGCAAACATTGCCACTAGAACAGGGTATATATTTTTTTGCGTGGATTTTTGCAAAATACTCTAGTACAGGTGCCAAAATTTGAATTTTTCACTCTAGAACAGGGCCAGGTTCTCATAGAGCCAGCAGCACATCCCTACCCTAATTTGCCGCGAGTGCCCCTCCTCCCCGGGTTCCAAGTATCAATAAGAACCTCAAAGCCCCTTAAGGCAATTTTTATAATAATGATAGCCCACCCCTCACCCTTTTTTCATACAAGCCAAAGTTTTGTCCTGAGACTGAAGAGAGTGACAGCAAGGATGACGTCGTTATTGCTCAATGCCGGTAGTGATGAGCAATGATGAAGACTTTGAACCAGTTATTGATGTACCTTGCCAAACTCGATCAGGACGAAATGTTGGGACATCTAGATACCAAGACCATTTCCTGTATTTTTAGGACATTGCAATTTCCTGTGTGCATGAACAGTTCGTTGTAATTTTACAGGTGTGCATCCTCTTGTATCGGATATGTTAAATTTAAGTAAGTCGACACTGCTTCCAAAAAAGATGATGATCCCTCACAGTTGTTTTCATATTTTCTGGTGACCCCCTACTTGAAGGTGCCGAATTTAACATGCCCCCCCCCCTCCCCCCTTAATACTTGCTAGCCCACCACCTGGCATAAATAATGAATACAATGAAACAGCCCCAAGATGTCACAAAATTTAATGTTGTTTTGTACGAGTGAACGAAGGGTCTATTGCTCCAAAGACAAAGAATTGAGAGAGATGCCAAATCAATGGCCAGGTCTTCCGCCGTTGCTCGGTGCTCATAGTTGAATTACCTTTATTTGTTCAACGATTGTAGTTGGTTCAGCTTTCTTCTCCCAGTTCCGTACGATGGAAAAGGTTCTCAGAGTTGTTGTACGTTTCCTGCGAACATTAACAGCTTACAATTTCTTTTGGTTAAGATAAAAAGCATTTTCAACGCCTAGAAAGCTACATAAATCAATAACACACTTACGACGGCCTTCTTCTTTCAAATGCGAGCTCTCTAAACCGGAGAGCGGTCGTCTCTTGATTCTCTAGTTGTTTTTGCGTTTCCGCCGCCATTTTGAAAGTTTTGGCGGTAAAATACAACCGCTGTCCTAATCAATGCAAAAGGCTCAAGTCAAATGCACGGGCCACAGGAATACAAACGTTACACCTGCATGTCACACTGACTTTCATTTTTGAAAAATATGATTATGTTGGTGCTCAGAAGGTACTGTAGAATCTAGAACTTTCGCGCGACAGCGCACAAGGCAGTTTGTTTAAGGATTAATAAACTAGCCTGTTAATTAGAAATTATGCGCTGTCAGGGCGCTATGTCATTAGTAGAAATTGGGAAAGACTCACGCAATGGGCGATCCAAGCGACAAGTAAAGGGCAATAAAGGTAAGTTAAAGTAGAAGGAATCAGAGAGCGATGAAAAGTTTTATTAGCATCTAAAGATACCGAGAGGGACTGTCAGTAATATTTTTAAATTTACAATCATGTAGTTCAAATGTGTACACATGAAAGTTATTGGACAGTCAAGTGACTCGCTTGTCGCCCTATAATAAGCTCACGTTAATAACCACCTCTGCTGTTGTGTCATGATACAAGGGTGATAACCAGTTTCCAAATAAACATCAGAACAAAGTGAGCAGCCCTCAGTGTTATATTTATTAAGTCATGATAGAAAAGAACGATAGCAAATTGAAGTGGAATACTCTCGAAAACGTGGGCGACACAGGCGCGTAGCCCCCCCCCCCCCCCCCGGGGGGGGATCCCATATTTTTTGGGCGGGGGTGCTCGTCGTACCTTTTAGGGTTTAAAATCAGGCCTCTGGTACCTTTTAGGGGAAAAAATTCGAAAACGTGTATTTTTTTTCCAGATAGGTACCTGTTAGAGGTCCGTTCTAGCAAATCAAGCAAATCACACTTGTTGGTAGCCTGAATTTCAGACGTTTTTCCCTCGTAAAAAGTACGCGAGAAAATTACGAGGGAAAATCAACTAAGCGACGCTATGTTCCTTTTAGGGGTGAAAACGAAAGTTCCCGACGAGCACCCCCGCCCCAAAAATATGGGAGTCCCCCCCCCGGGGGTGTAGCCATGCCAGACAATTTTACGAGGTACACCACTGCATTGTTTTCATAGGTCAACTCCCATTTTGTGTGCTATATATTTATTGTATTTTGGGGTTTCACGACTGCGCAATAGCGTATTGGCGTACAGGTGCTACGCGCCTGGCACAATGATAAGGGCGAGAGCAAAGAAGTCTGTCAGTAGTGGTTTTCCAACGGGCCGAAGACCCCAAACCTCTGTATACTTGTATAATAATAATAATAATTTAAAATTTGTAGCGCACAAATTCGCATGTTTATATGATCAAATGCGCGTAACATTTTAAAAAGAGAACAAAACAAACAAACTACAATGAAATAAAAAATGTTTAAGTAATGTTAGACGGTGTCTGATACAAAAATGTTTTTGACCTACAAGTAAGCCTCTCAGAGAGGGAGTGTATATATCAAGAAATAATAATTCCAATTTCGTTCCATGCATCGCTTTTATTGTATTTGTCGTATGAAAAACTCATTTGAAAATCTTATCTTTCATTAAATATATGAAATAAATCAAAAGTTTAATAATCTGACAAAGGCCTAGATGACAGCATCTCTTACTATTACACCAGATAAAAGACTTGACCACCTGTATTTGGCTTCATGCCCAATAACATACGAAGCGCCTCATAAGTGGAGAAAAAACAAATTTCGCAAACGAAAGGCGCTAAGCTACAGGAGCCAACAAGAAACTCAACAACTAAAAAAATGTTGGAAATATAAATAACAACGGAATAACGAGCCAAGGACAGAAATATCTAATGCGATCATCCGCTTGACCTGTTCGTCGTTTCTGTAGCTGCGAATCTATGGATTCGAAGTTGACGTAACGAATTTCAAGGAGAAAATAGTTGGTGCAAATTATCGGTGAACTGTTGGAGTTACAATAGCCTAAAATTAGCGTCCGCTTAGAATTTAAAAATCCAAGAAATCTAAGCCAACGCAAGGCAGCAAGAATCTATTTGCCGAACATCATCTTCAAAAACAGTACCGAACATAATCGTTGACGTCACTGTCTCTAGAGCTGCAAAAAGAAGAAGACTTTTATCTAGCTACGAGCAGGGGAAAATCTTCAAAATGACAGGAAATCAACAAGAATTACGGTCAAACTTTACACAACTAAACTGCTCGATCAGTGACTTGACGTGTCGTGGGACTATAGTACACTTGTCTTTGCTTGGTACAACTGGCTTCTTGGGCCTTGTCGCAAACGTCCTTCTCTTAATCTCAGCGTTAAGAGTTTGGAAACGACGGAAATCACCAGACATTGTTCTCATCATTCATTTAGGTGTTTCCAGCGTGTTAACCTTAATTACAAGCTTACCTCTTCAAGCAATAACTGTCAACAGATTCTACTTTATGCTGCAGTGTGAACGGAATTTTAAAGTTATCCGGCAAGTAAGGACAAATCTTCAAATGGCATGTAACTTTTCGTCTGTTGCTACTCTAGCAGCAATAGGCTTTGACCGATACGAAGCTTTGACAAAATTTCCTAATCAGAGGAAACTTACCACACGGCGCGCGCTCTTTCTGTCCATCGCTATCTGGATTGCATCTATTTCATTCATGGTGTTTATCTTTCATGGGCCTTTTTATCAAGACTCTTGCAAAAACAGAGAAGAGGAAAACATTATCGAAAACGCAACATACCCCAAAATAGAAGTAATTCTAGTCGCAATTTGGATCAGTGTCTCGTGCGCTATTTCAAGTGCGACTTTGCGCAAAGCAACCAAAACAATTCGCAAACATAGGCAGACTATAGAAGCTATGTATGGAGCGCGACGCGCCCAAATGGAAGTGAAATTCACCAAAGTGTCAATTGCAATTTCCTTGTCCTATATTCTGGGATGGGTTCCCTATGGAATTGCTAGCGCCCTTGTAGGCAGGCATTCCGATGACGTCGCTCTTTTGTGTGCCCAAAGTTGGACAGTTTCTCTCGCCTTGACGAGCGCACTCGTTGTGTCTGTGATATACATGGCTATGGACAGAAGAATGCTTCATGCGTTGCGCACTTGTTTTGGTGGGGCAAGAGCTAACGTCACGCCTGAGTGATCAGTGCTTGGAGCATAAAACCTTATGAGACCCGTTCACACGCAGCTAATTGGATATAGCATGAAGCCTATGAGACCCGTTCACACGCAGCTAATTGGATTTAGTATAAACCAACTAATGGTCTATTACAAATCCTGCATTCTGATTGGCTGAGCTACTAATGGTCTATTAGTGATAGACCGTGCCTGGCAAAACCACCACCTTTCTTTGCAAGAAAACTTGATTTTTTCAACATAAAATAATGGAATTCATTGCCAAAACCGACCAACTAGTTGGTTTATACTAAAACAATTAGACCTCTCGTCCTCATGTGCTATGATATCAATAGACCATTCGGCCTTCGGCCTCATGGTCTATTCATCATAGCACATTCGGCCTTGAGGTCTAATTGTTAAATAGCATAAAGTCTGTGAGACCCGTTCACACGCAGCTAATTGGATATAGCATAAAGCCTATGAGACCCGTTCACACAGCGCGATTGCAGCTGCGATTTATGCGGCGACACAAACTTGCGCGGTGTCAACGGCCTACGACGTCGCGGTGATTTTGCCAAGGATTTCTGAAAACCAATTAGTTTGTCAGTGGCGAGATCGAGAAATCGCACGAGGTGCTGTGGCCAACACAATACCAGTAATAACAACAAAACCTTTCCAATAAGGTCGGAACTCAAGAGTCCGGGGGGGGGGGCGACTCTCCACATCAGCCGGGTGGGGGTGCTCGTCGTATCTTTTATGGGATAAAATTCGAGTTTGACGTATCTCTTATGGTATAGAATGAAAAAAAAAAACTTTGTTTGCGAGACGATAAGCTGCGCTAATCTAAAATTTGCCTATGGCGCTAGTGCGCCAGAGAGGTCAGTATGTAAAAAGTATGTAATTAGCTTGCCGCAGTATTAACTAGCATGTAGGCGCTTTTTGATAAACAAGATTTGGTAGGAAGGTGTAACAGCGAATTGGAAAATGAAGCGGTAAGTCTGAAGGGCCTGAATAAACTTCTCTGAACAAGGCATACGCTACATGTCTTCTAATTGGCTGAGCGAATGTGTGACGTAAGCTGTGCGTGAAAATTTGAAACTAAGGCTGCGTACACACTTGGTGCCCTTGCCTCGTCCCTAGGCGTCTCTATTTGGCAGAAACAGAGAGAGAAAAGTCTTGCGAGTGTTCTGGTAGCGAGCGCGCAATGCATCTTGGGAACGGTTCGATTACGCAATGCATCATGGGAAGGCTCAAACCAGAGAAAGAGACGGCGCGTTATTTTCTTCGCCCTTCCCATGATGCCTTTCGCGCTAGCTCGCTCCCAGTCGCTCTCGCCTCGAAAATCACTAGAACGCGCCTGGGAACGAGGCAGGTATCTACAGTACTTCATCGCTGAATGCCATATAGTCGTCTTCTAATAGAACGAGGCATAATCAAACAAAAGGACCATTCATATTCAAATAAGGCGGCTATTGTGACATTCAGCGATGAAGCATATACCACGAGGCAGCCCGTGCCCCATGTACAAGGTCCGGACCTTGTACTCGGTCACCAGTTTGGCTTGGGCACTTGAAAAACTGGTGTGTTCACATTAGTGCCCGTGCTAGGGCACCGTGCCCGGGCACCATGTGTGTACGCAGCCTAACAATAGCTTCATACAGGTTTCATTTGACAATACGCTGTTACACTGTGAAAACATGGGACTCTCCTGAGATGAGCTCCTGACCGGACACCATGTGTGTACGCAGCCTAACAATAACTTCATACAGGTTTCATTTGACAATACGCTGTTACACTGTGAAAACATGGGACTCTCCTGAGATGAGCTCCTGACCGGACACCAAGTGTGTACGCAGCCTAACAATAGCTTCATACAGGTTTCATTTGACAATACGCTGTTACACTGTGAAAACATGGGACTCTCCTGAGATGAGCTCCTGACCGGACACCAAGTGTGTACGCAGCCTAACAATAGCTTCATACAGGTTTCATTTGACAATACGCTGTTACACTGTGAAAACATGGGACTCTCCTGAGATGAGCTCCTGACCGGACACCAAGTGTGTACGCAGCCTAACAATAGCTTCATACAGGTTTCATTTGACAATACGCTGTTACACTGTGAAAACATGGGACTCTCCTGAGATGAGCTCCTGACCGGACACCAAGTGTGTACGCAGCCTAACAATAGCTTCATACAGGTTTCATTTGACAATACGCTGTTACACTGTGAAAACATGGGACTCTCCTGAGATGAGCTCCTGACCGGGCACCATGTGTGTACGCAGCCTAACAATAGCTTCATACAGGTTTCATTTGACAATACGCTGTTACACTGTGAAAACATGGGACTCTCCTGAGATGAGCTCCTGACCGGACACCAAGTGTGTACGCAGCCTAACAATAGCTTCATACAGGTTTCATTTGACAATACGCTGTTACACTGTGAAAACATGGGACTCTCCTGAGATGAGCTCCTGACCGGACACGATGTGTGTACGCAGCCTAACAATAACTTCATACAGGTTTCATTTGACAATACGCTGTTACACTGTGAAAACATGGGACTCTCCTGAGATGAGCTCCTGACCGGACACGATGTGTGTACGCAGCCTAACAATAACTTCATACAGGTTTCATTTGACAATACGCTGTTACACTGTGAAAACATGGGACTCTCCTGAGATGAGCTCCTGACCGGACACCAAGTGTGTACGCAGCCTAACAATAGCTTCATACAGGTTTCATTTGACAATAAGCTGTTACACTGTGAAAACATGGGACTCTCCTGAGATGAGCTCCTGACCGGACACCAAGTGTGTACGCAGCCTAACAATAGCTTCATACAGGTTTCATTTGACAATACGCTGTTACACTGTGAAAACATGGGACTCTCCTGAGGTGAGCTCCTGACCGGACACGATGTGTGTACGCAGCCTAACAATAGCTTCATACAGGTTTCATTTGACAATACGCTGTTACACTGTGAAAACATGGGACTCTCCTGAGATGAGCTCCTGACCGGACACCAAGTGTGTACGCAGCCTAACAATAGCTTCATACAGGTTTCATTTGACAATACGCTGTTACACTGTGAAAACATGGGACTCTCCTGAGATGAGCTCCTGACCGGGCACCATGTGTGTACGCAGCCTAACAATAGCTTCATACAGGTTTCATTTGACAATACGCTGTTACACTGTGAAAACATGGGACTCTCCTGAGATGAGCTCCTGACCGGACACCAAGTGTGTACGCAGCCTAACAATAGCTTCATACAGGTTTCATTTGACAATACGCTGTTACACTGTGAAAACATGGGAGTCTCCTGAGATGAGCTCCTGACCGGACACGATGTGTGTACGCAGCCTAACAATAACTTCATACAGGTTTCATTTGACAATACGCTGTTACACTGTGAAAACATGGGACTCTCCTGAGATGAGCTCCTGACCGGACACGATGTGTGTACGCAGCCTAACAATAACTTCATACAGGTTTCATTTGACAATACGCTGTTACACTGTGAAAACATGGGACTCTCCTGAGATGAGCTCCTGACCGGACACCAAGTGTGTACGCAGCCTAACAATAGCTTCATACAGGTTTCATTTGACAATAAGCTGTTACACTGTGAAAACATGGGACTCTCCTGAGATGAGCTCCTGACCGGACACCAAGTGTGTACGCAGCCTAACAATAGCTTCATACAGGTTTCATTTGACAATACGCTGTTACACTGTGAAAACATGGGAGTCTCCTGAGATGAGCTCCTGACCGGACACGATGTGTGTACGCAGCCTAACAATAACTTCATACAGGTTTCATTTGACAATACGCTGTTACACTGTGAAAACATGGGACTCTCCTGAGATGAGCTCCTGACCGGACACGATGTGTGTACGCAGCCTAACAATAACTTCATACAGGTTTCATTTGACAATACGCTGTTACACTGTGAAAACATGGGACTCTCCTGAGATGAGCTCCTGACCGGACACCAAGTGTGTACGCAGCCTAACAATAGCTTCATACAGGTTTCATTTGACAATAAGCTGTTACACTGTGAAAACATGGGACTCTCCTGAGATGAGCTCCTGACCGGACACCAAGTGTGTACGCAGCCTAACAATAGCTTCATACAGGTTTCATTTGACAATACGCTGTTACACTGTGAAAACATGGGACTCTCCTGAGATGAGCTCCTGACCGGACACCAAGTGTGTACGCAGCCTAACAATAACTTCATACAGGTTTCATTTGACAATACGCTGTTACACTGTGAAAACATGGGACTCTCCTGAGATGAGCTCCTGACCGGACACGATGTGTGTACGCAGCCTAACAATAGCTTCATACAGGTTTCATTTGACAATACGCTGTTACACTGTGAAAACATGGGACTCTCCTGAGATGAGCTCCTGACCGGACACCATGTGTGTACGCAGCCTAACAATAGCTTCATACAGGTTTCATTTGACAATAAGCTGTTACACTGTGAAAACATGGGACTCTCCTGAGATGAGCTCCTGACCGGACACCAAGTGTGTACGCAGCCTAACAATAGCTTCATACAGGTTTCATTTGACAATACGCTGTTACACTGTGAAAACATGGGACTCTCCTGAGATGAGCTCCTGACCGGACACGATGTGTGTACGCAGCCTAACAATAGCTTCATACAGGTTTCATTTGACAATAAGCTGTTACACTGTGAAAACATGGGACTCTCCTGAGATGAGCTCCTGACCGGACACCAAGTGTGTACGCAGCCTAACAATAGCTTCATACAGGTTTCATTTGACAATACGCTGTTACACTGTGAAAACATGGGACTCTCCTGAGATGAGCTCCTGACCGGACACGATGTGTGTACGCAGCCTAACAATAGCTTCATACAGGTTTCATTTGACAATACGCTGTTACACTGTGAAAACATGGGAGATGGACGCTCCTAGGTAATGCGCTCCTGACCGGACACGATGGCAGCACTCATGTAAGTTGAGTCATTTGTTGATCAAATTCAAATGCACATTCACCCGAGGATTGTCTGGGTTAATATTATTAGCTTTGCTAAGAGTGTTTACATATGAAGGAAAAATATAGTGCACAAAATTGGATATTGAGGAAAGGAGTCGATCAAAGGGCTAGTTGTAATCTAGTGGTTTGACGTTAATGACATGATCCTGTCGCCCTTGCTGATTACCGCTGTTGCGTCGCTATTGGCTGATTGCATTTTAAAACCGCACCGGGGGGTTGAGGAACTCCCTTAAAAAGACCCCCTCCCCTGGAATTTCCACTCGTGAAACAGACCCCCTCCCCTGGAGTTTTTCAACCTCATAATGGACCCCCTCTCCTGGAATTTCCATTTTTCCTAGCAAAATACCCTGGAAAATCTATATTTGGATAAAATGTCTCTGGAAAAACACTTGTTTACCCCTCCCCTTGGAATTTCCAGTCTCCAGGCACACGCTCTCCCATGGAATTTCCAGAGTCCAATACAACCCCCTGGAAAAAGGTTCCGTAGGTCCTCAAACCCCGGTGCGGTTTAAAAATGCAATCAGCCATTGAATATGACGGCAGCATATTTCAAGTCAATATTGTAGCTAACTTTCTAAAACTGCAATAGTCCCTATCGCGAGAAACAAAGCTACGAAAAAACGATTAGCAGTAGGGAAAGTCGCGGTTTTGTCCCATCGTCTTAATTGGATCTCACATCTGGCAAAACTATTCTTTTTATAAAATAAATATCATCAAAAGTTGAGTAATCATTTAGAGTCTTACTTGCCATAGCTAATAACCATGTGCTTTCCAGCCCTTTCACCTGATTTTTTACTTGAATAGACAAAGCGCAAAACCGTCTCGGTCGAACGAAGGATTTTTAACAAACAAAAGGAGCTAAAAGTTACCCTGAAGCTACAGAAGTGGACGTTTTTCCACAGAGAGGAAATGACTTGAGGATGCCATCAAACTATACACCATATAGCTGCAATATCAGCGAAAATATTTACAAAGGGACTACACTTCACCTGTCCCTGCTAGGTACAACTGGCTTCTTTGGAATTATTGCGAATATACTCCTTATTCTCTTAGCGTTCAGAATCTGGAAACGGCGTAAATCTCCAGACATTGTGCTCATCGTTCATTTAGGCGTCTCCAGTCTGCTGACTTTGACAACTAGTTTACCTCTTCAAGCAATGATTGTGAACAGATTCGACATTCTACTGCAGTGTGATGGACATTTTACAGCAATGAAAGAAGTCAGGGGTAGTTTTCAAATGGCTTGTAACTTCTCATCGCTCGCTACCTTAGCTGTTATTGGTTTTGATCGATATGAAGCTTTAACAAAATTTCCTAATCAGAGGAGACTCACTACGAAGCGCGCGCTTTTTCTGTCCATCGCTATCTGGATTACATCTATTTTATTTATGGTTTTCGCCATCCATGGGCCTTTTAATCAGTATTCCTGCAAAAACATCTGCTTCAGAAAAGAGCAAGGAGAAAACAAGGACGCAATATATTCACAATTACAAGTCATCTTGATCACTGTTTGGATCAGTGGCTGCTGCATTATTTCAAGTGAGATTTTGCGCAAAGCAACCATAACAATTCGCAAACATCGGCAGACTATAGAAGCTATGTACGGATCCCGACGCGCCCAAATGGAAGTTAAATTCACTAAAGTGACAATTGCAATTAACTTGACCTATATACTAGGGTGGGTACCCGCTGGAATAACTAGAATCTTAGTTGGCTGGGATCCCGAGAACACCGCTTATTTATATGCCTTCAATTGGACAGTTTCCCTCGCTTTCACGACTGCCCTCATTGTGCCTGTGATTTACATGGCTTTGGACAGAAGAATGCTTCATGCGTTGCGCACTTGTTTTTGTGTCAAGAGTTGTTGCGTCTGATTGAAAGTGGGGCAGAGTCGTTCTCTCAGAAAAACTATGCCGAATTACTCCGGGGGGGGGGGGGGGGGACTCCCCTATTTTGGGGGCAGGGGTGCTCGTCGGGAACTTTCGATTTTACCCCTAAAAGGTACCAAACATGGCGTCGCTTAGTTGATTTTGACCCCTCGGTACCTTTTGGTTAGCACTCGTTTTGGTTAGCACTCGTTCACATTGACCAAAAGGACGTCCTATTGTCTGTGAAACAATAAGTAGAACGAGGCATAGATATGTTGTGATGCTACTCGTTCTATATTGTTTCACAGACAATAGAACGTCCTTTTGGTCAGTGTGAACGAGTACTAACCAAAAGGTACCGACAAGACGTAGTTTCCCCCGTAATTACTGGCTACTGTCTTTTGTTATTCTGATGTCAGATACGTCTACGATTTTAAACTTTGGACTTCGCCACGCTACGCAAAACCTGTCTAAGAGATCTAAAGGGTTGCGTAAAGATAATTCATTCGGTTGTATAGACTGGTAGTATATTTGCCACATATTTACATTTTTTAACTGCTACGAAAATAGATTCGAAATACAGAGTATAAGATCTTATTTGTTCAAGACTGAGATAGGCCGGAGATTGTCATACGTTTATTTGAAATTCTTTGATTGTATAGATATTATTAGAGCAGACTTCGTATGACTATAGTGAAACCAATCTCAAAGTGATTACACAAGTTCTGAATAAAATCAGAAACATATAAGTGAGTTATCCGTTTCTGATAAAATCTATAGGAGTGATTACAATAAGGCAGTAGACTTTGTACAGCTAGCCTGCTAGCAAGCGTTGGTTGGCTGTTTTTAGGTCGTTTCATGGCGAGAAACCAGCGAGAATCCCGATGCGAGCGCCATCTTGGACAGGTCAAAATTCGGTCTCATGCGCCCGATTCTCACCATAAGTGAAGATGTTTTATATATTGAATCGAAACCAAAAATCTTCGCTCTGAGTTTCTCAGTAGTCAGTTTACATGGTAGGAATATCCTGCCTTAGATTGGCATTGATATGGATTCGACCCACACACCAGTCTAGATACCCGAAGGTCGTGGATTCGAATCCCACTCAGCCTGGATTTTTTTCAAATCCAGGTGAGTTTTCTCTGGTTGGCATACGTTAGTTCTCACCATAAGACGACCTAAAAACAGTCAACCAACGCCTGCTAAGGAGGTGTACTGTACAGCTGAACATTCATGTGATTGTTACCCTGTGGACTAGTAGTCGATAAACCTTGATTACCAGATCTAGGGGAGGGGTTGCAGCCCCTATTATGAGAGTGATAGATTCGATGAACTCTGGGAAAACACGCCATTATTAAAAAGTTTTGAACTCAGCCCGACAGGCATCTGAAATCCGCGCTATGCATTGTGAGATTATTTGATTTTCCTTGGATACATTTGTTTTTATAAGGCAAAAAATAATGACCCTAGCACTAAATAGGTAAATTCTCCACAACCCTAAATATTTCGGCCCAAATGAAGGACCAATTCCCTATCCCAAGTAGATAATGCTTGTCTTTTCTTAAAATGAATAATTCATTACTTCTGTGACGCCATACATTTCTGAGCGTTTTTAATGGAGTCGACGCATACTGCACTGCTTCACCGCCATTTTCCGTACCATCAAAACTCAGAGACTCAACAAAAGAGCTTTATTGTTTGTCATTTTAGCGCGTATCGAACACACGCAAGAAAACTCCTAATCGTAGAATTCCTTGACTCAGAGTTTCTGATAAAGGAAAACAAAGCAATGCATTATGGGCAGGAGAGTCGGCCCTTTAAGTATGTTCTTGCAGGGCGTTTACCAAAATGCGTGATTACCTAATCGTATGCGATATTTCACTATCAAATGCATGATATCAAAACAATTTAAATCATGAAAACAAAGATGGAATATTCCGTCAACAAACCTCAGCAGAAAATTTTATGTTTACATGTAGAACATGTCAAAGACTGAAGTCCACTATTTTTTCAAGTCGACTCGAGACTCGGGCGTTTCGCATTCTCTCTCAGTTGAACTCACGAACGAAGAAACACTAGAAGATCTCACCGAATTGTCTTCGCTGTTATTATTCTCTTCTGTCGATTGATTAATCGTCTTTCGTTCTTTCTTTCTTCCAAACTGTGAGCTCGTTTTCTTCTTTGGTGATTTATCCTTAACAGGAAGCGGTGAAATGTTTTTAGGAGTGGGATAATAAGAGAAAAAGTGATCTAAATAGGTCTGCCTATTTCCGAAGTATTCCCCACACGGGCATGAGCACCGTTTATGGGTGTTCTTAAGATGTTGTTCTAGCATTTCTTTTGAGCAGAACACCTTACCCGGGCAGAACTGACATTTCATTTGACTCGAAAGATGCTCCCTAAGTTCGTTTTCCGTAGAGAAAGAGTGCTCTTTTTTTCTATGCTCACATTCAGGATTAAAGCACAATAGACTATGGAAATCTTTGTCGTGAGTCACAAGTTCTTTTCTGTCCTTGAACGCGATCATACAAGGCTCGCATGTGAATTCTAGTAGATCCAGCAAAGTCATTCCTCTATTTTTATCAGTCCTAACAGTAACATCATATTTATCAGCCACGCTTTTGCCCAGTGTTTCACTTCGTGCACTTGATTTAGATAAAATAAAAATGCACTCTTTTGCACTAGAATGGCTTCCCATTCCATTCTCAGAGGTTTTTGTCGTCAATGCAAAATCTGCACAGAATTTGAATTTCATAACGTATTCTTCGAGAAGTTTCCACGCACCTCCTTTCAATTCTTTAGGAGAAGGATGCTTGAATAACCATGGCTTGTAATTTGGAAGCAAACCTTGTGAAATATCTTGGGGGTAAAAAATGTGTACTACAATTTGTCCTCGCAAAGATGGCGATAAAGTAACCCCTTTGATAAAGTCCACAAATTCGTTGTCCCAGTCGACGAAAAACACAATCCTCTTGAATCCGTAACTCATTTTCTGTGCGAAATCCCAGGAAAAACACAACTTGAATTCCCTCACAGAATAATTCGATTTTTTCCAGCCTTCGTTGTCAGCGTTTAACTTTATCTGGTAGATTTTAAACTCATCAGTTTCCGTTGTGATCAGTGATCTTTTTCTCGATTCTGCTAAACGGATCTAAACCGTAGTATTTACCTTGAAAATTGCAACTACAATCTTTGCATTTTCACCTAAGAATACACTCCAAAAACCAACCCTATGAAAATTTAAGGATATTTTTCGATAAATTGCAGAGTTAGTGTTCGTTTTATGTCATCTAATCTAGTGTTTGAAGCTTTGGAAATATTTTTCTGTCGAATTGTGTTTGATTTGTACGGCTGTGTTTACATCGCTTCGTCAAGTCCTGACAGGTGTGGATTGGAGACTTTCCTGATAATGTTCGCTCGTTGCCTTGGCAACTAAGGAGCCATATTGAGCAATTAATATTCAAATTATGAGCTCTAAGTTATTATTGGTTAGTGGTTAAAGATGTGGCGACCATAATTCACGGCCGAGAAGTAAATGAGTTGTGCTAATTAGAAAATCGACGCCTTGGTGAATATAGCTTCCGCACAAATGGCATTTTATGAATAGACTCTTTTTCGAAAATGCTCTATCTTAAAAGCTGAAGTTTACGATTACAAGGCGATTATGAATTAAGATATCTCTACCAGTTTGAATCGACCCCCTTAGCTCGCTTTATCAAGTTTTTAAATTGAACTTAAGATAATTTGTGGCTATCAAAATGTGAAAATGAATGGGAATTTCCACTTTTCGTTCTCATTCATTAGATTAAATATCTCGTTTCCTCAGGGAGGTAATATCATGCCCAAGAAAAGCAGTTCAAAATGTAATCAATCATAATAATGTCGCCAGCGGGGCTCCAAGTCTAGAGGTTCTCAGTGAATTACAAAGACATATAATCAGCAATGGCGTTATTTTAAATCTCTTGCCAAAATAGACTTGGCAAATCTGTTTAACAATTAGACCTCGAGCCCGAAAGGGCTACGGGCCAATAGCTCATGAGGCCGCAGGCCGAAACGGCTATTGACCCGTGGCCCTTGATGGCGAGAGGTCTAATGGTTTTAGTATCACCCAACTAGTTGGACAAAAAAAGTGAACAATTGTGTTAAAAAATCACCAGAAACCTCGACAAAACGAAAAGCGGCCGCCATTGTTTTCATGTTCAAAATCGGCGCTTTCGCTACTAGAGGTCTATTGATAATAGTCCCCTAGTAGCGTAGCCAATCAGAATGCAGCATTGGCAATAGTCCACTAGTTGGGTGATACTAAAGTCGTATATATATGTAAGATCAAGTGCAAACGTCGAACTTCTCCTCACGAACCTTTCCTTTTTCAAAGGATGCCGCTTCATTAGACTTTATAATAGAAAACTTTCTATTGTTTTTGGCTGGTACGGCGCGACTCTGTCGCGACGTTTGCCGTATAGGCCTAAGATTCCGTGTTAAAATAAATTTGGAAACTCGCATTTGATCGCGAGTAATTTTAATGACTTATTCGATTGCACATTCAAAATAAGGAAGAATGTCGCTTATTTCGCGTTCATAGCTCTTTTGGTTACAGAGATATTCAAGATTTTTACTTATGCAAATTAGCAAAAAATGACGTCACAACAAGATAGGGGCAAAAGAGGCCAACAATGAGCAATAAAATAAGCCATTAAAATTTCAGCCTTGAGTAGCACTTTAAGAGCAAGAAATTTTCACGTATCACGTGAACTCGCATTTGTTCGCACTTGTTCATTTTGTTTAAGAGCGAGACATCAGGAATTAACGTGCAAGTATCGAGTGAGCAACATATCCGATAAAGATTCATTTTCATTGTTATTTTTAGAATGGAATTTTTCGCCCCATATTATTGTTAATAAACTCACAATTGTTCAATATGTTTAAGAGCGAGACATCAGGAATTAATGTGCAAGTATCGAGTGAGCAACTTATCCGATAAAGATTCACTTTCATTTTCATAATGGAGTTTTTCGCCCAATATTTATTGATATAAACTCGCATTTTGTCGCGAGTGTTCATTTTGTTTAAGAGCGAGACATCGGGAATTGACGTGCTCGTATCGAATTAGCAACTTATCCCACAAAGATTCAGTTTCATTGATCCAAAAACTTCATTTTTATAATGGGATTTTTCGCCCCTTTAGGTGTCGTTGCACAAAATGCGGCGGAAAAGACACCAAGAAAAAAAACTGTAGGAAACAGTTTTCTAGATCGAGTTCAGAGCAATATGACAAGCTTTTTAAATATATCTTGCTATTGCATTGGATCAAGTCCTTTTAGTATCTATGAAGATGAACGGGTTTCGAAACGTTTGAAAAAGAAACACCTCGAAGTTCGTAAAAACTCGGCTCGGCTCTGCCTCGTTCGTTCGCTGCGCTCATTCGAGAGACATCAAAATTTGGACACTTAAAGATAAATTCCATATGCCCATGTATTAACGACATTATTGGATTACAAAAAAACATAATGAAGGTGAATGCTTTGCCATGGCACATTACAATTAGCACCTTGCCTGTCAGCTGGGATAACTAGCGTCTCTACATAAACCATAAAAATGTTATAAAAAAAAATTGGCACCTTTCCGAGTCACTAGCTGATTGCTCATCGGTTAAACTAGGAACTAAGGAAAATACAGTTGCGACAATTTCAAAATCAAACTAAACGAAACTTCATGAAGAGTCATGATATATCAAAGAGCTTGTTTAGGGCAAAATACAGAATTTATGAGGAATGCATAATTTTATTACGTTTTATTTGATGAAGTTTAAATCAAAGCATAAACCATAAAAGTATTATCAATAAAAAATTGTCACCTTTCGAAGTTACTAGCTGAGTGCTGATTGGTTAAAACTGGGAACTAAGGAAAACACAGTTGCAACTAATTCAAACAAACTGAGCGAAACTTCAAACTAAAGAGTCGTGATTTACCAAAGAGCTTGTCGAGGGCAAAAGACAGAAATGAGGAAAACTTGATTCTATTACGTTTCGTGTGGTGAAGCTTTAATCAAAGCAATGGCGGCACAATTACAGAAGTTTTTTTACATAGACTGCGAAGGAGGAGAGAGGTTTCTACGAAACGCAGAATATTTAACGCTCACACCGAACGCTAAAAAAATCATCATGTATTTTATAAGAAGGATGGCACAGGGGTGATACAACAACTTGAAAAGGATTGGATTGTAAAACATCCCACTACTACAAACGCGCCCGATGCGCCTTGGGTATTGCTTGTCTCTAACCTAACGGCGGAGAAGCGGTTTCTAACGCGACCAAACGTCATGCTTTATTTAGTATCCAGAGACGAAAAGCGATTCCTGGAGCTTATCTCTATTTTGAAAACTAACAGCAACTCTGTAGTTATTCCAGTGAATTCCGATGCCACGTCGTTTATGGACTGTTTCGAGCACGTGAGCGTTCTTTGTAGAATGATTTTCAAGGATTCGTCGGAGAGGGAGCTTCACGACAGGCTTGTGCATCTGTTGTTATGTGATAATCCGCACTGTGAGCGAAGCAAGAAAGGAAACGGATTTCTCAACACCCCCGAGCTTGACGAGCACATTGCGCGCCAACGAAAGTGCGAAATTTGTAGAAGTTGAGTCGGGGCCGGAATGAGATTCTGTAGTCTCGTCAAACGAGACGACCACATGCGGACTTTTCACATTCGTAAATTAAACGCTAACATTCGAAGCACGTCGGCATTAGATGACCAGCCCACTTTGCGCTTCAGATACAGTCTTTATCCACTGTCGTGTTTTGCTGAGCCTGCATGTCCTCAGCGGTTTCGCACCTCAGTGGAGCAAGTCCTACATCACGTGACCTGGCATGGTTCAGAGTTCCCGTATGTTTGCATGGCGTGCGTTCATCATTACTCGACGACAGTTTGTCTGGGGACTAAATCGGAGTTGATAGAGCATGCCAAATTGATGGACCATAGGAAGGAAGAAGTCATTTTCAAATAAATCGCGACTCATTGGCTAAAGTAACACGACAATAAAATTCCGACGTAAAACATTAGAGCCCATCTATTTCTAACATCTCGTAAATGGTTAGACCTTCGCGTCTTCTCGGATAAGGACAAAGGTCACAGCCAAAACTGTTGCATCGTGACCCACGTTTTAAAAAACATCAAAATTTGAGTTTTGAGTTTTGACTTTGCTGTTCCGCACAACTCCATTCGCCAATCAAACTACTTGAGCCAATGAAACTCTTGCCCTGTTTGCCTAGTGCAGTCAACTGTTCCCTGAACTAAAACCAGACAACGTCGCGACGGAAAGCCAGGCACTAGGCTAAAAAGAGACTGGAAATGTTTGAGGTTTCAATGAGTATGGACCAGAACTTCAACGGGCCAAACTACATGAGCCAATGAAACTCTTGCCCTGTTTGCCTAGTGCAGTCAACTGTTCCCTGAACTAAAACCAGAAAGCCAGGCGACTGCACTAGGCTAAAAAGAGACTGGAAATGTTTGAGGTTTCAAAAGTATCGACCAGAACTTCAACGGACACAATTAAGAAAGAGGACCGCACAAGCTGTCAACACACGAGACTAACCAACCTCGTTCCCAGGGTCTTCTGGGTAATTTTCAAGATGGCGGGTCACTCGGAAGAAGACCCTGGCAAAGGCGGTTAGTACTCGTTCACATTGACGAAAAGGACATCTTATTGTCTGTGAAACAATAGAACGAGGTATAGATGTATTGTGATGTCCCTCGTTCTATTGTTTCACAGACAATAGGTCGTCCTTTTGGTCAATGTGAACGAGTACTAACCGGCAAAGGCTGGGACCTTTCCACAGGGAGACCGCCTAAGAAAAACAGTTAAAATCCGATATGGCTGGCGGACAGCTGGGAAGATGACGCAAATCATGAACACAAGTCACTAAAATGAATTTTAGCCCCTATTTCCGCCCTCTTTTCCCAGCTGTCTCCCCGCCATATCGGATTTTAACTGTTTTTCTTAGGCGGGTCTCCCTGTGGAAAAGCCCCAGCCTTTACCAGGGTCTTCTTCCGAGTGACCCGCCATCTTGAAAATTGCCCAGAAGACCCTGGGAACGAGGTTGGAGACTAAATAGCCTCAGTCAGTCGCCATTTTTTCAGCCTAGCAAAATACAGAGCGAGAGAAAACATCCAATCCAGCGGCTCATTTAGGGAATGTAGTACTATATTTTCGATTCACCTCTACCTAACGTTAAGCCTTAATATCTCAAGATCGTATCCTTCAAGGACTAAAATATTGAGCTTGCGAAGTTTGATATCTCCTTTCCGCTGTCCAGCCCACTTATATGAACTTCAAACTCACAAAGCCAGGTTTATTAAAACTACTTTTTTGCTCAAAAGCCTATGAAACATAAGCCTAAGCATTCAAAGAAAGGTAAAGACATTGACATTTGATTGAAATGAAAAAACCTATGAAGTGCCGACACAATGTAGGCCGATCATTTATCGAGCCAGGTCACCCAGATCTCGATATGAAATCTCCGCATTATTAGTTTTTCAAAAGTAAACTTCTCAAGCCTTTAGACACTGAACAACAAACAACCCTCCTAGCTATCCATACATAATCAATACTGGTAATCCTCTCAATTAACTTCACAATAAAAAAAGGATTTAGAAAAGTGATGGTATCTTTTCGGCCTGTCAGTGCCGCCTTCTTATAATTGTTTTCAATATCAAAAAGCTTATAAAGATTCAGTTATTCATACAAAAGGACCCGTTATTGAATCAAAAAGTTCGTAAGCCAATAATAAGCATTATTAGGATGAACAGAGAGTACATAGCAACCTCAAAATAGAAATAGATATTTAAAACGACGTCCCGCCAAGTTTTTCCGACTTTGACACAATGGTATAAAGTACCATAAAGGCAAAATCGCCTTTCCGCCATTTTCAATATAGTTTACTTCAAAATAGAAGTGAATAATGTTGACTTTTCTGTCAAAATGCTATAAAGGAACGACAATTTTGACTTTTCCTGACAAAACTTGAAGAGCGAAATTTTGACAGAGATCATTCCTTTGAAACCAAGATTGTCGTTTCCTCTGGCACAAGTGGTATTCCCGAAAATCATCATTTCCAGACATGGAAGAGGAGTGTGAAGAAAACTTCCAAGAGTTCTTTTTAGTTTGGGAAAGCAGCTGCAGAAATTTTATCGATAGTTTTACTTTCGCGACGGAAGAAGCCGAACTTTCCAAACTTCGGATTCATGTGTTTTTGAGGAGTGACACTCCAGGTAAAGCTATGCCTCCGGTTGAGAACTACGTAGAACTACATTACTCGCTCACAACATGCCCTTTCGCCTCGGATACAACTATTATTGCTTATCTTTTAGAAAGATTTGCTTATGGAAACCAAGAAGACAGCTTTGGTATGTCGCCTTCGACTGTGTTTCTTGTCACAGACGAAGAAAGAAAATACGAAGAGCTTATTGCTTCATTGAAGCTTAAAGATCGACAATTGAACGTCGTTGAGGTAAAAGGTTGCGATAAAACTATTTTAGACGTCATTGATTCCGCTTGTAAATATTGCAAACTCGTTTTTTGCAATAACAATGAAGCTGAAGAGCACTTGAAATTGAAGCATAACTATTTCTGTGAGAACCGACACTGTAGTCGAAACAGAAGACGGTTTTACAGCAAAGACGAGCTCCAGAGACACATCAGTAAACAAACGGTGTGTCCATACTGCAGTGAAATGATGTTTTGTTCGAATAGAGAGCGTGTTCACCACATGAAAACAGTTCACGATATTACAGAAGAACTAACTTCGCCGAGGGATAATATTTACACTTGTCAGTTTTGTCCTGAGAGGCGGTTTCACTCTGAGGAACAAAAAGAAGTCCACATGAAAAACAATCACAAGAAATGTAATTGTTCTTGTGGGCAGTATTTCAGGACGAGAGATGAGTACATTGACCATTTTTATAGCGTGTATCCCCTTCCTTGTTATGAAAATCGAAAGTGTCCTCATCGGTTTCAGAGCGTTGTATATCAAGCTGAGCATCACAGGAGGGAACACCTATCGATTCATCCTTTTTACTGTGTCCCATGCCAACAAAGACAGACGGAAACAGGGCTTAAACAGAGGATAAGTTTCAAGGACGAGAAAAGCCTGCGGATTCATGGGATGTCTCTTGGACATAACGAGGAAGAAATGTTCCTATCTGGTGTGAGGGATTCTTTGAGACTCGATGTGAGTGGTCAGCGGAGAGCGCCATCTCGGACATGCTCAGCTATCAACTACTGTTGAACTGATTTCATACTATGGGGACTGGGTATGAGATGTTTAATATTTATCAAGATAAGACCCAGATGGTAGGAAAGAGCACATCAAACTAATAAAATACAACAGCCATCTCAAAATTTGATGTTACTTTGATCAAGTATCTTTTCATTTATGAGTACCAGTGCCTATCTAGTACTTTCATGGTGGTGGTCAGTTACTTTGTAGGCTTGTTCCACAGAATTTGGGATGAAATTTTGGCGCAATGGGCTGTTCCAAAAAAAGTAACAATTTTCACTATCATTTCTAGGGTTATCCAACGACTCAGCCATTAGTATCCATCTATTTCAAAAATGGCTGGATCTATTGGATATAAAGGGTACAGTAAATGCTGTATATTTTTAGATAATAATTTAGGCAAGGTTGTAAATGAAAATATGAGTAAAACATTTTTTGTTTCCTATTGATTTTAATTGTAAATTAATTAGCATAGTAATGCCGATAAGGCATAATGGTACATTTAAAGGATAGAGGCATGAGTTCAAAAGTGTGAAGGATGCAGGATTCTAACAGAAATTAGATGGCCAAGAAGTTAAAAAGGGGGGCTCCAGTTTTTAGCCAGTTTGCAGTTATTCATAAGAACCTGCCTTGCTTACATTCTAGTGAAATTGTAACATGAACTAAGGGACTTAAATAACCACTGTATCTACTTTTCACTTTGGAAATAAAAAGGTTAGTTTAGTCACAAAATACTGAGATTATAGTTTTGTAGATATTACTGGAGGCTTGACTTCAATATATTGTATAAAATAAGTCTCTACAATGCTATCATGCAGGGTTCATACGCTTTCTGAATGACAAAAATCCAAGATTTTCCAGGAATTACTTTGTTATTTTTCCAGGAGTTTTTATAGCCATGTGGCCGCTTAAAAGAGGTTGTCCGCTTAATGCAGGTAGTGCAAGAAACGTCACTCACTGTTGCACTGTAAAACGCTTCTCAAAGAACTGCCACCAGATGTTTCAGTTGCATTGGTGGCTTGTAAGGCTTGTCACAACAAAGATTAAGGAAGAATTTCCTGTTGTTATTAATTGCCACAACATTTTCTGTCATCAAAATGGTATTAAGGTTACTGAGAACCTTCGCGCACGTGTTCAAAAAAAATCATACACGTCCTTAGTTTAACCAAAACATATCAACCTATATATCGTTGGAAAGCTTATAGAATGGACTAGCAAACTATGGCAAAAAGAAATAATTTTTTCATAATTAGAAATTTTTTTAAGGTTTTATTAAAAATTCGGGTGTGAGAGTTTCAAGAGATAACGCTGTCGAACTGCTGGACCATGACTCCCAAGTAACATATTTTTTTAATCCTTAAAGGTGTTTCGTGAAAAAAGCACACCAAAATATTTAATCAATGCTTTAAAAAAAATTACAGGTATAAATAGGTGATTACTTTTTGCCATAGCCCGCTAGTCCATTCTATAAGCTTTCCAACGATATATAGGTTGACAAATTTTGGTTAAACTAAGGATGTGTATGATTTTTTTTTCGAACAACGTGCGCAAAGGTTCTCAGTAACCTTAAGAAGGCCTCCGCCAGCAGTTTTGAGTCTGCAGTGCTCAATGCATGCTTTGAATGTACTTCTGCTGTATGTTTCTGAGTCCACTCAGGTGAAAAGGAGTGACAGCTGTCATACGGGGCAGACAAAAGGCCACAGTTGCTAAGTAACAGTCATGCAAGATTAGGTCCAGCACAGAGGTATCTTTAACAAATGTCCTCTGATTTTTTGTGTACAACAGAATGACATAATAAAGTGGACAAAATGTTGTGGGTCCACAGTACATTTTGACCACTTTATGACGTCATTCCGTGGTATACAAGAGGACATACCACAAAAAATCAGAGAACATTTGTTTTATACCACAACAAAAAGGCAAGCATGCTCAGCCAAATGGTGATTTCATTGGTTCTTTTTAGCACATGCACTGATGATGGCACCTTCCATTTGGAAAAGGGGGTGCATTTTCTGTTTTGAAGAGCCAGATTTGTCAATAGGGCTACTATAAACCTAGTCTTGGACTACATTTTGCCATTTCAAACCATTTTTGCATCGCAAAGGGGGGCGTATCAGCACCCAAAGCACCACCCCTGGATCCGCCACTGGTATGTACCAATGGCTGAGAGCCAATCAGAATTTGAGAAACGCATGCGTTGTGGTATAATTTCCTCTCGACCCTCAGCCCAGCAAAATACAGAGAAAAGAGGCATATGCTATAAAATTCACGGTATCTATCTATGAAATCTTCCAAGAAAATACTGGCTACCTACCCTTTCAAATCCTGTCCTCAGTACCCTCAATATATACATCTATTTACATTTCACACTCCTTGCTTGATATACTTAAAGTCTTGACATTCAGTCGGCTTGACTTGAAACCAAGTCCCACAAATAGTTGGTGGCAAAGAATTTCGAATTTTGCTTCGTGTTCAAAGAAAAGGGTTTCACATCATTCAAACAAGCCACAAATCCTTTGATTTGGTCGTCTTCGCAATCATAATCCCAGCGAATATGCGAGATATTTGTGTAGAGCTTGAAGTTATATTTGGTTTGGGCAAAACTTCATCGGTTTCCAGTTCGACTTTTTCTCTCTTCTCTTCTAGCTTCTTTTTGCCTTCCCTTTTTGTAGCGATCTCGTTCCCGAGCTCTGAAATCTCTGATTCAATATTCTTGATATCTGAACTCGCTGTTTTTGTATCCAAATTCAGCGTATCAAGAGTTTTTGACAATGTATTATCATCTTGAGAAGCAAGAGTTTCAGCTTCTTTTCCCGCTTTCGCCAACCGTCGAACTTGCTCGTTCAGCTCGGTTTTTTGCTTCGCTTGGAGCTCGATTGACATATTCAAAGCATTTATTCCTTTATCAAGTAAATCCACGTCGTCGTCGCTTGCTAGAATTGTAATTAGTTCCTTTACAAGGGCGAATTCATTAGTGGAAGACATTTCGAGAAATTGAACACAAGTTTTGAACTTCTTGAAAATGGCGGCCAAATCGTTCACTTCCAAATATGGCTATCGTTTACACAGGAATCCCATGAAACCTCATATCGAGATCACGGGCGATAGGATAACAGTTCTTCACCATATACAACCAAAATACAATATAGTTCTTTAATTCAGTCAACCTTTCTTCTACCTGCTGCATTTACACCAATTGGGGAGAGATTAAAAACAACTGAATTTTCTACAAAGGATCCAGTTTTTGGGTAATTCTAAAACATTTTTCAGAAAAAGTCGATTTCACTTTTTTCATTTTGGTTCATTTTCTTTTTCATTGAGAGCAACTTGGCTATGCATTTAAGCCAAATGTGCTTAGTTTGCTTGGGAAAATGAGGAGAGGGAGGATCGCAGGGAAGCACCCACCACCTAATTTGACAAGTTTGGATCCCTCTAGGATATAAGTTGCTTCAAAAAAGATATTTTCTTGCTGACAGTTTGTAGTAATAGCTGGTTAAATAAAATGGGATTTTTCCATAAATATGTCACTTCTGAAATCCAGTTCAAGGTAATAAGTGAATATACACTTCAATTTCCCCCCCCCTCAATTGAAATTTGACATAATTGAGGGCTAGCCCCAAGAACTAAAAACGTGTGCAATTCCATAAAAAAATCCACTAATACAATCCCCCTCCCCCCTTACCCACCATTCCCCCATGGAAGAGATTTGTAAATTGCACAGCATGCATTTTTCCCCCATACAATTGCATACCATTCAACCCATCTTTGTCAAAAGTCTTGAGATTCTCCCTCATGTGGCAGGTCAATACAAAAAATGCATGAAAAAATCCCAAGAGTAACAATGCGAGTGAAATACAGTAAATGTATGAACATTTTTGCAAACATTATGCAGGTGACAGACTTCAAAATCTTGTGGCACCTGCCTAATGCAGTTGAGTTGACAGCTATGCAATTGTTGCATTTTTCAGTTAAGGATGTGAGTATGTGGGGATGGAGGGGGTCATATCCCAACCCCTTCCGTGGGCTGTTATATATATTTTGTCTGGCATGATAATCAGTAAATTTTCCTGAACACAGTCATTCATTCTCATTTTCGGATGGCTTGTTAATCATCAAGAAATGCAGCAACGGCAGATTGTTCTTTGTTCCGGTGCAGCAGATGTCGAGGTACAGTGCGCCCAATTGATGGCAGGCCATGTGACCATGTGATGGTGGATGAGCAACACCTTGAAGTAGTGGACTCCTGCTGCTACCTTTTAAAGCCGTGCATTACTCCCGACACCCTTCCTGCAATACAGCACATGGGAACTTTCAGCCTGAGTCTCTCAGAGAGTTCAAGTTTGGGCCAGACATCAAGATCTAGGTCTTGCTCTTGTTGACACGAAGACCCCTTGACTCTAAGCTTAGCTTCCACAAACACACCTTCTCCAGGAGTTCGTTCAGCGAATATGAAGAGATGACTAAGTCATCGGCATAAAGGAGCTCCCAAGGGCAGCCATTGCGGAATTCTCGTGATAGAGCTACTTCACCACTTCTTCCTATCATGGTTCCAACATTTAAAGTTGATATGCGAAAATCTTGACGTGGTTGCATGATGTCCATCTGGTGGCGCCCACGCCTGACACCCAGGAGTCCCATACTCACTAATACTTTGTGAAACTACCATGACTAACAAATGAAGTTTTTTTACGGTTGGATGCCCTTCCTAACACAAACCTAGATTTTTACAGAATCTAAGAAACTGGGTTCTAAGGATTGCTAAAACCAATAGCCAGCAGAAGGTGAAAGCCATGGTCGACAATCAACCTAACAGGGTTAATGTTCGTTGTTGTCCGATTTGCGGTAGAGGATAATGGCAATACTGAGGATAAGGGCAATGCTGTTTCTTTTATTCTTAGTTGCGAACGCCGAACATTGAGAGCAGGAACAGCTGCAGAAGATTGGTTTTAAGGTGCCAGTGACCCACCCTACGCCCTTCCTCCTGTTGGTGCAAAACAGTTCTGCCACGTGAAGGCCAGGAGTTGGACTTGGTTGTCAGAGGCTGTATTTTGTGTTGAGCCATTGGAGCATTTTAGGGCTGACAACGCCCAAACAACCACACTCACGATAAAAACCCATTTAGAACCATAAAGATTGTCTTGACTATTCGCCTTTAATCATGTCACTTCAGCGACTTATTGTTTAATAAAATGTGATAAGAATAAACTACAGAACTACAGAGTCTTTATGTATAATAAAAAGAATAAAAAGTATGTAATTTATGCCATTGTAAGGAAAAACTCTCATAATCATACATTTGATTTGTTGCCTCGGGTGGTGAAGAGTCACAAAATAATGTCATGAAATTAAGATGCAAAGAAGGTTTGGAATGCTATGCAATTAGTGACCACTAAATGAAAACAAGGTGCCACTTGAATTTTGGAATAATTAATTGATATCCTATTGTTTCTCATCTGCATTTGGTTTCTCCTTCTCTGATGATCTCCACATTTTTTGGAAACAGTCAGTGTCTGGCATGATAATCAGTTAATTTTCTTGAACACAGTCATTTATTCACATGTTGGATGGCTTGTTGATCATCCAACACAAATAAGTGTTCCACAGAACAGCAACAAGCTGCACAAATAACACTCGATGCTGGAGGGGTATAACACTGAATGTTATTATCTGTACTGCAGGCCACAGTTTATAACTTGCAATCACTGTTGTCACATATTTTTCCTTTAAAGATGCCTTGTACTGCTCAAAAGATTGTCCTGCCATTGCACTATTGACACCAAAAAATGCAGCAATGAAGCAAGGAGAAAAGAGAGCCTGGTCTAGAACCATTTTCTTTAAAGCATCTAGTTTGGGTCGAGCACTAGCGACTACTATTCTGTCCAATCTGAGATACCAAGTTCTTAGTATTGGACCAATACATAGACCCACAGCAGACATTCTCATGGTTCTCATAACATCATGGTGCCTTCCCTTTCTTTCTATGACTTGTTGAGTGATGATGTCACCAAACCCCACAACCACACCTAGAAAGGTAATCACAGGTCTATTTTTGTGAGCAATTCAATCAAATTTTTACTTTACAACAATGAATGAACAATTTGATTAAATAATTACTGCAGAATACCACCTCATGTATAGCTATACCTTGCTCATCAACGCATCAACTGATCAACCTGATCAGGTCACCAGCAGGTCACAGGTCAACGTGTCAACCATATTTTTGGTCAACTTGACAACGAGTTAAGTGGTCAACTCATTCAATAAGTAAACTTGTCAACACGTCCCTGGGGCATAGCCAGGATTTGAGAAAGGGGGGTGGGGGGTGTCACAACTATACAAATGAATGGTTGCCCCTTTCCACCTTTCCGATTCCGAGGGGGGTGGGGGTCACAGACAGCCCAGGACCACCCCCTCTCCCCCTGGCTACACCCCTGCGCCCACAGCTTACTAACGCCCTTTCAAGAACGAGGTTATGTGTATAATGAATTGGCTATCTCCAGCGCGTTGAGGCGTTTGCTTGTTACGTCCAGAATACCCCAGCAGTAGTTCCGTAAAATCATTAGCTTGATCACATGTTTTGCAACTCAACCTGGTTGCAATAAAAACGCTACAGGAAAGCTTCAGCTATGGCGGCAAATCCATATAAACATCACAAATTGCAACTAAATCCTTTCCAATACTAAGTTTAATACGAATACCTGTGCCAATGGTTTGTGTTTTCCATGGATGGGTTTCAAGCAGACGAAGATAAATTCGCCAACAGCGCGCCGCCATTTTGTTCGAAACAAAAAACTGTGACGTCACTTCCGGTCTTGAATGCGGGATGACGGGAACTGGAGAGTGTAGGCATATTACTGCCTATTTTGGCTTTCTTTTCTTTCTTTCGTTTATGTTTGGAAAGAAAAAGTGTTTTATGAGATCCAAAACTATATTATTTTCCGCCTTTTCAAAATTGAAGAAAAATATTGAAGAAATGATTTAAAAATATTTATATTGCTGCTGCTGCATTGTGGGTAACAAATCGAAAGCGAAAGTGGAAACACTCAAAACACTCTGCATAAATTAATCGGGGGCGAAATGTGTCGGCTGCTCTAGAGTTTTGGCAAAATGAGGGCACATTTGAGTACTTTTAGGGCAGTTTAAAGCATAGAACGTATTTTTAAAGCCTTAGGTATATATATTTTATGGTATGTGAATGAAAAATGTCCTTGAAACACATCGCAAAATCAAAGGTATTTATTACGCAAGAAGTGTCCCAATGTGTTGTTGTTTTTGTTTACAAATCGATCCTTGTAGTAACAATATTTTGAGGTAAATTGATGAGACATCAAGCTGGGATAAAGTGCAAACGATAGAGATATTAATTATGGTTTAAATGTTTTATAGGTGGAGCTGCATGTACATTTAGATGGAGCAATTAGAATCACTACAATAATCGATTTAGCGAGGTAAACGATCGCTATTTCCTCCTATAAAGCCAACAGTCGTGTGTTACACTGTTCTATTACAGAAAATTTGATTTTCTCTGGGGTTTTGTTTTGTACATTACAAATTGCCGATGACGAAAGAGAAATATTTATTTTACGCAATTGTACGAGTTGTACCTTTGTGAAATGCACTCTTCTAATTCAATAGGACTTAGTTTTCTACGTGTATTCTCACGTATCACATGGTTCTTGAACTTGAACTTGGAGTACCCACTTTAAACAAGATCTGGAAATGGGGTGTTTTTTTTATGAAAATCCAGCATCCTGTTGTAGTTCTCTGTAAATCAGAGGAAATCAGATAAAGAAATTTAGCAAAACAGGAAACAGGGCAAACAAACCAGCTCCTGTACCCTTTGTACAGATTTTGCAGATAAGCAAAGACATGTTGGGACTGCCATTGGGAATACCAATCCCATTCCCTACCATCCCCCTAAAAAAGGGCAATGGGAGGACTGCACTTGACGTCAATTCTCCCTGTTTTAATGCCAGTAGTTTGCTTCATCTCTCGGGAAAAATTCAAGATGACTGCCATACATTTACTGTATTTCTTCCGGGAGGATTGCATGAAATTTTGCCATTTTAAGGTGGTCAATACAGTCCAGGGGTTCACATCCCTGGGACTGGTATTGAAATTGGAATTGAGTTTAATCTTCTTTTTCAGAAAGAGAAACATAGAACTTCCAACCTATGATGAGAGAGAACTCCGGGAACATGTCTCTATTAGCCTGTCCAATCCATCATCATTAAAGAAGTTTTTGAAGTGTTTTAGTGTATTTATTAAGACTATTGTGTAAGTTTATACTATTACCTTTCTCTTCCTCTTATTATGTGCATTGCTGCCAGGATCAGAATGTCTAACTCAGTGGACAGTAGTGCATTCTTTCAAGGGAGGGAAGCCTTGGTAATTTCTCAAAACCGCAATATGCACAAAATCTCAAAAATGACTGCATAACTGCAAAAAATTACCAAAAGCATAGCATAGATTGAGAAACACTGCAATCTACATTGCCAAAATGTATTTCCTTGTGTCAGAAATCTATTTTGGTATTTTTGGGAGTGTAGCTATGTATTGGGCTTCATTGGATCCCCATCATATTCATGATGAAGTACCCCTCTCCACACACACACAAACCATATCTGATTAAATTATCATCTGAAGAACTTGTAATCCAACAATATGAAAAATCTTCCCTGTTATCTTTACCAGAGGTGATCTAGATGCAATTGAGAGAATAGCCTATGAATTCTGTGAAGATCAAGCAAACAATGGAGTAATATATTTTGAGACGAGATATGCACCACATCTCCTTGCGACCGATGATGTCACACCTGCTGAGGTAGTTGAGGCTGTCAATCAAGGTCTGCGGCGAGGACAAGTGGACTTTGGTGTTGCTGCTAGGAGTATTTTATGCTGCATGAGACACGAGCCTGGTAGGCCACATGTTATTAACTATCAGAAGGAATTCTTTGGTGTCTTGTTTTATTTTCCCATGCCTGTCCAAAATTGTTGCAATTATTGCAACAAACACCAAAATATGCGGAACTGCCCTTGCAACAGACACTTGCTTCCTGGAATCTCTTTTTATTAAGAGACTAGCACCTTCACTGAATGATGGCATCAAATCACCTCTTGTGCAACGGTTTACAAATGTTTTAAATTCCAATTTTAGGGTTCTCCATATCTACTTGGGATTACCTCCCAAAAAACTGTTTTCCATCTAGTTTTGGATTTGATTACTGAACACCTCCTAACTTCTCTGGAGGAATGGATAGCCCCATGACACAAGAAGTTTCTAATGCTTTTGCTGTTTTTTTTTCTTCTTCTTTAGAGTGGTCCCTGGAGGTAGTTGAGTTATGTGAGCAGTTCAAGGAGGGAGGGGTTGTTGGGATTGATTTAGCAGGAGATGAGACATTTGGGGAGTCACCAGCCACCAAGAGCCATGTAATGGCATTTGAAGTAAGGTTGTGGCTATATTGATATAACGGCCCTAATACACTCAACATAACACCAACCTAGTAACACCAAAGAGCCATGTAATGGCATTTGAAGTAAGGTTGTGGCTATATTGATATAACGGCCCTAATACACTCAACATAACACCAACCTAGTAACACCAAGAGCCATGTAATGGCATTTGAAGTAGGTTGTGGCTATATTGATATTACGGCCCTAATACACTCAACATAACACCAGTTTAGTAGCCTCCTGAAGCTCCAGATCTTTGAAGTGCTGGCAGCACCATGCCCCCCCCCCCCCAAAAAAAAAAAAGAAATGCCCCTCTTGTGACATTACAATCCTGGTCTGTGAAAGCAGATATATGTCTGTGAAAGCAGATTTAATGTGGCAGGGGCTTCAGTCCACTTTTTCAGAATGATTCATACATCCATATATTTTTCTGTAAGTCAACCTCCTTTCTGTGACACATTTTTACTTACTCTAATCTGCTCTCAGGCATGAGTAATTTTAGGTAAAAAAAAATTATTAGCATGATATGTCATCATACCACAGGAAGCCCGCCGTGCCGGAATCCACAGAACTGTGCATGCTGGAGAAGCCGGGCCTGCAGCAAGTGTCAAAGAGGTAATTTGGGCATGCAAATTTGTGCATCTTTCAGTGAAGAAGACACAATAAATTGCCTATTACATAGCTGAATGCGATATGCTCACCTTTGAATAATACGGACTCAGTTATTGCCTAGTTCTTTAAGGCAACTATGGCATTCAGCCATAAAGTACCTACCAGTAATTTGGAGTCCCTGAATCGTTTTTTTTTTTTTCAGGCACTTGATCAACTCCATGCTGAGCGTATTGGCCATGGATACCATTCAGTAGAGGACGCTAACCTTTACCAACGAATCATTAGAGACAGAATTCACCTTGAGGTACTGTGGAATGATTTGCCGGTAGAATTGAGGCGATCTCCATCGCTAACTAAATTTAAAGACGGGGTCACGCACAGCCTCTAAGTGACGCGGCATCCTTGAAAAGCAGGTTTTTCTTCTTTTTTTTTATTCATATTATATATTTATATATTTGTAGTATTTTCTTTTTTTTTTCTTTTGAATATTTGTAAATAGATTTCTCTATAGAGTATTATTATAGTCTACCTGAAGGATCTACCGTGCATAAATAAAGCTTTTACTTACTTACTTACTTACTTACTTACTTACTAAATAATTGTTAATGTGGATACACTGTGAATAAACCATTATTATTAATATCAATATTAGCATAATTATTATTTTTATTCAGACTTGCCCCACTAGTAGCATCTTAACGGGTGCAGTGCCGCCACCATTCAAATCACATCCAATTCTCAAGTGAGTAAGTCCAGTCAATTACTTCCGCATCTGGCGAGAGAGGGGTAATCTATAGTGTGACAGAACAAATGAGATCTATCTAGCCATCAATTATTAAATATAAATATTGGACGGTCGTGTGCACGGCGTGCGAAGGGTGGATCGACTACCATCCTGGATTTTTTCCGTCTTCATTTCATTTCCCCAGATTCGCTCGTGATGGGGTCAACTTCTCGCTGAACTCCGACGACCCGTTGGTATGCGATACGACAATAGAAAATGAGTACCGGGTGGCACACGACGAGATCGGGCTGAACGAGGAGGACTTCCGAAGGGCTGTAAGTAATTCACACACACTTGGGACGGTTCAATGTAAAATATGGCTTATCGTTCTCTTTGTTCATCTCATCTCTTTTCGTACCTTTTGGTTCTTGCTTTTCGATTCTTTCCTTGCATCCTCTTTCTTGTCGTTCTGTTCATATCTTCATCATGACCTCTTCTTGTTTCGTTTTCTTGTTGACGCTCCGTTCGAGACCTATTTTCTCAAATCAATGCCCGGGTTCTCCACCAGTTGTTATGGCAGGGTTCGTTTGTTTTGTTGTTTGTTTTGGGAGTACCTGGCATGGTTGCCATAATCACCCTTCTGGCGCTTGGTTAGCATCGGTATATTCCATGGCCTCCCTACCCTGTTTCCTATGAGTTGCATGCAGTTTATCGAACAGGCTGCTTCCTGATGGAGTCTAATGGTCCATTCAGTGACTACACACTGTCAAACAATTTGGTGATCTTTTACCTTTTACAGAATTGATTACAATTAAATTAACCACGTTTTCTTTCTTCTTACAGACGCTAAATGCCGCTAAGGCCTCTTTCCTGCCAGATTACGAGAAACGAGAATTGATCAAACACATCGAGAAAATACACAAGATTCAGGATAATGGAGACTTGCTCGATGGTGCTGTGTTACCGAGAATTACAATCTCATCGTGGTAACTCGGGTTATTCTGCGGCAGGGGGTGCAGGGATAGTAGAAGAATAGAATAAGGCAGGGGGTACAGGGATGGTAGAAAAGTAGAATAAGGCAGGGGGGTAGAGGGAGAGTAGAAGGGGCTGGTTACTGGACGCTCCCTGTTGAAGAGCTTCAGTCAGCCACCATTTTGTCAGCGTAGCAACATACATCTCGGCCTCCGCGAAATATTTTTTAGCGGACGGGTCCTCGAGAATGAGCATATGCCCGCGTCAGAGAAATCGGGTGATTTAGGGAATGCGATATTTTCGATTTGATTCGGTAGACCAAGTATAACACTTTGTTTGTAGATATTTATGTCAAGATTTCTGCACGTAATTCTACTCCTAATATCGAATGAAAACAATGACAAAGGAATGGGCTCATATGATTTAAATCGGGAGGGGCCATGGGAGTAGTACCCGAGGAGAACCACCAAACTTTCTGAATAAACTAGACACTGTAAGAAAGTACTATAGTGTTGACCTCCATACCTTACATTGTTCTTGGTTATTCTTCCATCTTCTTCGTGCCTCTGATACACCGTTCACCAAAAAGCACCCGACTTTCATAGCACTAAGGGGTAAAAAGCAGGTTCTCTAGCCAAGTTGTATTAATAGTCATTATAGTGTCGATTTTGGAAGGAATTATCTTTCTATATGTATTTAGGTAGCGATAAAATATTGGGTGGAATTTTTATTAATATATATATGCATAATTTATCATATACCGGTATTCAGTTTCGTCGAGTTCTCATAATAGCAGCTACAATAACCAGTTTAACTGGTTTTACTTGTGACTATAAGAAATTCCGCGCTCTAATTGGTCAAGATTTATGTCATTAAGCATTAGAGCACAATTTTCTAGGACTTTATCGGCGAAATAGAGCACGCGTGATGTTGGGAGACACGAGAACGTTGAAAAAAAAAACGAGCCGCAGGCGAGGGACTTTAAAACGTTTCGAGTGTCTCTTAACATCACAAGTGCTCCATTTGCCGCCGATAAAGTCATAGAAAGTTGTGCTCAAATGCTTTTATGATAAAGCCGGGGAGAACCATTACTTTATCTGTGAAATAGAGCATAGTTTTGGACCAATCAGAGCGCGCGTTATATCGTAGCTATCATATAATTTACAATATTCACCTATAGGGGACTGTAGCATTACTAATATTGGGAGTTTGTTTAGAACTCACTTGAATGGTTAAACTATGGTTAAACTATGATTTTAGAATAAAATCTCTGAATATAGTCGAGTGGTTGTTAGTACTCAATGTACCATGGTAGAATAGTATAAATAAATGGTATTTTTGTGGAAATTGTTCTTCGTTTTTCTGTGCACCATACATCGCGCGAGATCGCCAATAACGCTTTTCACTGTTTATCAACATTGCCTTACCAACCGTAGATTGAATAGCGTCCTAGTGTTCTGTAATCCAATCAGCCAATTTGGTTGGCACAGCAATTGGTGACGTCAGCGTGAACAGCTCTATAGCACCATTTCCCGAGAATATACGATGCTCTCACCATGTCCAGGTAGGGAGGCTCTCTCATGACCAAATACGAGGTTGGTTTGCATTTAAACACATTGCTTCGTCCTATTTTGAACATGTATCCCAATAATCTGGTCCATGCCCCGATTCTTATCCCGGATAAGGGTCGGCGCATGTGGCCAGATTATTTAAGGGCCTTGTGCGTGGCCTAGCTTTATTGTCCCTTCCAAAAGACGTGAAGCACAGAAACAACAGATATTTCACATCGCATCACTCCTTCATATAATACTGCAGTTTATTCTAACAACCATGAGATCTCACTTTTCTGTTCCGCCGCAGTCAGACCATCTCAGTCAATGAGGTTCTTGCTCTGTTTCGCCTAGTGCAGTCGAATGGGTTTCTGTCGCGACGAGAACCCAGTTGACTGCACTAGGCGAAACAGGGTAAGGACCTGATTGGCTTAGATGGTTTGACTGACGCAACAGAAAAACATCGAAGTCAAACCATGCTTTGAAAATTCCCTGCGCGAAAAACATATTTTGGCTGTAAACTGGTAAATCAACATTAGTTGAACTTGGCAAACCTACTAATTGCATCAGTTTACATCTTTAAAAAACGCCTGAAATAATCCCTCCAAAACCTTCACAATTAAAACAAAAGCTAGCGACATCACCTCTGAGCAAACAAAAAGCCATGACCATACTTCCAGACAGAGCTGAAGCGTCGTACGCCAGAGATTTAGGCCCTGACAGTCGCTATCCTGGCGTCAATTGCTCAGTAGCGAAACAGGGACTCGGTTCACGGACCTACAGGTGAGGGAACGCCCAACATATATATATAGGTCTGGTTTGTGATTGAGTATTCCATGTGGGACACTTAGCTGTTTTGACGAGTTCATGGTTGCGTGTATAACTTCATCAGCTAGTCAACCTATTCATGCTTCATCCTTTGTGGGTCATTGTGATGTTTGAAACAATCTGTGTAAGGTGTTCAAATGATCAATTAGCTATACTTTAACGCATGCTCAATCGATCTAAATAAATCCACTCTCTATAAACGCTGTCTAAAGCAGAGATCTGGTCATGAGGATCACAAATCAATCTCTCATAGCCCTCTTTTCTCATGCATCGCGATGAGATCCAACGCTTTCTCTGCCGCGCATGTGCATCGTTTCTTTTCCTCCGATGACCGGTTAGCACAGTAGAACGCAGGGCTTATGTGCGGGAGGTTGGGAGTTCAAAACCCCGGCCGGACCAACACTCAGGGTCTTGGAGAAGGTGCTGCCTTTGCTCTAACATCTGCAAATGGTTAGACCTTTGCATCTTATCGGATAAGGACGTTAAACCGTAGGTCCCGTCTCTCACATACACTACACTAACCGGAACCAGAGGGACGTTAAAGAACCACGAGGACCGTCGGAAGTTACTTAAACACACACTCATTATTATAAAACTGGTTTCTATAGGATGAGTTATCCAAAAATGTAAAGCGCTTAGAGCTTTGAGGATAAGCGCTATATAAGCACCTACTTTACTTTACTTTACTCTGAGCCCTCGCGTCTTGAAAGATGGCACTCTGTCCTGAAACAAACCTAGGCTATGGCAACGAGATTTACTTAGAGACAAGCGAAGTTTTTAGAGCGAGCGTACTCTTAAGGTCTGTCTATGGCGTACGACATCATTCTTACGTACAACAACGTTGACTTTATTTATCATAAATTTTGTGTGCGAGTGCATTGGCAGTGACTGGGCTAATAAATATAATATATCTTATTTTACAAATTGCAAGTCAAAAACAGCACCGACAAACAAGAACGTGCTGGTAAGGCAGAGGCCTTCACGCCCCCCCGGGGTTGATCGTCGGAAATTTTCACCCCTAAAAGATACCAAACCCTAAAAGATACCCTAAAAGATGAGGTTTTATGTACCAAGTAGGCGCGAAGGACACAGGTAACAGGTGAAAGATACCCATCAAGAAATTTCCGTGTTTGTTTCTAATTTATCGTCTTCTCGAATCGAATAATCTCTCTTTCTTACACGGTTTTTAGAAGCACCATCATAAGAAAAAAACAATTTGGACACAGTTTCGGCCCTAAAAGATACCAATCTCCCTAACATTTATTGAAGATCACGATCACCCCTAAAAGAGACCAAACCATCGTGATTTTAACCCCTAAAAGATACGACGATCATCCCCGACAAAAAAATATTGGAGGCCTTCACGAGCTCACGGACCTGCGGACCTTGGCGTTACTTTGATTACGTGTGTTATATCAGTTAAATCCATTCATGGAACATTGATTCAACATTTGTTAAAATTTGTTGAACCTGGTTCATTCTCGTAGCCAGAGCTTCCCACATATCGCCAGCTCGTCGCCTCGCAGTAGGCTCTGTTACCAGCTATTCGAGGGCCTTCGCTGATTGGGTAAATTTGAACGTTGGCGCATGCGTAGAAAGACCAAGCTAAGCTCAATATCAACTACTACTACTAATAGATACACTAGGTAATATATTTCTGCCACAACAAGGATATGGTACTACTTTGGTTTGCTAATTGTAGACGTATTTTTTAAAATAATTGATACGGTGGGTATTTGTTTCATCGATAGTGGGTAGTTAACTATGGCCCTAGACGGCTTGTAATGCCTTATTTGCAGAACATCTATAAGAGAAAAGTCTTTGCTACTTTCGCTTGTATTCATCTACGCGCCTTGTTTGTGTGCCGAGTTTGGGTGAGGCCTCCATGGCCCCCCGTTTGGGTGAGGCCCCCCGTTTGGGTGAGGCCCCCCGTTTGGGTGAGGCCCCCCGTTTGGGTGAGGCCCCCCGTTTGGGTGAGGCCCCCCGTTTGGGTGAAGCCCCTCGTTTGGGTGAGGCCCCCCGTTTGGGTGAGGCCCCCCGTTTGGGTCCCCGTGGCCCGGCCACTCCCCCGTGGTGAGGCCCCCGTGGCCCCCGTTTGGGTGAGGCCCCCGTGGCCCCCCGTTTGGGGAGGCCCCCGTGGACCCCCGTTTGGGTGAGGCCCCCCGTTTGGGTCCCCGTGGCCCGGCCACGCCCCCGTGGTGAGGCCCCCGTTTGGGTGAGGCCCCCGTGGACCCCCGTTTGGGTGAAGCCCCCGTGGACCCCCGTTTGGGTGAGGCCCCTGTGAACCCCCGTTTGGGTGAGGCCCCCGTTTGGGTGAGGCCCCCGTGACCCCCCGTTTGGGTGAGGCCCCCGTTTGGGTGAGGCCCCCGTGACCCCCCGTTTGGGTGAGGCCCCCGTGGCCCCCCCACGCCCCCGTGGTGCGCTGAGCGTGAGTAGAAACTAGACACTAAAACAAGGCGCGTATGTGAATAAAAGCGCGCGTACGAAAGGCATTTCCGAATTTCCCAAGGCACACGCATGGTAAGTGTTCGGGATTCACATGGATAGCCATGGGAAATCCCAACACTACCCATTCTTCTACTGTGGAAAATTCAGCTTTTCCCATGGATGGGTTTCTGAAAAAATTCCCTGGTGTGGACGGTTCCTTAAAATAACCGGAAAAGCAGACACTTTTCTACTCTAGTGAAACGCAACTAAGGAACTTAAAAATCGGTACAACTGATGACTTCGCTAAAAATGTAACTATATACTGGAAAGCAACCATCAATTAATTTATTCAAATAGCAGGCCTGAATAAACCTAGTTGGAGTTTAAATTGGGCAATACCAGAAAATAAAGGTACCCCCCCCCCCCCCACACACACACGGGCGACATTTGGAAATTCTGATGGGATGGGGGGTTTAAGAGCTCGGAATTCTGATTGCAAGGGGTGTCATGGGGGGGGGGGGGTCAAAAACTAGTGCCGCCCGTGGGTAGGGTACCTTTATTTTCTGGAATTGCCCATTTCGTGTTTAGTGCGCATGCGATTTTAGTCCGAATTTCTTGATTTCTTTTGTTTTACAAGAACAAAGAGAAGTTAAACAAAAGATTCGGACTAAAATCGCATGCGCACTGAACACGAAATATAAATTCCAACTTAGGCTTATTGCTCAAGGAGACACGTGATCAATTTGTAGGTTCATCCGGTTTTTCCTGATTTTCCAGTTCCTGTAACTTTTCGAGTTCTTCCGGTACTTCTTGGGTTTCGTTTTCCTTATCTTCGAAGAGATCTACAGCAGTTTGCTTTGCACGTTCCCGCGAGTTTTCAAGCACTTCCGGTATTTCTTGGTTTTCATAACCTTGAAAATCTTCAACGACATCTTCAATAGTTTCCTTCACTTGTTGTCTCTCCTCGCGTATCTGTGCATTAAAAATGTGTAATGTTATAACAAGCAACAATAACAACATTGACGGACTACAATAATAGTAGAAACTTGTAACATGATTGGTACCACTACTCGCTATCTATACGCTTAAAAAATTCATGAATAATTAATAAGAAGAAAACAATAGAAACACAATAAGATTCACGGGACCGTAGCGTGTTGTAATTCTGATACAACTACTAGTGGTTGTAACTAATTTGCATAGCAACTTTCATGAAACATATCTTGAAGTTTCTCTGCCAAATTTACAAGATTTTAAAAACAGCAGACACTAAAAGCGATGATTTTTTAAAGTAGTTTACAACATTCGCATCCGTGTTGTATCAGATCTACATCACTCGCGCTACGCGCTCGTGTTGTAAATCTGATACAACACGGCTGCTCATGTTGTAAACATTACGTGTTGTAAATCTGATACAACACGGCTGCTCATGTTGTAAACATTACATAGAAAACTCAAACTCGTAGTCTAATTGTTAAATTGAATAGTATAAATCTACTAGTCATTCTAGTCAAATCTACTCTCTGCTATTCTATACATATTATTAATTTGCGATTGCCTGTATTTCCGCCATTTTTGGCGCGCGCACTTGAGACACAAGAAGCCCACAACATTAGTATTTTACTGTTTCCAATGGACAATTCCAGCTATAAGCGTGCACGCTCTTCTTTATTTAGAAATGCCCAATCCTGTCCCGCAACTACCAGAATGCAGCGCGCGCTTTTTAACAGTTTGTTCAACAAATGTCCCACATCTACCGACATGCAGCGCGCGCGTGCGTTATAGCTGGAATCGTCTATTCTATTCTTTGAAGTGCTGGGCTCGTTTAACACGTTCAGAGGCTACCTCGGGGCGAGAGAGATTTACCTTTCTACTAGACCTTCCTAGCCGTTACGCTACCTCTACTGCGCCAGCATTCTAATGTCAAACATCAGAAAACAACTTTAGTAGCAAATCAGACAGCCGTTTGACTGACCGGATACAGCCGATTGCGTTTGACTGTTTAACAGTTCGTACGTTATGTTTAAACGTTGGGACGTTGCATTTCTAGGATGGAACGAGACGTTTCTATGGAGAACCAAAGAGTTCTGCCCTCTCTGATTGGTCAGTGAAAATAAACATGGCCGTTGCCCTTTGAAACGTCTTACTTTTTGTCTCACAGCGCAACTTTCAAACGTAACGTGCGAACTGTTTGGGTTAAACAGTCAAACGCAATCGGCTGTAGCTCTTGAAGTGATTTTCCACTTTTAAAAAGTGCAGTAATTGAACAAGAAAGAAAACAACAACAACAGCGAAAGCAACAACAACAACTCAGACAGATGACGTATAGCTTCTCTACCTCGTTAGTGTCGATTGGAGCTTCAATCTCTTCGTCGGTGACCTCCTCTGCCGGAACTAAGTCGATTGGTTTGTCTTCAACAATTCCTAGAATAAGTATAGACACTAGTCAGGATCGTTTCTTTTTTATCTTTCTTTTTAAATTTTTTTAACGGTAAACTCTAGGATTTTAAAACTTTTAAAATTTATACTATTGTTTTTTGTTGTCGGAGCACAGTATAAATAGAGCGGTTTTCACATGACTGTCGTGAAAACAATTGCAATTGAGCAATCACTAGCCATTCAGAATCGAGAGAAATCATGACTTGCTCCTAAATGGCTTTTTTCTTAGCCAATGGCAAGCCGAACCAATTACTAAGTAATTACACAATTGTATTTACTATAGAATTTGATTGGCTGAGAAAAACGAGTAGCCAATGAGAACGCAAAGCAATCGCAATTACATAACAAGTCTTGACAGTCATGTGAAATCCGCTCTATACGACAGAGTTACGCCAACAAAGCCTAGTCTGAATCCCACCCGTCTCTTCGCTCTCGATCGTACCAATTCAAAATGTGATTCTTTTTCGTTCAATATTTGTTCAATGAGCCATGGCCCCAGCTTATGCAACCGATGGTCAGTCTAACACAGGATCTACCGGGTACTCTACCTTTGTCATCCAAAACTTCTCTCGCTTTTTCCTGTAGTTCCCCACTCGCCTCGTACACGCTTTCTACGGGTGTCACCCCCTTGTCACCAAGAACCACTTGTTCCTCTGCTTCCACCGGGAGCTCCTCTATAGGACTGGGGTCGTCACGCGGGGAGTCACGCTTGTTGTTAACCAGAGATTCACGTTTCTTGTCAGGTGGGGAATCACGCTTGCTTGGCGGTGGGGAGTCACGCGTATCGCGTTTGTTTGAAGAAGGATTTGATCGTGGGGAAAGAATGGAACTTTCCTATTCATAAAAAATACCAATCAGAAAAGAAAAAGAAAAAAAACTGTAATCAATGTTAATCTTTTGCTGACTTTTGGGAAGCGGAACTTGGTCTATTTTAAGGATAGAGAGAGAGGAGACTACTTAGCTGACTGGACACTGTGCATGTCACAGTGATTTGTTGGCCTACAGCCACGTGTGGGAGCCCAATCACGGTCGAGCTCCTAGGGGTGGGCAGAAGCTCACCTACGTGGACCAACTAAGGAGGGATGCAGTCTGCAAGCAGGCGCGGATCCAGACCTATTTACACCTGTTTACAGAAACAGGTCAACATTTTGGTATGTTTTAAAATTATTATTATTTTCATATTTACTTAAAATACTCTCGTATTTGTGGAATTCCACGCGAAAAAGCCGACCGTAAATAGGTCAGATATTTTTCTGGATCCGCGCTTGGCGAGGCCATCATCGTGGCAGGCCATCTCAAGCCTTTCCCGAGGAGACTTGACCCAATGATGATGATTTTATTGTGGGGAAATGGGATATGGAAAATACATTTTTTTTACCATATTAGCTTTCTCGCAAAATGATTGGCTGATGTGCCGTGGGAAATAAGAGTCCACACCACTCTGCTCGCATCAGCTCGCACCCGCGGCTCAAAAACGGAAAATGATCATAATTATATCACTTGGCCTGCGTTCTCGTGAGTCCACATTTTGACCACGATGTCGTAAAGCGTGGTAAATGATAGTACACACCACTCAAAACCTCTGGAAATTTGTTAAATATCAGGGCCGTAAAAGAAATCTGATTTACTTTTGACAATCTCAGGGCCCGACATTGTGACCAACAGGTCACCAATGACGACTGGATTTGAGGGTTTGGCGACCAGAAATTCAACCTACTCGCCAAATGGTGAATGTTCTCATAATGGGTAGAAAATTTCGGTTAAAGGGACATGGTCACCGAAAACATCAAAAATATAATATCACAAATAATAAAAATAACAAGTCAAATTTGTAAAGAATGCTTTCAACTTGACATGGTGAAAATTTGAGGTCATTTCGATGTAGGATTGCAAAGACATTCGCAGATTGTAATTACAGCTTACATGAGAAAATCTGACTCTTTTGAAATCAGTTTACCTCAATCTTTTTTCAAACATACTAATTTTGTCATCTTAATTCGCTCATATCTCAGCAATCCTTCATCGTAATCCGATGAAATTTTCCGTACTTCTTTCTTTAAACTGACTCTTTCAATTTCAGAGAATATTTTTGTATTTTGTGACAATAATTATTTTAGTGTTTTCTAGGTGACCATGTCCTTTTAACTTGGCAAAAAATGTGGCCGTTTGAGCTTTGTTTGAGACGATCGCATTACAAAACAAGGGTGTCATTTTCAGTTTCCATTTTTAGTGCCAGTTTCGGTTTCTCGCTACCCGCGGTAGATCCTTCATATATGGTACACTATAGTGTCCTCCGTATAAATATCTCCCATGTCTTATAGAACAAGGATATACAGAAGGACACTATAATGTACCATATATGAAGGATCTACCCTAGTGTAGGCTCAAATTCAGCGGTTTCTCGCTAGCGTGGGCGCATCAGCGGTGTTAGGGAGACAAGTGAGAATGAACACTAACTATACACACATCGGCATAAGTCTGGCCTAGACGGAACGCTAGCACAGTCTATTACCCGTGCAGTTCGGCAACCATGGACAGCTGTTTCCGTCTTGGCCAGACTGGTGCCGATGTGTGTATGCTAGTGTTTTACACTTTTATATTTAGGGAGACAAGATTCTGCGGGTAAAAAATTTAGTTAGGTGCCATTGACACATTGGGCAATTCCAGAAAATAAAGGTACCCCCCACACGGGCGGCACTAGTTTTTGACCCCCCCCCCCCCCCCCCCCCATGCATCCAGAATTTCCAAAATGGTTTACCCCCCATGCATATAGAATTCCGGGCAGGTTAAAGAAATCCAGCTTCGAAAACCCCCCCTTGCAATCAGAATTCCGAGCTCTTAAACCCCCCCATCCCATCGGAATTTCCAAATGCCGCCCGTGTGGGGGGTACCTTTATTTTCTGGAATTGCCCATTACAGAAAAAGTCGGCCCTGAATTCATCTGAAATCAGCTCTAACGAGACAAATCATTGTTATGACTAAAATGCATAGGCAGATTTAGGGGGGGGGGGGGGGGGGGGGGGGCTCAGGGGGCATTTTTTCGATAGATTTCTCCATACATTTACTGTATTTGCAAGAGCAAGGTAATTTTACTTAGCCCCCTTCCCCCCCCCCCCCCCCCCCTTCCCCCCTCCCTTTTGGAGATCCTGGATCTGCCCCTGAAATGTACTCACCTTGTTACTGTCTGTGGTAGAGGATAGTTTCCTGTCGTAGTGATCACTGCCCTGGCTCTGCCGATGGGTTTTCTTTGTTCTATTGGGTGTGGTCTTCTTCGCTGGGTGCTGTTTTTTCTTTAAATCATGACGTTTAGTTGCTTGGCTGTTTCAGCAAAACACACAAATATTTTATAACGTATTACATGATGATGGGTACAGCGTGGCCCTAGTAAAAATGTGAGGCCGATAAAACTCGAATTTTGAAATATCTCGGAGCCCAAAAGCTTGGAGGTTCAATTTATGAGGCTTGAAAAACTCAACTCAAATTGTCTGTGGGTTAGACGGTTTTGACAGAAAAAACTGACAAAAAAAATCAGTAAAAGGTCTCAGTACCATTAGCAAAATTTATGTAAATTGGATGCAACCCACAGCAAAAAAATTGTCTGCAAGTGAAATGGTAGACTGCTCGCAGTTCCTTTTTTGGCGATTGTCCGTGAGGAAAGTCGTCCATGTGGTGCGCTGGAAACTCAAGACCCAAAGCATGCACACTTGTAGCAATAGGCCACTTGCACTAACTGGGTCACGTGACCCCAAATACCTCTTAACGAGATGCTTTGTAAAAATCAATTCCAGAAATACAAAGAACCAATTGATATTAGTCAGAAACTCAAGTTTCAGCTTAAAATCTCTAACCTGGAGCAAATGGCAGCAAGCAGAATTTTCAAGATTTTATTCAGAATGTATGGGATTTGGGTCACATGACTCAGTTAGTGCAACTGGCCTATTAAATGGTAGAATCAAAATCAACAGAGCAATGAGTATTATCACAGTGGTATTACCTTCTAGGAGTACAATTTTGTGCTCCAGCTAAGATATAAGCCACATCTTTGAATCTGTAAGTGTAAATATTAATCAAATTAATGTATGTACATCACTAACACCACTTGTCTCTATCTCGATTCTTATTGGCAAAAAGTATGCAGTGAAATCTTGTTGCCGCTTTTTTCGTGACATCTGTACGCGGATTTTAGGATTGATGCACTGAAGTGACGTCATAATGCAACACAATAACAATAACAGCGAGTTGAGAAGTCTTTCCTTCGCAAGGCACATGTTCTCTTAAACTGTATTAGATCTCTTTAAAAAAAATAATGCAACCCAATAACAATAACAGCGAGTTGAGTAGTCTTTCCTTCGCAAGGCACATGTTCTCTTAAACTGTATTAGATCTCTTTAAAAAAAATTTAAATGGCACATGATATTATCAACGTGTGTTACTATGCAGTTAATGAATAAAAATGATTTTACTATCAGAATCTTGTCCATGCTATTGCAGCCATCAATGTCACCCTGTCTAACAATCAGCGCCCAAAAAAATGTAAGCCCAAAAATGTGAGCCCCCCCCCCCCCCCCACTAAATTGAAGCCCAAAAAATCAAAGCCCCCCAAATATTTGCCCCTCCCCCCCCCCCCCCCCCGTTAAATAATGACCACTCACTTTAAGTGTTGCCTCCAACTTGCCCCCCCCCCTTAGATATCTTTTAGCAAAGGTAACAGGAATAAAAGGTGGTCATAGCTTACAAATCTGAGCTCTGTAGAAATGTTAAACCGTAAAAGCATATCAGAAAATAATAAATTCAAAATATGTCAAAACCATGCCTCTGCAGGGTTTTTTAAATTTGTAAAACTGCATTGAAAACTGCAATTAAGAACAGCCATTGGACTATATATACTCACTTTTTATCACGACCAGCGGCCACATATTGGTCTTCACCCTTAAGCTCTGATGAATCTTTGACTTGTTTTCCTTTCAAAGTGTATAACCTGTGAAAAGAAAACACCATAAAGGAAGTTTGAAATAAGAGAAAAAATGGTATTTTTTAAAATTAGGTTACACAAAACTTGACTGAGCAATCAAAACTTGAAAGTTTTTGGGAAAGGGACCTTCTCTTAAAGTCAGTTCACAGCCACCTTAAATGCTAGAAACTGGATGAAATTTTATAACTGAAACTTCAGAAATGTGTACCATACCTGGGAAAGAATATTTTGAGATGTTTTAATGAAAGGAAATTTCGACCCACCATGGTTTACTTGGATCTTAAAAGCATAGTTTATTTAGTGGGGAAAATCATATATTCTTACCGAGACACTGCACCTGTGTGTAGTTCAACCTTTGTATTGACATAATCACAAACCTAAAACAAACCAGAAACATCACAAGAATAAGTAACAAATAATTTATTATGAAGCTAAAAATATTTTGCATTTTCAACACATCTATTTTGTTTTTGTTTTTGCTATTCTGCCACCTCTAACCATCCCAAGCAGAATCTTGCCCTGGCTTTCATTGCGATGTTGTCTGGATTCAGGAGGCAAGAATTGGATTGGCTCAGATGATTTAATAATAATAAATAATATTCTTAAGATAAAATATGTTATTTACTGGCTGGAGGCCAGAGACTGAGGTCAACACTTTCAAGGCCGAGGTCACAGTTTTTCCCTATATGGACTGACCTTAAGCTGGAAAATATTTTTTTTTTATGAAAACAAGCTCACACAAATGGTTACCATAACTTAGGTCAAAGATAGAAAAATATTGCCAGTGCACACGCTCTAAGAACCAATCAGAATGCAGGATTCGTTACCGTGGCCTCCAGGAAAAATATTACTGGTATTATTTCAAGGTGAATTAGTTTTTTTTTCTCGTCTCAAAAGGGTGGTTCTATTGAACCCACGGAACCACCCCAGGGAAGGGGGGTGGGATGATATTTTCTGGAAGCACACATTATCACTTTTTTGATAACACTTTTGAAAATGTGGGTCATGATGCAACTGCAGTCATAAATGTGCCAAACAATCGAGCCCACATAAATATTTTGCAAACTCTGAGTTTTCGAGCTGCATAAAATTGACATTCCAAGCTTACAAGCTTGTTTTTATGAGGACCATTTTAATGCCCCTTTATGGATTAATCAAAATAGTTTTAATATGTTTATTACCTTGCCAATGCTCTGAAGCTCTCTGTTACTGAGGTGAATTCTCTTAGCAGGTTCTTTATCATCACCATTTCTGTTTACACTGAAATATAATATAATAAATAAAGAAGAATCCAATAAAAATCCATCTTGTTTGCTCACTAAAACAAAACATTCAATACTAATTATATCCTTAACTATTTCACACACCTGAACTTTGACAGGTTTTTATTTATTATAATAATAATAATAATAATAATAATAATAATAATAATAATACTTTATTTATACACGGTAATATCCATCAAAATGTAATAAACAGCAATCAAGTTTATATGAAGTGTGAAACACAAACATTTTTTTTAAGTTTATTGAGGTAACATCCATTAAAACAAATAAACATTCCAGGGCTAAAAAAATTAAGAACAAAATATGGAAGTCATAAATTTACATGTTGTACCATCCAACCTTATAGGCGTCCCTGGTCCTGTGTATGGGTGATAGCACTTTTTACATCTAATTGACATGCTCACCTGGCAATGCTCCATTTCATACCCACCCTCCCATCCTGGGGTGTCCTCCTCACATTCAGTAGTACCCCCAGGTCTCCTAACATAACTTATATAGCACAGGGTTTGTACGCTTTCTGAATGACAAAAATCCAGGATTTTTCAGGAAGTCTTTAGTTATTTTTTTCAGGAGTTTTTATTGGGCAGAAATGCCCCTTCCCCCAAAAAACCTGATAAGTCTGGAGGATTTCATAATTTGCAGCCCAAAATGAGATTCACAAAGCTGACTGATTCAACCACATTTAAAGTTTTTTCCAGGATTTTCCTTAAAATTCCCTGCCTTTCCAGGAAGGAAATGAAAATCCAGGATATTCCAGGATGCATACGAACCCTGATAGAACAATGAGACCAGAGACAATAATCTACTATATTTTGTAATTACTTACAGAATATATATGTTGTTGGTTTTCTCAGCCTCTGCTCTCTTTTTGGCTCGACCAGACAGTAATTGCAGTCTTCGATTACCATGTGCAACAGGGCATGGACACTGAAAAGACAATAACAAATTTAAACTCAGGGGAGGCAGGTTCGTGGGACAAGTCGCTGGGACTAGTCCCCTAGTCTGTGCCGGCCTATACACACTAGAAAAAATGCGCAATCTGTCCCAGGGACAAGTCCCACAAATCAAACCAGTTTGATTTCTGGGACTTGTCCCTGGGACAAATATTTAGTCCCCGAGACTGAAATTTCAACGAAAAAAACAGGAGTACACGCTAGGGGACTTGTCCCCGAAGCAGGTTTCGTGGGACAAGTCCCTGGGGCTTGTCCCCTAGTCTGTGCCGGCCTTTAGGGATCCCTCATTAATATTATAGGTTAGGGGTGGGGGAACTGAAGAAAATTTAAAATATTTGCAAGAAAAATCTCTGCAGCCCCCTCCCCATTTTGGAAAGAAAGGTCTAGTCGGTCTACTTTATGAGCCCTCATAATGCAAATGATGGATCTATTATCAATTTTTTCTAAATTAACATTCACTTGCATTAGAGCCCGGCTCGGAAGTTTAGTGTACTAATACACTTTCTATTCTTATACCCTATGAAAAAGCAAAAACTTGTTCATTTTCTCCATTTTTCAAAGTAAAATATATAAATGATTTAGAATATTCGGTGTATATATATGCTTTATTTCCCGCTGGCATTCATTATTAAATTGCCCATTAAAATGAAAGCTTGCCCATTATGATGAAAAACTTGGAGACGCTAGGCGATTTTCACAACACAGCGATAAACAATGAAGAATATCACAGCATCAAATGCTTGAAAATCTTGAAAAATGGAAAGTTTCTTTACACAAAGAAGTTCCGTTGTTAACAAAATATTGTTTAAAGTGTAATTAAGCTTATTTAAAATAAGGTTTCGTGCTAAATGGAGGGGAAACAAGCTTATAATTTTACGTGTATTTAGTCAAACTGTGATCACACCTAAACACGGTTGTATTTTATTGTCAGGAATTGAGGCATAACAAATTACTCACCTCTTTTTCCACGTTCGGGTGTTTCACCGGTCCCTTGATATTTCCGTAACTGTGAATGGAATTATACTCAAGAAGTTTAGCAAATAGCTGAGAATTGCTTCGACAAACAACAAAAGTTGAAATCAAACATATCGCGATTGTGCTTGTGTGAAACTTACTCCCCTTGCTTGAATTTCTCTGTCCCTGTTGCCACATAAAGTGATCCAGATTGTATATCATCAAATCCAACGACAGGATGTCCATGAATTGGGGTACACAAAGTTCTGCAACATGTAGGCATTCTCAAATCTCTAGTAACTTTATCACAGACTTGTTCAATGCTTTTGATGTAAGCCTGTAATGTCACCTTTTGGGCGGGTTTGATTGTATTCCCGTTACAACAAACCTTCACAGTTTTAGCCGTTTTAGCTGCCATTTTACCAGCTAGCCCCCTAAAGAGGGAACAACTCCCCTGGTTGTTCTAATTGTTCGTAATGGCAGAATTTAGAATGTTTAGAAGCTCCAGTTTAGCTCACCCTCACGCGCCAACCATTTTCGTCTTTGATTTGACGACTGTGACGTCATATCAGCTAATGAACAATTTACTGCGCGTAAATATTGAACCGGTTGCTATGGCGACGTGTACTGATCTACTTTGCTCAATCGATGTTTATAGGCCGTTTTAGCTGCCATTTTACCAGCTAGCCCCCTAAAGAGGGAACAACTCCCCTGGTTGTTCTAATTGTTCGTAATGGCAGAATTTAGAATGTTTAGAAGCTCCAGTTTAGCTCACCCTCACGCGCCAACCATTTTCGTCAGATGTTTGGCTCTATCAATGAAAAATCTTTTTTTCATAAAGATATAGTATCCAAGAATATTAAAAAACATATGCCCACTAAATCAAGCAAATACACGAAAGCCGCCCGAACAAAGTTAAAAGCTCTTTTTAAAATACAGTCAATACTAGTATCTCTTGGGAATCAAGAGTTTTGATTGTTTGAAAAGGCTCTATATTAATAATGACAGGTTGTTTGATGTGTTATTCAAAACAGAGAACTAAACTACTTGTAATTAAAGAACTGTGCGCACGCTTGATATAGTTGCTCTAAAATGAAGTCTGCTCTCGCACTGTGATATTTATTAGTCCTACTACAGCTGGCTGTGTTTCACACGATGTGATGGTTGCCCATTCTATTTTCTACTCTTCCTGCTACTATTAAGTAGAGCCGTAGTCACGTGACTTGACCACCGTTCGTTGGGACTGTCCACTTCGCTCTAGGCCTACTATACGACAAACGTCGTGCCAAAGTTGCGCCGTTTCAATCCAGAACAATAGAACATTTTCTATTATTCAGTCTAATGAAGCGGCATCCTTTGAAAAGGGAAAAGTTCGACAGAAGTTCGACGTTTGCCGCTGTGGGCCTTAGTGAAATAACAGTTAGCCTGCGCGGCGACAAGAAGAAATCCCGAGAAACAGAGTTTTTGGACGCGCAAAAATGGGGCGAGCAAAAAGGCATAGGCAAGAAACTAAAGAAAGTGCTGTCGTTTTTTATGGCAAATTCGCGCGGGCTGCCTGTGTTTAAATCTCGTCTCAGACACCTCGGCGGGGAACAAAAACAAAATGGCGACCAAGAGATGTTTCTCGAGTATCTGCAAGTTTTGGTAAATTTTCCTGCTTTGATACAGCCGATTGCGTTTGAGCGTTTTATCCTAACAGTTCGCACGTTATGTTTGAACGTTTGAAAGTTGCGTTTCTAGGATGAAACGAGACGTTTCTATGGCGAACCAAAGAGTTCTGTCCTCTCTGATTGGTCAGTGAAAAATACACATGGCGGTTGCCCTTGGAAACGTCCGACTTTTTGTCTCACAACGCAACTTTCAAACGTAACGTGCGAACTGTTAGGGTAAAACGCTCAAAAACAATCGACTGTATGACAGGAAAAATACTTACAAACCTTCCAAATATGGTGAGGGGAATTCCTAATAAGGACGTTTTGCAATTCGGCAAATACGATATCATTTATATTCATTTAATCAAATGGACTTTCATTTGTGTCTATAAGCAAAATATCTGAAATAAACAACGACATCAAGAAACAAATCGGGACCAAAGATTCGTCACCCAAAAAATACAGATTTCTTCACTAAAAAAATACATATTCATTTAACCCCCAAAAAATCCGCCCCTCCCGTCGCCTTTTCCCGAGTACATTCCTCAGACACACAATAAAGACCTTGAATGCAATTATCTCTAACATTGTCTTTATTTTCTTTACAATTTTACTTTGAACGTCTTTATATAAAAATATAAAGTAAAATTATTTAAATATCTGCTGAAATGTTTTAAGCTTGATGAAACTGGACTCGTTTTCTACCCCAAGTCACAACCAGTATTTATCTTAAAATATACTACAATGCGCAATAATTGGAAAATATATAATGACGCTGTACTTTAAATATCCGTTCTTGATTTATTCCCCTGTATTCGGTTCCAATCACTTGCTAAAAATCACTTATATGTACAGAATATATGATTCCCCCCATTTAAAATTCACTTGAATATGTCACTTTGTTTTCTGTTGTTTTTGTTTCCATTCTTAGTGAAAGTTTCAAGTTCAATATGACAAAAAAGAACCTTTGGGCAAACAAGCATACACAGTCCAAACAGTCGGGCCCTTCCATTTACACCCCCCCCCCCCCCCCCCCTATTGAAGAGGTCTTTTTGACTTCTAACCCCAAGATAGGGACTCGAGATGAAACGTTTGTCACCAGAGACCAGAGGTAAGAATGTAGTCGCATTGGCATATTTATTGGTCGCAATTTGATGCCTTTGAGGGTGTTTCCAAAGTGAACGAAGTCCTTTTTGGTACATTTCCACGACGCCTTTGTTCGAGGCATAGTTCGAGGCTATCTCTCTGCCCTGGGTGACTCTGTTTTCATATTTTGCAGCTCGCGAATTATCGAAGCTTTCTCCGCTTCCAGGCTTCCCACGTGCCTCCGAAGGGTGTCGAGCTGCAAGAAACACGCAAGATGTCATATATAGAAAATATAATACTTGACATTAACAGGTTGCTTTAGGGTTAGTCATTGGTCGTCGGGCGCCATTGCTTCAAGGACCAAATCTTAAAGAGCCTGTGTCAGCCGCCATTTTGACAGCATAGCAACATAACAAGTCAGAGAAAACATCCATTTCCATCAGCTGATTTAGAGAATATAGAGCAATGTTCTCGATTGAATTTGGTAAATCAAACCTGAAACTTTGTAAATCTAATATCGGACGTAAACAACAACAAAGGAGTGTGGCTGATACGGGCTCTTTAAGCTACGCTGAAATATGTCAACCAACGTTTTTGCAAGCACTGCTTAAGGAGAAAACACTAGCTGATCGAGGATAAAGCTTTGGTTATTATGAGGAGGAAGATAAGAAAAGGTAGGAGTAGAAGAACGGGCACGATAATCGGTGATTAACATATGATGATGATGATGACGGCAATGAGGAGGAAAGAATAAGTTTTTGTTGGCGAGGAGGAGGGAAGGAAAGGCGAGGAGGAGTAGGAGATAGGGCAAGAGGATTGGTGATACAGGCATGACGGTGATGTCGTGGATGAGGATGATGACAATGAGAATGAGGACAATGAGGGCCGTAGACAAGGCGAGAAGAAGTAGAAGAAAGGGTAAGAGGGTTGGTGATAAGGCATGATGGTGATATCGAGGTAATGATGGCGACGACATTGAAAGGAAGAGGAGGTGGACGGGGCTGGCAATAAATATGATTTAACAAATGTCCTCTGATTTTCCGTGGTATTTCCTCTTTTATAATATAGCTACGATATAACGCGCGCTCTGATTGGTCCAAATCTATACTCTATTTCACCGATAAAGTAATGGTTCTCTCCCGCTATGTCATAAAAGCATTAGAGCACAACTTTCTATGACTTTATCGGCGCAATAGAGCACGCGTGATGTTGGGAGACACTCGAAACCTTTTAAAATCACGAGCCGGCTCGTGATTTTACAACGTTCTCGTGTCAGATTCACGAAACTGACTGATTCGACCACATTTGAGTTGAAACATTTTCCAGGGGTTTTTTCCAGGATTTTCCTTAAAGTTCCAGGACTTTTCAAGAAGGAAATGAGAATCCAGGATATTCCAGGACGCGTACGAACCCGCTGTGCAAGGTGCTAACTCTAGTTTAAGCTCACCTCAGTCGGTATTCCAGAACCCATGTTCCTAGGCAGCGACGAAGACTTCTCTCGCGGACTCGAAGACGCACTAGGGAGGTCACTCAACTCCGAAGTACTCCTCAGCACGCTCCGAGGCAGCGAGGCGCTCTTAGGCGTCTCCACCGACTCCATTCTCGCCATTCGACCATTTCCATCACTGGATTTCTTATTTCCTTCGATAATCTCAGAAGCCGGTTCCAAGTCCTTTTTAACCCCATTTGGTAAACTCGACTTCATCAGTAGAGTGTTAACACGTTCCAGCAAAGATGAAGTGCGACTTCTACCAGGGGACAGTTCAGGGGGTACAAGACCTTTCACCGGGGGAGGGGAAGGTTCTGGAGAGGAGTCCGATTTAAACGAACTCGATGATAAATTCCTAGAACTCTCGTGCTTAAACACGAGGTATTTCTTCTCAATAGTCCTTTTCTCGCGATGGACGTCCTTTAAAATGTTCTCGAGTTCTCGAATTTCTTTCCACATTTCTCGTCTGCTTCCCTTGGGCGATCTGTGAGGGACCTTCTCCTTATGGTATTTAACCTCGCCCTCTGTAATCTCCAAAGTACCTTTTAGAATCTTATTCTCACGTCTCACGGCCTCGTTTTCTTCGCGATAACTCGCCAATTTCGCGCGATCCGACGAGTTCTGAAGCTGCGACTCGTGGAGTTCAGATAACAAATTACTATTATTGTCCTGAGCTTGCTTGAGTGAGTTCTCTAAGTCGTTTAGTTTACTTTCTAGACATTGAACCATCGCCTGGTCTGCACTGGACGCAGAACGTAGCGCTTTATTTTGCCTTTCAAGTTCCGTAAGTCTCACTTCCAACGCGTCCAACTCGAGCGCGGGAACTGGTACCTCGTCATCAAGACACAACTTATCACTAGGGTGACCATAAATATCAACTTGAGCCCTTCGGGGGGTCCCATCAGTATGATTTTTGACCTCTTCTTCGAGTATCCTGTTTTCATTGTCAAGTTCTAAGCATTCCTTTTGAAGCTCGATATTTTCATTTTGAAGTTCACGAATTTGAGACTCGTACTCGACGCGCATGTTTAAGATTTCCTTCTCTAACATTTCGATTCGCTCAGAGAGGAAATCGCTCTCTCCTCGCTTTGTGGCATAGTCATGCTTAAGAGAGTTCATTGCGATTTCCATTTCGCTGATTTTCTCTCGTAAGACGTAATATTCCTTCTCGTATTGCTTCATATCTTCAAGTTCTCCATGCAAACGATGATTCTCTTGCGCCACTTCATTTAAATCCACTCTCATGCGATCAATAATACCGGACTCCGCCTCATCAAGCTCATCTCCAACCTTTAGAAAATGTTCATATTTCTGTACTTCTTCGGAAGCTATCTCAGCAATCGTCTCTTGTAGCTTCTCGTGGACTTTATGAGGTATCTCCTCCAGTGGTGTCCCTTCGTACGCCAGCTCAAGCCTCTCTTTTAGTAGCTGCAAAGTCTCGATTTTCGCCTGCTCAATTTGCAGCTTGAATTTTAACGCAGTAGTTTCGATAGAATTCAGATACAGCATAAACTGATCATTATCTTCGTCGAAACAAACATCGTCCGGGCCTAAGCTCTCGTCATGAATAAAATTATCACTGACCTCATATTGAGAATCCACTTTATTGTCTACCGAGGATTTTTCACCTTCGGCCGCGCAGGAATCTGTTAAACTGTGAACAGATTTAGCTTTAGGAGGAGAAGAGTAAGACTCGCTTTTATCTTCGACGGGTAATCCATCGACCCGAGCAATGGTGGTCTTTTCATCTTCAGTTGTTGTCGCTTCAGGGGTCAGTAAACCACCAGATTTATTTGAAGTGTTCTCTAGAGATGAGATGACAGGATCGCGTTCACCAAACTCGGCGAGTTGTCCAGATTTCGTTTTCATTTTCGACTCCTCGTGTTCCTCCTCGTGTTCTTCATTTACCGCATTCTCGCGTGATGTCGCCGACTCTGAATCCTCGTTGCTTGATTTATCGTTTTGATGTTCATTCTTCGCTTCATCGACTTTTGGATTAAATTCTTTCTTTACCAAATCCTCGTTTACTGCAGTTCCAGTCACGTAATCAGATTGAGCTCCAGCCGACTCGGATCTCGCAGAACCACCCTCAGGTTCGCTTTTCGAGGAGTCCAAATCATTTGATCCCGAATTTTTTCCTGTTCTTTGCGTTGCTGCGTCGGCTTTCCCACCTACCATACTCTCGCTTGGCTCAAACCCAGCCGTACATAACTCTTGTGCACGGCATCCAGCATGAACTCCAGGAATCTTCGATCCACGGCGCTATACAGCTGATTAATTTGCTTGGTAGATAAATTGAGCGCTTCGTCCACTCCAGTGTTCAATAAATTCGCGTTACAATCTGTAGCGTTTGGCTTCATGTTCTGCTGGGGGCTGGCTTTGATTGGTGACCTCGTTTTAACTGGTCGTCTTTGGAAAGGTTTCTGCAAGCGGGAAATAGAAAACATTGCTAAGAGCGCTTTTTCCTCCATTGCAACGAAAACGTCTGTGAAAGAGGTCTTCTCTCGTGCGCTTGAGTTTTGAGACCGTTTTCGTTGCTGGAAGCATCCAGATTGCTTTATATTGCGTAGTAAAAAATAAATTAACAGTTTTGGATCACAGATTTTGACCTTGTGTCTAACGGAAACAAATGATACAAAGAATATAGGAATGTTGTTTTTGTCTAAGTTTCTTATGGAACTCAAAATACCGGAATTAAGGGTTAAATATTGTTGATCCAGGCACGACCATCTTTGAGCAAGCTTGACAATGACTAACTTTTTGCTGCCATCAAAAATCAACGCGGGTTTTTTCCTAAACCTCGGATCACATACGAAGTTATTCATATCACTTATGTATCAAGTGTTTCTCATTCATATAGATATGCGGTTAACGATGAGCTATCTTTAATCAACTTTGTTTTAGTGAACCGTTAGTACTACACAAATTGATTGTTTTGACTGCTCCAGGTAACAAAGTTTATATTATAAAAAATTCAATGGTCCAATAAAGCAATTCAAGATATCAGATGGCGAACGCGTAACAGAGAACTAACAGTCTTACAACGAGTTCATAAGAAAACGCAGCATTCCCATACAATTTATAGTCACATTTTCTGCTGTATCACTTTTTAAATCAGTGTGGCAAAAGATGATTTAAAAGGCGTACCATTTGATGATTGATAATAATAAATGCGAATTCGGCTCTAGCAAAACAAATTACTAAAATGATAATGCTCGTTGTGCAGCGCCTCGACGGGAGCTGAATTCAGAACCAAGAGCCCATAACCGATATATAATTTGTGCTGAAAACATATAAACAAAATTGTCTGACAAGTATCTGGGGTGAAAACAACGGAGAGCACTAATTCGAGTTCTTTTGATACAACTCACCATGAAAGATAACCGTCGCAAACGGCGTCAACCCAGTCATTCCAAAGACTCCGAGGCAATGCTGGCTCGTCAAAATATAACCGACGCCTGCAGAAAGGCCAAACAGGGCGCTACCTTGCGATATCAAATTTCCCGGAAACCGTGGGAATAGAGGAGAGGTATTCAGATCTTTCTCGTATATTGCTCTTACATTCCAGATCAATTTGTCTCTTGAAATTCGGCGAGTGAGTTTTGGCTTCGAGTTTTACAACTGAAATCAGTTGGATAAAATCTGAAATTATTGTCAATATTATAACCTAGAAATTGGCGATTGACACCGAGGTTTGCGCGCGACACAAAACGGTGAATATCCTCGGATATTCCGAGTTACAGGAGCCAATCAGAGCGCGCGGAATTGGATATTCACTGGATTTGGTTGATATACTAAAGTCGAATGAGGAAACGTATAAAAAGCATTCGACTTAAAAAATATCAGAAACTTATAAGTAGGGCACTGATGAATTAGCATTTTTAGATGACACCGAGCTACCTTTTTTTTTACTGAAACAACGATAATTTGAATCCTGATTTTCTTATAGCATACAAAAAAATTATGGCATTAATTTCTGTTCTGCCGAAATCTTGTTGCGATAACTGTTTAAATTGGTTATTTCGAGCGAACATTGATTGTTTTGTTGCAAATCTAATACTTAAAAACGGAAAACTGTTTCTAAAAAAATACCTTGGTCTGTCAAAATGCACGACTAAATCAAAACAGATAAAGCTTAGAGATAAGCTTCTACACGTGGTCTCCTGAAATATCAGTGATTTTCTCGCTACTAGAAGACTACATGATAGTTTTGTAAACATTATTATAACTCAGTTTTCCGGCTACAAGAATAATTTTAATAAACCATGTACGACCCCCTACAGCCCTATATTGACCAATCAGATAACAGCGCTCGCGATATTATCCGCTAGGGGGTAGCCTGCTAGTAGGCGTTGGTTGGCTGTTTTTAGCCAGGTCGTTTTATGGCGAGAATCGAGCGAGAATCCCGATGTGGGCGCCACCTCGGTCTGCTACTAGGGGAGCTTCCGACAAACTCCTAACGATCCAAGAGACTTAAATTTAAATACAACGGTCAAATTATCTCTCGTATTGATGCCTTTTACTGTCTCTCGCCCGCAGTTAAACTCGCTGCCTCAAATTACCTCATTGTGTCCAATATATAGGAGTCATTAACTATAAAAATAAGTAGTTCCTCCTTGATTTGTTTGTATGATATGTTGTTTTACCTTCTGGAACTTTGGCGTCAGGGGCTGATATTTGACAGCTTGGAGCTGTTCTTGAAGTGCCTAAAAAAGAAAAGGGATAAAAACTCGTCAGAAAAAAGGGGCTGGGTCACGGCTATTTGAATAAATTTGTAAATATAACTTTGTTTTGTCATACCCAATTCACTTATATCACTTGATATTAGCCTAATAAGCAATGTAGGTAAGTTGTATCGACAAGGCTCAGCCGATTCTAGCATCAAACTCTGAAAACTGTTCATCAACAAATTTCAAAAACTCATCGGACTGCAGTTTTACAGTGCAGTTTACAATCATGAGTGGGGTTACATATCATATATTGTAGTGAGTTCTGTCACTGAGCAAGCCTAGCGGTTCTTTAACGTCCATCATGATCAGCTTTGGTGTAGTGTATTGAGAGATACGGGACCTCGGTTTATTATCTCATCCGAAAGACGTGAAACACAGGAGAAACGACGAATCACAAGGTTAAAAACAGCAGAGAAAAATCCCAACTGGAATCGAACCCGGTGCACAGAGGTGACAGAGGCAAGTGCCTTAACGCTTCCCCACCCGTGATTCCCATCATGAGTATGAGGCCTTTTTCTCTCGCAGTATTTGGAGTGTGCGAGAGAAACATAGTTCTGGTATTTTCGCGTGCGCTTGTTGGGGTCTGTCTCTTTTGGCGCTAGAAGAATTACTTTCTTCTGGAAACGACGAAACTGCGGCTGATATTCAACTTAGAATAAGAAAATAACCGCTAACATCCGATGTCAGAAATGTCTTGTTATTGAGCAAATTGTCACAACCAAAAATATGCATAACTTTGCGCTGTAGAAGACTCAAATGTTGTTTCTATCGTATCGAATGTCAAGGCCAAAAACAAAAGTAGCGAAAACACGGACTTGCGTACCATTGGCGGCACACCACAGGGATACCAAGCACATCTTATACTGACAACGGAAGTGCTAATCTTTGGGAGCATGGGTGACTGCACTAAGGGAAATCTTTTTGGGGAAGAGTGCAGTGGAGAAGAATTCGCTAAATCGCAAGGCACAGACAAATGTCGCAAGCCAAGTAACATTTTAGTCATTTGTTTTCATTTTATTTTCCTCTATACACCTTCGCCTCCTTTGCAGCCGCTGGCGTGTCGCTCTTTCCAGAGAAAGTGAAACGAGCGGCTGCGAAGGGGGCTATATACACGTACCTGTGCTTTTACGAATTATACTTGCTTGATTTGCACCTTAGATCCGAAATCCGCCACACGCATTACTGTAAGCTTCATCAAATGTTGCGATCGAAATGGTTGTTTTTCATTTTTTTTCTGTGCCTCAACTAACTTGCGTTACTTGTTGTTAAATGTTGTTTAGGGACAAAAATACTCTATCAATTCTTCATAGAAATGAAACTGACCCAACATCAAATGTCACAAGATGCCATTGATTATTGAGTCACATCTTGTTGTGTACTCAGTGAGGGGTGGTCAAAACATGTTCGCAATATCTAAGGCACGTGCCTTAATCGTTATAAACGTATGCCTCCAAATATGGTTCGCAAGCCATATATGGAAGGGGCCAATATCACGTGTGTTGTCTATTTCAAATAACTGCACGTGACAGTGCAACTGAAAATCGCAATAAAGTAAAAAAAATTGCTTTCTTTTCTATGATATTTTAAACGGGATATTCAGTTGCCTAAGATAAAGTATTGCACAACCTTACAAATCGGCTCCAAATAGGCAAATAGCGTAAATAGCTGTTTTCAGGCATAGCCGATATATTTGCCGCTGAAGCGAAAAGAGAATAAACAGTATTCGTTTTCAGGTTCTTAGACGAAATAAAAATGAAGCTCTTGTCAGGAAATACATGTAACATTGTATCTTCAAGCAAACAAATAGCAAAAATATTATCAACAAGGGCGGCTTTGGAATCGAAATTCCAATGCAGCGATTTTAGTGAATAATAACATAGTGTACTAATAATTATCATGCATTAGTAACTCCGATTCAAGGTCAAGTAATAATAATAATAAAAATAAAACAAATTATATAAAACAAAATTAACATTGTACCTGTATAGCTTCGTGGGACTTTGCTTGTTCCTCTACAAGGTTCTGTAGTGTTTTTGGAGACACTGCAAAATTAAATATAACTCAACTCAATATATATACCCCAAATAAACAGGCCGTAATTCCTGTTTTTGTATTCGAGCTTTCTAGAAAAACGTAAATACGCCAGATAATTATATGTGTAGCATTTTAGAGGCCGAGGATTAGCTTATAGAGTTTATGCGTTTATCTAGAAGCATGTACACTTCATTAATTGAAAGTAAATTCAAATGGCCTCTGTATTTGCGGACAATATTTTGGATTAAGAGGCAATAAAAATAACACTTGTCAATGAAAATGTACCTCATGTCTTTAATAGCTGACAAGTGTTTATATATACAACACATGTATACGTATAAATATGATATATAGAGTATAATTTGATAGGGCATAGATCCAAAGTTATTTTAAGTTGTGCGCCTGCTAAGATCATAACATAAAAAAATCGTCGGTGCCTCATGGTCTCGAATAAATGCGCGCTCAATCTAATTTCCATAGCACCATAAATCAACTGTTCACCACTTTGAATCTAATAAAGCGCAATTAAAAGGCAATGAAATGACATTTTCTAGAAACGTTTCTACCTGTTCCCGATTCTTCGCAGCTTTTCTCGCTGTTTTCTTCGTTTGAATCCATAAGAGGGCACTTCAACGAGAGTTTTGCAAACAATTCCAAAAATGAAAATACAAGTGTGCCTTCCCGCTCATGTTGAATTCTTCAGTGTTCAAAGACTGAGCTTTGGGGCTTCTTTTCCCAGCTTTAGCTCAATCCATTTGGTTGTTATATCGCCATTATGTCGGGTTAAATACCGAACAGGATTTCAGCAATTTCGTGAATTTCGATTTACACTTATCTACGCATGTCTAATGACTTGCTCGGCAAAATAGCATCGCTGGTGGGTCACATAATCTACTGACCACAACAGTACAATATCAAAACGGCGAGGGTGGCAAATGGTTTAAGAATGTTTGTGATGTCCGGCCATAGAGTCGTGGTGAAGAAATTCGTAAAATACATTCATATTTTTCAGTTCTTTCACATTCCGAGTTTTCATGACCCTTTAGGAAGAAAGATATCACCCACGCAGACTTTTTCAATGTTGAAAATGATTTTCACACCTTCAAAAACTTGCTGAAGAAATCTATTGAAATTAAATACAGATCTACGTGCTATACATGAAGCTGAAATATTGTTCTTTAAAAAAAATGCATGACCAACCACAGCCACAGGGTTGTATCGGAGACTTTAACGCCAGAAATGCTGCGCGGTATTTTTATTAAGCAAGGAAAGAGTATCTAAAATAAATGGGAATGATGTTATTTTGGTAAAATTTTAGCCTTTACATTTTTATAAGCAATATAATATCAGTCAACTAGAATCCAATTTCATGGTGACAAATGGACCTTCTAATGCTATTCATTGGTCTAACCATCGGCGTAACGACCTTGGATATGTTCACTTTTTTAAATAAGAACGTTAATTTTCGCTCGAGGCTGGGCCAATGGCTTTGCCAAAGCCAAAAGATAAGCTCACTTCGAAGTACTAGCAGAACCTCATAAAGCAATATAGCTGGAATTTTTGAAATGATGTTTCTTGAAAATGGAAACGAATAGTGAGAAACAAGACAGTTTCAGCTGAGAAATCTCATCCCCAAGTTGCTTATCTAACGAGGACAAAAAGATTGTCCGACTGAGTTTAATATTCCATCAAATTCCATACCTAAAATTCTATGACTTATTAGGCCCCTTCAGTGGAAGTTCAAACACCCCAACTCCCTACGCAATCCCCCTCCCCCCCCCCCAAAAAAAAAACATAAAATCCTAAATCCATAGAGCGAAAAACTCTTTAAAAAATCCCTACAAAAATCCATACCCCCCAAAATAGGTCATACCTCCCTCATATGTTTATGCTCGTGTACCCCTCCCCTCCCCGGAATAAAAACTAATCAAGCGTTACTCACATGGAGTCACGATGTCGCCGTTGCTAGGCGGACTCTTCAATGAATATGGCGATCTAACAGCCGGCCTGTCCGGTGTTAGTTTGTCCGGTGTACGGACCACACGCTTGTCCGGTGTTCGATGTTTAACTGGTGTACCACCTTTGTAGCTTTCTTCTCCCCTTTTCTCGCTTAACTGTAACATTATTTGTTAAACAAGAAAGATTCAGTTCAGTTCAGTTTTATTGTGCACTATTTTGACCATAGTAGCTTAGAACTTTCGAGATGGTCACTGCCACTACTAATACAGAGGCTAACAAGTCATAAATTGGAGAAAAAAAGAAAAGATATAGTGGATAAATTAATATATAGTAAAGTAGGTTTCAATTATGAACACATTATGACAATTGTTGTTAAAGAGCCTCTGTCAGCCTCCATTTTGTCAGCCTAGCAACATACCGAGACAGAGAAAGCATCCATTTCCATCGGCTAATTTAGGGAATGTAGTGCAATATTTGCGATTGAATTCGATAAATGAATAAGGCTGCATTCATTATGTATACTACAGGGGGGGGGGGGCAGAGGATTTTGAGGGGGGATCTTAAAATTTAGGAACTGGAAAAGGGGGGATGTCAAGATTTTTTCATACATGAAGGGGGGATGCATAGTTTTCTTGAGGTATTATATATATTTAAGACAAGGTTGTGCAGTTTGATAGTAAATGAAGGAAGGCTCAATTGTTGAACACCGAGTTTGAACCTCCTGAAGAAATATCACTTGCACTAAAATTCTCGTGTATTTACCCTCTTTCAACTGATATGTTGAAAAAAAGCTGCGCTTAAAACATCGTAAAAGTCCTTCTTGTTTTACCACAATTCCTCGAAGTCCTTTTCGTTGACTTTTGTCTGCCAGAGTTTTGACCAAGAGGGGGGAATCGTAAAACATATGTTGTGATGTGTTGTGCCTTGGTGGGATCTGAAAATTTTGCATTGTCAAAAAAATCCTCTGCCCCCCCCCCCCCCCCCCCCTGTAGTATACATAATGAATGCAGCCTAATAAAACTTCGTTTTTAGAAGACTATTTCGAGATTTCTACACGTAAATCGTTATCTGATATCGACTGAAAAAGGTCGGTTTACATTCACGCTCTGGGCCAATCAGGTCCTTGCCCTGTTCATCTAGTGCGAACTTGATGTCTATTGCAGTTAACTGGATTTTCAGTCGCAAGTCGCGACGAAAAGCCAGTTGACTGCTGCACTGGAGCCGGGACAGGGCAATACCTGATTGGCTTAGATGGTTTGACAGGCGGAACAGAAAAACCCAAAGCGACTTTTGAAAATGCGAAGTGTGAAAGAATGAATTGGCTATAAACTTTGTCGCGACAGTTTTTCTCATACATGTTTCAGTTATTCCAAATCACTAGTGTAATCTATCTGTCATATTCAATGCGATTTGTGTTGTGCTCAAATTCGCATCAAGTTGCAAACTGTTTCAAACACCTGAAAACTTGCGATATCGTGCGTCAAAAATAGCCGATTTCGCGTCGAATTAATTGACATCTCATTTACACTAGCAATGTTTTCGAGTCCAAGTGTAAACATGCCTTAAAACGTACCTTGCGACGCAAGACTGCGAGATAAATTAGTAAAGTGTGTTCATCTAAAGTTCCGTCAAGTAAAGCTTCTGGCCTGAAAGGGATAGAAGAAAAAAGAAGGTATGTCGAGTGGAGAAGTACAATAGAGAAGTTCCGACAAATGCTGGGATTTGTGAAGCGATTGGCGACGGCAATTCGCGCGGTCTTGACGGCCGGCGGTTTCACTGGTCTGGTTTTCTACGGAGGACACTATATAGTGTACCATATATGAAGGATCTACCCTGGTTATAATCTGCAGACAATCGCAAACTCGTTAGTCCGGCCTTGCGCGCTACAGATACTGATGAAATGGAGTTTGCTGAATCTCCTTCACTCAGATCATTCCAGTAATGCCCGTAGATGTGATAGGCAGCCTTTAAATTTTCGAGCGAGCACGGCTTGTGATACTGATCGTCAGGATAGATGAAGTACTGCCGCTTACCGTATAATACAAGCAGGAACACCAAGGTCCCTCTCGGCAACTTCTAATACCGTCCTTAGATCATCAGCTGTCAAGAACTGTATGAAAGAAGGAAATTTAAAAGTTGATCCCAGGAATTGAACAGAAAATTGTGCGGGATGACACACTTTTTCTTCCCAACGACCAAATTTGTATTTATTATAGCCACAGTGTCGCGAAATTATTGGACAAATATTGCATGAATTTTGCCAGTAAACCTAATTATTTTCCGCAATGGCCAAACTCATATTGTTTTTTTTTTTGGGTACAATTAAGGTACTTTGTTCTAGGCGTATAATAAATAGGCATGAGGAGCATCCAGGAGGACACTTGGTACATTTTGCCCCAATGAGCATTCAGTACTATTTTTATACAAACCTCTTTGTTCAAGGTGTTTTTATCCAGTACACAATGTTTAGATAAGACTTGAGAGAGCAGAACACCACTTTGGAAACTGTAAGAAGAAAAATGAGCAAAGGGTCATAAATCAACAATGCATCGTATAGGGTACCTCAAGTACATGTAATATATGGACATCCTTATATGGAAGTCATACGACAACCCTTACTCCCGACACTCCCCCCTTTTGGAGCTACTATACATTGCAGACTAGAATGTTTATGACTGCATTAGGCAAAATCAGAAACATGTAATGGACTTCATTTTTAATAACTTTATGTTTCTGGCAAAACTGAAAATAGCAATTCTCCTACCTTTCTAGAAAAGGGCCTTTTGAGTCAATAAGAATCTGAGGTAGCTCCTTTACAATCCATTCCAGCAGAAACCTTTTGCCCATACTGATGGTGCGCTGGTATGCTGCCCGACCTGGAATTAGGTTATTAACAATGAGCACCAAGAAGTTTGATATATTGTATTGAATATGGATATCACACAAGGGATATGGGTACAGGCCCGTAGCCAGAAAAAAAAATTGTTACTGAGGTAGAGTGAGCCAGATTTCCATTTTTCTGTGACTAATGGTTAAGGCTGGTTTAAATTTCATTTTAAATTTGGTTCTGGTTCTTTCCATACAAAAACCATTTTACCAAGGCGAGTGCCTCACTCGCCTCATGCTGGCTACGGGCCTGGTAGAGATGTCTGTTCTCGGAAAAGGATGGTTGTTCATCAGGATTGCTACCAAAACCTCAAAACTTTCAGCTAATTTCAAACTTGTGTTCCATCTTACTTGGTGCATGAACATCAAAGTGTAGGATAATGAGCCACAGTAGATCAAGCATTGCCTTCAGGTCTCCCTCTTCTACATCTGAAACAAAAATGGTACATGGATTGCATTTTTGTCAAGTGTGTAGATGGATATAAGATGCAACTGACTGTCTGAACAGGTCAAAATGCCTGCATCATATTTATTACCTTTAGCTGAGAGGACTGTGCTGTCAATTCCTTTAGTTTGTAGAAAATCTAAGACCAAGGACGCTTGGCTGGATGCACACTCAGATTCACCCTAGTATGGTAATGCAGGAAATAAGAGAAAATGCACTCATTTTTAATTACATCCCCTCAGGCAAAAAATGTGTGAGAATTTCTGATTCTCACACTCCAAATCAGTTGCCTCTGCATCCTGCAACCACACGTTTTACATTAATGGCAAATATCCCCAGCATTTGGGAAAGGGAGGGTCACAATTACCAAAAATGTATGATTACCCTGATGGGACCATGTTTGGAACTTGTTGTTATTAACTACATTTTTTATCCAACAATAATGTTATATCATGGTACTAAAATATTGGACTAAAAATTAGGTACCTTCTTTTCATTAAGAACATAACCTGTTGCCTTGGCAACCAGTTCACACATTGTCTTGCCATCCTTCAAGTCATAAGCCAGAGTTTCCGGAAACACTGAGGACTGCGGAAGAAAGCTCTTAATCCATGCAGTGTACACCTGAGAAAAGACAATAGTAATCTATATGAGATTACGCTCACTTAGACTGGTACTTATTCTTAAAAGACATTCAACTCCCTGCTGTTTAATATCCTGTTTCATCTTCCTTTGTGTTAGTCAATGCATTGCATGATCAGCACAATTGATGGCTGCAAGAACTAGCACCCCTGCTGGGCCTATCTCTGTGCAGCCCATTTGTGTTGGTCATGCAACACTTGCAGTGAACAACACTCATGTAGTTTATAGGGCTCACCATTTAGCAACTGATTCTTAAATATGAGTCATTAAACCACAAGATCAGCTGATCAGAATGACAACCAAGACAAACATTTTTATCCCAACTCATAGGAAATGAGATTTTTGAAAGCAAGATTTCATCTCTGGTGACACAATAACTTTTCAACTCCAGTCTGACACCATCTGGTAACTAATATAAATATAAGGGTAAATTCTCTGACAACTATGTTTTCCAGCTTGGTGTCCACTATTATCATGATTTTGGCCAACTGGCAACTGATTAGTTAATTTTGGGCCATGCTCTAATCTCACTCTTCCATACATCAAATCTCCAAATGTAGAGCCATTTTTATAATGCTCTGATTCCTGACATCCCTGAAACTAAAATATGTGTTGTGAAGATTTTCAAGTATAGCAGAAAATCTTCAGGAGCTAGAAAGCCAATAACTTTCTCAGTATTTCTGTAATTTATTGAGTTGACAGGTATCTTGACCTACCAAAATTGTCAAATGAATATCTATCAACTTTTCTGCATTTTGTGACCAGTTTCAAGTGAAAAAATAGAATATAAAGATTACTTTAAGTGTCATATACACCATCAGTGAGTATATCAACAAAATCCTTATGGTTCATGGGGTTAATTGATTCTAACCATTGTGCTAAACAGAGTTTATGGATTAATGTGTTTTCTTCTTCTTCTTCTTCTTTTTATAGCTTTATATGCAATAATAATAATACTCACTGCTTTGTTATCATTTTATATAATCAGAAAATCGGATTCAGTAAGATTTAACGACTTCGAATTTATAAACATGGTTACTACTTCCAAATAACTTTTAAAGTTTATATAGATGATTGCGCTATCAGCAATTTGTTATCGATGACCCCGGGCCCCTTTTCGCTTTGATAAATAAACTATCCCAAATCCAGCTAAATGAAAAGTTTGAAAGTTTGAAATTCTAAAGACACGATAATAAAAGAATTTTCAATAGAGATTTATAAGAATTTTCTTTTATTATAAAGGATTTGGCTGTTTTGTTGTGTTAACAGCGGTTTGGCTAAAAACCAAATCTTCAATCAAGAAAGCAAACAATCTTGTCTTGGGACGCCATTCTCAACTAAAACGCTGCCCATATCCGTATCACTGCAAATTACGATAATAATTCTCAAGTGGGATAGATTTAAGATTTCCATATAGATCTAATTACTTACCGTTGTAGAATCGTCTCGTTTCAAACTTTCATCAGAAGCCATGGATGAATTTCAGAGTTGCCGAAAGCAACAACGTGTTGACGGCCGTTAAACTTGTGTTTTGGTGGTAAAAAACCTCATTATCGAAACCCTAACAGACATGGCTCGTTATTTTGTAAAGCTTAGGGATTATTGTCCAGTTAGGAGTACTCAGTCTTGGGTGAGCTCTTCTAGGGGCATTTTTCATGCGGATTTTTTAACCGTTTTGTTGACAGCCCCACAGCAGCTCGAGTCGCTCGCAAAATTGAAATTCGAGAACGCTTTTCACGCTTGGTTGCGCATTTGGTCAAAGAGGTTTTCAATGACAAAGTCATAAAAGTCAAATACTTCTCACAGCATTGCTAAGGCAGATTTGACATGCATGGCAGGCATAAGCCGTTTTCTGACAAATGACGTCCTGTTTTGAGACACAACGAAGTTTTTGGTTCAGCAATTTTATTATTTCGGCGAGATTTGTTTCTGACGAAAGTCACGCAATACAGTTAAGTTGAGAATTGCGTGACTCCTATGACTGCGCGAATCTCCGCAGACTAACGAAATAGGATGAAGCACCCAGTGCACTACACTGTTTATGGTGTAGTTTGTGTGACGGGACGAAAACGGGAAACAAGGTTTAAATATATATGGCTATTTTACTGAAGGTTTATCGGCCTTGTGAGCGCTCACAGTCATAAGCCAACGCGCGCCTGCACAGACCGAAAGGCAGTATGGGTAAGGGGCTCAAGTATGGGTACAAAAAAAGTGATTGCGCGAATTTCCGTATGACTGTAGTGAAACTAATCGCAACGCGCGGAGTGATACACTAATTTGAATAAAATTAATTGCGAATTACTCACGAAGTCATCTGAAATCCGCTCTACCGAGCAGATTTGACTATGAACCTGGCCTGCTGTGCTGGTAGATACGGAATGAAATCGCGTAGTCGCGGCTACGGTCACGGTACGGCAACTTTGCGCCGAGACAATTTTCAGTCATACGAAATCTGCTCTATTTCGATACTACCTCGGCCATGGTCTTGGCTTTGTTCAAATATTTCAAAAACTCAAGTTTTAGTGTAATATACAGTTCTGCGATTTTCACCATTCGTGTGACTGGAGGGCGTAAGGCCGGCATGGCTACAGGTAACTCGCCACGTACTCAAACATTGAGCCGATTCAAGACCTCCAGTACCCAGGCAACTTTGCGATCTTGGTGCGTACAGCTTCCGACAACGTCATTCTGAATATTCAAACAAACTATGGAAGTCACGTTCAGACTCAATTATTACCTGAATATCTTGCCATTTAATTCAAAGTAGCACAACTGCTGCTGGTACGAGGCAATGTATAATTCACAGTAATTTTTACAATCAAGCTTCATATATTTGAAGTCAGGGCAGGGGTATTACTAATATTCAATCAATTTCTACACTTTATCTGCGCCAGTCCAAAGCTAGTAAATATAACGGGGAGCGTAGGCGAGCGAACTTTGGCGGACATCAGAAGCCTTGCTCTTTTTGAAAATCGTTACTTTCACGTCTTTTTAACAACTTCAACAGCATAGTATAGCCCGTTTATTCTTCCAAATCCATTTCATTTATTTTACTTCGTTTCGAAGATAGCAATAATTCCACGTAACCACAACATAAATACGCCAAAATGGCCTGTACGAGTTGTCCCGGGAAAGAAGGATCAAAGAAGTTGTCCCGGGACGAATAGACTGCTTGCAGCCCCTTCTTTGACGACGAAACATCCGTGAAAATGAGCGCGTGAAAAAACGAGCGCCGATGGCTTGAATTACCGAAGGCACGAGCGACGTTCGCCAAAGAAGGGACCGCAGGCAACGGGACGAAGGGATAACTCGCCTCGGCCACGTCCCCGAGTATCTCGGCTAGGCGGGTTATATCCCTTGAACTATACGCATCCTGAACTGAAATAAAATTGTGTTCAGCCAAGCATAAACGGACGTCACTCACACATAGGCACTCTTTCAACTACTAAGGATACAGAGTAAATAAACGTAGCGATGCTAATTTGCCTTTCTGAACAAATTCACCGACACAAAGATATTACAGTTTGTATTCTAAAAAAATCGCAATCATCGGGCAATTTTGGGCAATTAGCACATTCGAACGATTTGTGACGTAGGGAATCGAACAATTGATCGTTCTCTTCAGAACGACTGACCGCGCGCGTTTGCACAAAAGTGATTCTGGCAAGCGCGTAAGAATGGGTCTATTCTTTTATCAATGCATCAATCTTTTTTATTGCTATTGTTTTTAATTGTCGTCCAGCCTCATTAAGCATAACAAGCTAAACTACAACACAACACTGACAAAATAGCAACCGGACGCTAAAAGAGGATTGTTCCTGGATGGGAGAAAATCATTCTGGTAGTCAAAACAGGGCAATGATAACTTAGAAACACAGGAATGTAGCGGAGTTGCGCTTGTGGTACTGAGAAATGGGCTGTAGCTCTGGTAAGCCAGTTCCTACGACGAACGTGAGCGAAAGAGATCGGCCATCGCAACAGAATGGTTTTACGGTGACGAACAGGCACGAGAAAAGTACTAAGGAGAGCGAAGATAGCCATGCTGCGTTTGCAGCTGTGACCCCAAGACACGGCGAAGATTTTAAACTTGAATCTCCTAGTCCCACGGAAACAGGCACTGACAGCGGCCCCCCTCGACCTTCAAGAACAGTCCCCGAAACTACTACTCCAAAAAGCGTAAAGAAAGAAACAAGATTTCACGGCGAAACAAGTAGGAGGAGAGATTCCACAGACCTAGGAGTTGTAGACGCGTGGCGGAAAACTTCAAGTCGCGATAGAAATGACAATGTTAGAGTCCAAGACAGACGCGTATCTCGAGACGGCGAGAGTTTGGATAGCGAATATGGAAAAGATGGAATCGATTTAGTATCTACCGAAGTGGCGACTTCCAGCGCGCGTTCGGCTCACCGCACGACGGAAAAATCGAGTTCCAACGCGATGAAATCGCCAAGGAGAGCAACCCCATCACCGGATGGCATTCCTAGCGACTTTACCTCCAAGGAACACGGTGTTATATCAACAACAAAAAAGGTAAATTAACAAGATTCAAATAAACTTGTCTAAATAGAGTACACTTGTCGAAAAATCGTGCGATTGTTTTTTTTTTCAAGGGGATTATTGGGGCATGCAAATTAACTTGGCGATAACATCTAACGATACCTAATTGTGTGTTTTATATTATATAAACATAGTCAAGTTTCAGTTAACAACGCAATATTAAACCGTTTTTACTAGATAGGACATTTATACGCTAATGGAAAACGAAAAACGGCATGTATCATAGAGTGGCTTCAAAGAGAAAATAGTTCAAACTGTTTTGTAGGGCATATTTTACAACACAGTCCTGATAGTGATGCACCTGTCATTACCCTAAAACTTACAAATGAACCTGACTACCAAACTAAACAACTTGATTTCTAATTCGCTTTGCTCCTACGGTTTGTTTTAGGTACTAGTAAGAAATTGATTTCTTTTAAAGATCTTTACGATAACGCTCATGTGACATTATATATTTCGCGCATTTTTATCAAGTGCTTTTGGGCCCTTTGACGGGTTTTACAAAAAAAAAAATGAAAAAAATATAAAGAGAATACTGTCTTTTCTTGAGTTTTCCTTAGACAAAATGTTAATTTGTTTGCACAAAAGCAAATAAAAACTCACACGCATTTTCCCACGTAAAAATGCACTGAGCAAGTTTAGAAAATTAGCGCTGGAACGACGATTTCCTTGACATTTTTATTTATATTTTGGTGTTTCAGTGCCTTATTATAATCGATCATGCACGGAAGTAGCCTACTTCCGCTTGGCAAAAACTAGTTTCGTTACGGGAAATCCATGACGTCATTCCTTTTCTTGGTTGAACCCAAGTCACTCAGAGGCTGGGTGCGCAGATTATGCCGCAGGTGAAGGTGTCCCATAATCCTTTGTGCGCTTTGATGGCGTCCCTTATTCCTTCTTGCGCTTTGATGCCGTCCCATATCCTTTCTGCGCTTGCTATTCCTAGCTCCACATAATCCTCTTTATTTTTTCAGCGGTCCGGTATCCATCAAATCGCGCGCTCTGATTAGCTCGCGAGCGGTCCGGAATCCTACGATCCGGACCCGGTCCGGATAAATCGCGCGCGCGCTAATTTCTGTGAAGTTTTATGCTGTTTCAGTGAAATCAAAAAAATAAATATATTATTTACCGGCTTGGGGTCGGTCCAGATCGTGAAATAACGTGACCTCAGGCTTGAAAATACTGACCTCGACCTCCGGTCTCGGTCAGTATTTTCAAGACCTCGGTGACAGTATTTCACGATCCGGACCTCACTTCCATCAAGAGACTGAACACGTGTCGGGTAGCCATGATTTGTGATCTCCAAACGTATTATTTCACAGGTCAGTGAGTACGAGGAGCCGTTCGATCCAGCCAAACTGATCGACATCGACAAATTCAAAGCAGCAAATGCACCCCAAAAGGTAATTCTCCAAAACAATGAGAGGCCTAGTTCTGGAAATTTGACGGGGGACCGCTCCGCAGGTTAGGCCGCCAATGCGTACATGAGAATGAACTTTAAAGTGTATTTATCTGTGAAACTTTTTTCATAGGAGAAGCCGGATGAAGCGAAGTTTCAAGTTCACACCGTGACGCTAAGACAAGCCCCGGTCTCCAAAGGGTAAGAGTGACGAACTGGCCGAGCCGAGTAGCAAAGCATGGCGTCTATAATGCGCGTAGCCTGCTTACAGACCACAGAGCTCCCCGACTTCTCGCCTCGCGGTGTAGGCTCTGGTGATAGTAATTTGAGGGCCTTCGCTGATTGGCTGAAATGGCACGCATGCGTACATAAATCCAGCTTAATCTCATTCTCGTACCCAGAGCTCCCCAGCTCGTCTGCTCGAAGGGGAGGCTCTGGGGACATCCATTTGAAGGCCGTCGCTGATTGGTTGATTTTGAGCGTTGGAGCATGCGCTGAAAGGTCTTTCTCTCTGCGGCTCTGTATTAAATCTCGCGCATGCGTAAGTGGCTGTCACCAGAGCCTCCCCCGCGAGGTTACGAGCCGGGAAGCTCTGGGTTCGAGAATGGCTTAATCTCGCTTTTGAAAAACGTCTGGCAAAACAACACTGACATTCGTTTGCTGTTCGTCTTGTCAACCTATTCCTTCGACTTGTACGCTGTACAAGTAAATTTGATCCAGAAAAAGGTCATTGTTGCCAGGTGGGGAAAGTTGGGTATTGTGTGACTCATTCAAGTAAAAGTTGTAACATACAAGCTATAGCGCTATTTAGAAAATAACACCTATGTTGTATTGTGAATGTGCGCATTCTGATTGGTTAAAAAGCGTGTTTGTAAGAGACCTGAGAAACACGATTGTCACGCAACGCTGTCGCGCGTGTGTATGTTATTTTCTAAAAGCAATAAAAATACTTTCTGCGTGCTCTCTGGTTTCTTACAAACACTCGGGGAATGTTGGTCGAACTGATAAAACTTGAAAGACACTCGCCTGCGGCTCGTTCTTTCAAGTTTTGATCAGTTCTCCCAACATCCCCCTCGTGTTTGTAAGAAAGCAGAGAGCACGCGGAAAGTACTTTTATTGCTTAAATGTAGATCCGGCTAAAATGAAACGCAAGGGACGGACAATGAAAACTTGAAGGAATTACAGAGACTCGAGTTCTCGATCTGTCCACCGTCGATTTTGGCTTGGTAACCACGCTAGCTTGGTAACCACAGCTAGCCCGCGTGCGTCTCGACGCAGTCCTCACAAGTGAAATTATCAGAAAATACAATGGACGATTCCAGCTATAACTCACGCGCGCGCTGCATGTCGGTAGATGTGGGCAGAAACATATAAGTGAGTTGAAACGTGTAACAAACATACATTACTTTAGTGCCAAGCTGCGGAATATTCGCAGAATAAACAATTGAACAGATTTTGAAAATAATGTTGTTGCAAGACTTCAAAATGTTAAATGTTAGTATATTATCACTTACCACTGTTGTTCTACTTTATATGAGCGAAAAATGAAATATTATGAAGAGAAAACCTACTTGGGTTGGCAGTCGAGAGTTCATTATTGACCAAATATGATCATAAATTCATCTCGAATAATCCACAGCTTGGTTTGCCGTTACATGTTTCAACTAAGTTATATGTTTCTGATGTGGGACATTTCTCGAACAAACTGTTAAAAAAAAGCGCGCGCCGCATTCTGGTAGTTGTGGGACACGGCTTGGGCATTTCTAAATAAAGAAGAGCGCGCTCAATCGTCCATTGCTCATTGATATCCAATGAAAACAATAGCAAGGCTGGTTTTCTAAGCGCTCGTTCTTTACCTTGTAGAGAACCGCTCCTAGTGGCCAAGACAAGTGAGTTGTACGACGAGGACGACAGAGCACTGATGGATAGTATCGAACAAGACTACTCCATGTCCCCCCACACTACCCTCCCTGGGGCCGTCATGTACTGAGTCACGTAATTGACGATGTGCCAAGGTATTGCAAGATAATTCCCATTATTAGTCAGCACATCGATGCACTGCACAAATATGGTCATTGGAACCCCAATAGCTGTCTTCTGTACATGACAGATATCCTGCGATATCCGTCTCTGAGGGAAATGTGATGTGTTGAGCTCGTAAATAATACACAAAAGTAATGTTTTTCAGGGGGGTTTTGTGCTATCGATGTGCTGAATAATAATCCTGCTCGATTTTGCAGAATATCGGCTGATTTAGAAAACTCGGGACTGCGTCCCTCGTCGGCTAAGTATCAGACAATATTCTGCGCAATCTTGCAGGATAATGGTTAATGAATGAACGCGCGCATATGAAACCAAGATCAAGGCCACAAAAAGTAAAATTAAACAATTAAAAATAAAAAGATCAAGGCCACTTGGCCGGCAAATCGAATACAAACGCTCTCGTGCGCGTTTTTTTTTTCGTATGGGGAGGGGGGGGGGGGGGCTCACACGCCTTCGCGATCTGTTTTCGAAAATGGCTGGATTTGAATGCGTTTTGGGGGCTACGTAGATTAGGTTAAGTGATTCTATACAAAATTTATTAAAGTAAATATGGTTAATTTTTTTTCATATGTTCTTTCAGATGTCTGTTCCGAAAGGAAATGCTATCGATGAGTCCGCAAATGCAATTTATACCGCACATGCTACATAATTATGTTATACAGACATGATGCAAAGACGGGTTCCAATGGAAATGATTTATATTTATATATTCTACCGCAAAGCTGTGGGATTTGACTTACAGAGACAGAAGGAATAGATTTTGTAATGAAAGAATTTTGATTCCAAAGATTTAAGATTTTGTTTTATATGGAACTGTGATTTGTACGACCTCGTAGACTATGGGTGTATATCGAAACACTTCGTGAATAATGAGTAAAAATACAAATGTTATGGTGATTGTTCATGATGATTTATAATGATTCTTTAACAATTTTATGAAAATTTGGGATATTGATGTTTAAACATGATGGCAAAAACGATTACGTAGTGTCTTTGTTTTTTCTTACTCTGAACTCCACCTGATACAAATGGAGCAATTCGCTAAGAAACTATTTCATATATATGTATATTCATAGAAAAATAAACGTACAAAAATTCAACATTGTCAGAGACATTGTCAAATTTCAATATAAAAATATGGATATGTAATTTATATGTAACTTTAAATGAATATTGTACTCGTTTGCAGAAACGCAATTTCTCATAATTTTTCTCAGAACCCTCAATACTTTGTATCTATCTATTCGTCCAATTTCCAACGTGCCGACGCGAGAGACGCTTCTGATTGGCTGAATATCCCTGCCAATACTGGCGCGCGCGCGTAGACACAGGAAGCCCGCAACTATAATCCCAACGTCTTGCCCCGGGCAAGCTTTGCATACTTCAATCGAGATTATGGGTCTCTTCTGATGTCATATTGTCATATCAGGTTGCCAACACCACTCAGCGCGCAAAAAGTCAGTATATACAAACCCAGTTCCGTAAATATCTAGTTCTGTAAAAATCGTAAAGGGAAAGTAAGAATGTTCACTTCTTGCTATGATCGCTTTGTTTCATATCGTCCGCAGGATTTGTATTCAAAGATCTAAGAATCCACACTACCTTCCCTCGCGACCCGAAACATTCTTGCTGGAATTTGCGATAATGATTCTTTGTACGCTCCCTATATGAGTTCCCTAAGAAGTTTTCTTGACGTATTTCCACCCAAAGAATTTCTTACGCGCGGCTTGCCTGGCATTATCTGCTCTACGACAAATTGCGCTATTTTCCATCGACTACGAATCATTTTCACCGGAATTTGCGATAATGATTCTTTGTACGCTCCCTATATGAGTTCCCTAAGAAGTTTTCTTGACGTATTTCCACCCAAAGAATTTCTTACGCGCGGCTTGCCTGGCATTATCTGCTCTACGACAAATTGCGCTATTTTCCATCGACTACGAATCATTTTCACCGGAATTTGCGATAATGATTCTTTGTACGCTCCCTATGAGTTCCCTAAGAAGTTTTCTTGACGTATTTCCACCCGAAGAATTTCTTACGCGGCTTGCCTGGCATCATCTGCTCTACGACAAATTGCGCGACATCTTTCCGGTTAATCTCTTCCAAAGCCACGGCCAACTGGGACACCAGTTGAGTCTTACCAAGTTTACTATGGGACCTCCAATGGCACATCACTTTAAAGGCCCTTTCTTGAGGGCCCATATTCATGTTGGTCAGCTTGCTGAGTTCCGTCTCAGTCACCCCCAGGAATGTCCCCAGTTCGGACCACTCGTCGTTTGTTAGTTTGTAGGCGACGCGACGCAGCTCTCGATCACTCATGGCGTCTGCAATAAATGATTGTCACAGAAAGTGGAAACATTTCTTAAACTCGTGTCTAAAGGCAGGCCATTGTCGTACCCCAAAAGCTCCCCGGCTCGTCTGCTCGCAGGGGAGGCTCTGAGGACATATATTTGAGGGCCATTGCTAATTGGCTGATTTTGAGCGTTGAAGCATGCGCTGAAAGGTCTTTATCTCAGCGACTCTGTATTAAATCTCGCATGCGTCAGTGGCTGTCACCAGAGCCTCCCCTGCGAGCTTACGAGCCGGGGAGCTCTGGGTTCGAGAATGAAGGCAGGTGGCTCTGTTTCAAAACTTGTGCGAATGCGCATGCGTCAGTGGCGGTCACCACAGCCTCTCCCACGAGGAGGTGTGGTCTCAGCATTTTTTTGTTTTGTGACCGTCGAAGCGTACTCAAAACATGTTTATACGCGCGTTTTCAAAGCACACAGCCAACGTGCCAAGGTTTCTTTTGTGTGGTGATCACCGAAGCTTGGTATGCGTGCGAAGAGATCAACGCGAGCAAAACAGGGAAATAAGACGCTCCAAACTTGAGCAGAAAACAATGTGAACGAGAAGGTTTTTACGTGTGGAGTGCGCTTCAAATCTGGGAAGCCAACAAAATGTTACAAAACGAAAAAACACCTCTAAAAAAAGAGATGCGAATAAAGATTATTAATATTATTATTATGATAAAACATACCATTGGACGGGAGTCCCTGTCCAGTTCCAGTCTCCCCAGTGTTCCCCTCGTCCGTCTCTTCGGAAAGGGAATTGGAATCGATACTCCCTGGGTTGTCATGGTTACTGCTAACGTTAGCTAACTCTCGCTCCAGTCTCTTTTTCTCGTTCTCGGCATCTTTTGCGCGTTTGTCCATCAGAACTTTCATCTGTCGAATCTGCATGAACATAGATTATAGCTGTGTTTTTATAACGCATTACCAAGCACTAATTAAGCATTAGAGCATAACTTTCTAGGACTTTATCGGCGCAATAGAACACTTGTGATGTTGGGGGAAACACGAGAACGTTGGCTCGTGATTTTAAAACGTTTCGAGTGTCTCTCCCAACATCACAAGTGCTCTATTTGCCGATCAAGTCATAGAAAGTTGTGCTGTAATGCTTTTATGATATAGAGGGGGAAAACATTGCTTTATCGGTGAAATAGAGCATAGATTTGGACCAATGAGAGCGCGCGTTATATCGTAGCTATTTTAGTGATAATATATATCTTGTTTTGTGGTGCAACTATTCCTGTCAACTGCAGGGAAGAGATCTCGGTCAGTAATATGCAATAACATGGTATTCATACCATATTTTGAAGCTCGATTTCCCTCTTTTGCCAGACTCGTCTGTCGTGGTTGTACTTTTCAGCCAGATCGGCTTGAAGTTCGGAACATTCTTTTCTGGAAAAACAAAAAGAAGAAGCAAATTTCCCTTAGCGGCTCAACTTCATAAAGGGTGTACACTAGACCTTTTCCTCTTGAGTGGGGTTCCTGTGGTTTGTTTCCCTAACTGGCACTCATACGAAACAATCTCTTTGTTTGGTCACATGAATATTAAAGAACTTGCTCGTGCGTTAAGGGAAAAACAAGAGATTTCGTTCGTTGAGTGCATATGAAACAATCTCCAACCGAAAATTGTCGTTTTTCAACAGCTCACGGCCAAAACCATATTTGGAATCACTTACCTTATAAAGAAGTGACAGGAGATCCTCTTTTGATAAGAATTTCGGCAAATGTAGCAAGAAAACTGTGAAATTTTGAATGAAAACTTGCAGGAATCACAGAGACTCGATCTGTCCACCATTGATTTTGGCTTGGTAACCACGCTAAAAAACCCACACTAGCCCGCGCGCGACTCGACCTAGTCCTCCCAAGTGCATTTAGCAAAAACGACAATGATTCAATGATATGCCAGTTGGGGAAACAAACCACAGGACCCCCGCTCAATCGGAAAAGGTCTATTGAACAAGCGGGACATACAAGTCAGACAGACACTCAAACAGACCTGAGTCTCTTGGCCCACTTGTTCTCCATCTCATCCTGTTCGGATTTCAACTTCTCTTGAAAAGTAGCCTGGAGCTGCTCGTGTTCGACCTGAAAGCGAAAGATTGCTCTCACAATATGAATGAATGATTCTAATCATGAACAGGAAGGGTAATCTAAAGTGATACTGTTGCACCGCTTTCGATTTTGCTGCATGCAGAAAACGTATTGTAATATATATCCTTGGCCATGAAAAGGCATCTATCTTCATTATATCAACTATAATGTTTTATCAGGATTTCGGCCACTGAGAAATATTGTAATTTGCACGCGTGATAAATACGATAATGCCCACTATTGAGAATTTATCCAATCGTACATTTGTCTATTTATTCTCTATCATCTACAATGAGAGGACAAGTCAATTGAACAACAGAATCTGTGTCGTACTAGAGTACTCCAATCTCTAGAGTCGTTATGAGCATGGAAATGTCTAGACAACTACAGGAAAACGCCGTGTAGCGCAGTGACCTTCCCATGCGCTGCAACACCGTTAATCATTCAACAAAACCATGCTCTACATGAGAACAATCCAATGTTGCAATGTAATTAAACCGAAATATTCAAATACGTGTCTGCGCTAAACCTAAGTTGAAAATAAAACCTACATGTTTCTTCCCCATGCACCAAAAAGTGGACAAACTTAGTCCATACAGTAAAAACCCGCATAAAAGAACAGGTGTTTTTGGGATTCAGGCTGATTTTGTTCTTGTACATATGGTGTTTTCTGCAAAATCAGGCTGAAAATGTTCTTAAGGTGTTCTTAAAATTGGTCAAAATACTGCATACACTACCAGTAACACCAGAGTGAGTTATATGTTTCTGGTAACACTTTTTAGTAGCAACAATTAGTCAAATAATTGCTTAGTGTGCCCTGGAAATCCCCATAGAGTACATGCTGTAGAACTCTGTGTGCAATGGTCTAGCACATTATATTGATCTACTTGGTATTCTACCACTGTAGGTTACTGTATTTAAATCTAACTAGCAGCCATTTTAGTGTACAAGAACAATTTTCATTTTTCAGGCTGCACGTGTTCTTATGTATAAGGTACGTTTTGGACCAACTTTCAGCCTGAGTGTTCTTAATCCACTTGTTCTTTTATGCGGGTTTATACTGTATTCATAGTTCCGATCAAACAATGAAGCCATTTCACGCTATCTGGAGATACCAATCAGGATTGGAAAGATTCTCCCACGGGGACTGATCGTGTCCCACAAACAGTATTTCAGGACGTCTGAAATCAGTCCGATTTGCAGCACTTTTTGTCTTTTATGACAGTAAAAACTGAGATGATCCGAAGATAGAGATATCTGGTAAACCTTAGCGGGATCGGAATATTTTTGGAGTTTTATTAAGGAAAACCCTGGTTTGTTTGTGGGACATAACAACAGTAACTAAGGCTTTGAATGACAGGTCGGAACTATGAATTGTCCTACGTATACCAACCTCCAGTGTCGCGATTCTCTCCTTAGCGCTTTTCAATTCCTTGCGTAGTTCGTCAACAATGTCAAAACCTTTTAATTGTCCTACTCCGCCATCAGGCCCTCCAGTACCAGATAAACTGATACTCCCAGATTCCCCGCTAGCGGTGCTACCCCCGTTAATACCCCGACTGAACAAATCTTGCAACTTTTGTATCTCCTCCTCATACCACGCTAATTTTTTCTCCCGAGTTGCAATTTGAAGATTCAATTGTTCCTTTTCTTTTTTCAACATTTTCTCAGATTCTTCTAGTTCTTTTATTTGTTCTCGTAACGCCGGGATTGAGCTATCCTTAATGAATCTATTCAATCCTATGATCTCTTCTTCCATCTCTTTGTTGTGTTGCTTCTGAGTTTCGAGTTCTGTGCTGTAGGACTCCACTTTCGCGACGCTGTCTTTCACGAACCCATTCAGTTCCTCTTTTTCTCGTTGCAGTTGCTTTATTTCAGTTCTAAGAGACTGGTTTTCACTAGAGTTTACTTTTCCCTCTTTGGTTTGATTTTCCTCCTCCAGCCTTTTGTTCAAGGATTCAATTTCCTGTAAAAAGTAAGATAAAATTGTTTTGTCAAGGAAATGCATTGAAAGGTTCTATAGTGCAACAGATACAGTGCTGCTATTCCATGAGTCATGCAAACCAAATTTACTTTTTACCGTTTATTTTATTCAATAAGATTTGTTTATTGATAACAAACAACACACAAAGATAACTTTATCAGCATTGTAACAACACTACAACTGAGCGTAACTATACAACCAAGCGCCATTCTTGTACCCACAGCTCCCCGGCTCGTCACCTCGCGAGGGAAGCTCTAGTGACGAGCGGGGAAGTTCTGTGTACGAGAATATCGAAGCGCGCAAACGTGCTACTGAAACCAAACTTGATGTCTTTGTTTATTCAGAGGTTCTACTACGTTTTACTTCATATGTGTACTGCTCTCGTACTGCTCCCGCTAGGCAGGCAGGAGAAGCCGATGAGTCGGAGCTTCTATCTGAGATTGAGGCAGCGTTTTGACTGACCAAGCTATTTTTAGAAACAGTTTTCTATTGTTCAACGTAGGGTAGTTGTGGCAAGGCAAGAAGTCTGCTAAAAAAACACTCTAAACATTAAAAGAGTAACAGTGTTGCAAAAAGAATCAACAATATCCGACCATAATGAAGATTTGTGTGCCCTTCAAGGAATCAGACGTTTGGAAAACAATAGAAAACTTCTAAAAATAGCCAGCTGCCTTCATAACCTAGTGTGAGAGATGAAAGCTCCTACTGATGGACTCCTGGCAGAGTATCGAGCAAGCATGATATCTACTGGTGAGATGTGCGATGTTTTTACATAGTGCTTAACCACGATTGCATCGGCTACGTTCGCTGATTCCATTCTATGTCAGCTGTGCAGGACAAAATAAGCTATAGCAAACCAGTGCTCATGTGCCATGCCAATTCTGTTTATATTTTATCCATCAAAGTGCTTAACGTTTTAGTCTGAGCCCACGTTACGTGCAGGTGCAGGACAGCGGGTACCACCATTGTGCGCATGTGCAGACAAACCTGCAACAGTCCATGGATTCGTCGATTCTTGTGTACTAGCTCACGCAAGACACCATTAAGCCTCGCGGGACTACCGTAAAATCCCGCGGGATCGATCACCAACCAATCGGAGCCAAGGACATCGGAATGAAAGGGTATATGTTTATCCGTATTTGGTAAGACAGACTCGTCTATGGGATAATATTCCCTGGTTCTATCCGACAAGTCATTATCGCTAGAACTATCCGCTGACGATTGGTGTGAAGAGATCTCAACAGTTATATCGAGCTCCTCCCACTTCGTTTCTAACTCAGTCAAAATTTTGTCAAAAAGAAAACTAGCTCTTATCATGTTCTCCAACTCTGTGATTGTCTCAAGAATGAATTGAACAAATGTTCTGTGGTGCTCATCATTGTTCGTAGTATCACGCGGTTTGCTTGAGTTTTCGGGGGTCTGTTCGCCAGTTACACTGACATCACTGATAACTTTGTTCATTTTCCCTCGCTTTTCCGAGTGAGCTTCGTCGTCGCGCTTTGTGAACTTGTCTGCCTCGCGTTGTTCTCGTTCTAAACTTGAAATTTCTTCCTTGCGTTCCTGCAGATTCTAGGGGAATAAACAAGTAGGCAGTTAAATGTTTGCCAGCAAACATCGATACACTTGTGGGGTGCGCAAATAGACTGTTCTATGGCAAACCAAATATAACTGATCCTGAGAATGGCCAAATCATAAAGGCTCTTGACACCCGATTCAGACATCAGCCATTTGCGAATGAGTGACTTATATTATATAATCCTTGAATTTCGCAAACCAAACTAAACTAAAACCATCCAATGAAGTGCTTCGTTTTAGGCAAGAATTATCATTGCGACTTATGAAAAATAGTTCATGACACATGATTTCACGAGCAACGCTTGAAACTGGTGTATGCAGTCACTCATTCGCGTTCCATGTGGGACATATTCTTTATAGCACTTGAAATTCCTGCGCATGCTCACTGAATGCAATGATTTATTTTTCGGGACAAAAAGAACAATAAAGTTTAGAATAAATAACAATTCTAATTTGTTTTTAGATGTTGTTTACATGATTTGTGTCATACGTACCTCCATTATCCTGCTTCTCTCCTCCTTCAGCCCTTCATACCAAGATAACGCTTTCTCGTATTCTCCTTTCATATCAGCCAACGTAGCTTGCAACGAAACCTTTCCAGCCAACAACTTATTCCGCTCCTCGACCAACATTGTGATGCCTTTCTTGATTTTACCCCAGGATGCAGCGCGGCCGTGCATGACGTCATCAGTGCTAACGTAGTGCTCCCATGGCAGATTCGCTTCTTCGAGTGGCCGCTGGACGGAAGTAAGGATTCGATGGCGCACCGCATGGAGCTGATAAGGATTCTGCCTCAAACTTCGGTCATCGTGTAAGTCCGAAGGAAGACTGCGTTTTCGTTCTCTAGTACTTCCAGTACTTCTAATCTCATTTTTCTTCACTGTCCGTAATTCTTCCATTCGCTGTCTAAGATCAGCTTGCACGATTTGTAAATTCATTTGAATCTTATTCTTTTCTGATTCGGTTTCCTCGAGCCTCTTTCTACAATCCCTTAGTTCTTTTTCTAGCCTTGTAACATCAGCAATTGCTCTCTCGACCGCTGTTGTTTTCAAATTGTTACTTTCGCGTAGCGAACGATTTTCTAGTTCGAGTTCTTTGTACTTTTTTTCTAAAGTCGTAGTGAAAATACTTGAATGAGTACCTCTTTTTCCTTCATGGCGCTCTTCAAGGTTTCGAGGCTCTTGTTTTAAGCCATTGAGATCTTCAGATTTGAATTCCCTGCCAATGTAGGCATTCTCATGTCCTTCCAACCCATGCTTTTGCGGCGAAATATCATTTCTGAGTCCTACAAAATCATCGTTACATTTTTCTTCAATTACAGAAATGGAATTCCTGCTAATCTCCATCAAAGGAGATCTGGGAATATGTCTAGTTGCTTCTTCAGAGTCCTTATGTTTCTTTTGGAGGTTGACGAATTCAAACGATAAGTTTTCGAAGTTTGTCTTCAATTCTAGATTTTCCTGTTCTAGAAACCCTGCCTTTTCTCTCAAATAATTGACTTCTGTCTGCAGTTTTAGATATTTATTAATTCCAGTTTCGAGCTGCCCATTTAGTTTCTCTACTTCGTCTTTAAGGGCTTCAAGTTTTGCATTTTTGCTACTGAGTTCCACTTCCTGCTGTTCATATAGATCCATTGATTTACTGTGCTCTTTTTTCAAATTATTCAACTCGTGACAGACAAGCTTCAAATCCTCCTTCAATCGAACGTTACTTTTCTCGATGTTTGAGTACATTCTGTGCTCCTCTAGTTTGTCTTTCTTAAGTTTCATTGTTTCAACACTGAAGTATTGATTTTCTTCTTGTAGAAGACCATTGTCTTGGGCTTTTTTCTTAAGCTCTTTTTCCTGCTTATTGTTGAGTTCAAGAAGCTTTTTATACTCGCTTTCAACAGCTCGTAAACGTGGTATTTCTGCCTGGTCTTTCTTCAAGCTCTCCATTTCTTCTTCTAAGTCGCGGAGTTCTTCTTGCTGTAGATTGTAGAGTTCCTGGAACTTTTTATGTTCTTTCTCTAGTGATTTAATTGCTCTAAGCTCTTGTTCTAAGTCCTGACACTTGTTCGCAAGCGTTGCAAAACTATCTAGTCCAGTTTTCTTTTCTCTTTCCATGTCATCAAGTTTGCATTGCAACTCAAATAACTTCGACGCTTTTTCCTTCGCGAATCTCTCTAGTTCCTTCACTTTAAGGGCCAAATCTTTATTTTCTTGCTCCTTTGATCTGACCATGTTTCTCTTTGCTTCGAGCTCAGTGTTGAGATCATCTAAGTTCATCGTAAGGTTGCGAACAATCTCATCCTTTTCTTGTAACACAAACGCGAAATCTTTATTCGTCATCTCATCAAGACGGATTATCCGTTTTTTTAGCACGTTGATGACCTCATTGTCTGATTCCACTCGCCGTGAATCGTTCAGTCGTTTCAACTCCGCCAGCACCTCTTCTAACTCTGGGACAGACTTCGTTGAATGGTCGGACTTCGTTGGGCGTTCGTGATTGCGTCGATACTCCTTCGCCTCTGCTTCGTGGACATCTCGGGCTCGTTCGAGGTCTCGGATACGCTTTGCGTAGCGCGTTTCCATTTCCTTCTTGCTTTCTTCGTAGCAATCAAGAGCTTCCTCGAGCTCGTCCTCATATTTGTCGATCATTTCGGACTTTTCTCGTTTGATGCGCTTAATATCCTGTATAAATGGTTAATGGCCAATAACAAAATAAGGTTTTTATGCGAATAACATTGCATTTACATTTGAGATAACCTGGGGAACTTAATTGACCGTTTTCACGATGTTGTGAGAACAATACCTTTGAGCCGTTCTGACTCGTTCTATTTTTTGTTAGTATAAACCAACTAATGGTCTATTACAAATCCTGCATTCTGATTGGCTGAGCTACTAATGGTCTATTAGTGATAGACCGTGCCTGGCAAAACCACCACCTTTCTTTGCAAGAAAACTTGATTTTTCCAACATAAAATAATGGAATTCATTGGCAAAACCGACCAACTAGTTGGTTTATACTAAAACAATTAGACCTCTCGTCCTCATGTGCTATGATATCAATAGACCATTCGGCCTTCAGCCTCATGGTCTATTCATCGTAGCACATTCGGCCTTGAGGTCTAATTGTTAATTATTCAAAACAGACAAGCACTGTTCTCATCCCATTTATGCTGCGTGCGCAACATCGTGAAAACTTTCAATTGCTTGAAGCTAATAGACGACTACAGCTATAGGCGCGCGCGCTCTCTTTCTTTTGAGCAACGCTTTTGTCGTTGTTGCTTTTGTTAGTCACGACCCCACCCTGCCTACCTTCACTAACTTTTGCTATTTGTAGGCAGGATGGATTTATAAATATAATTGTATATAAATAAATAAAGATGAAGTTGAATTTAAAGCATTGGCTAAACTAGAACACATGTAGCGCGCAACATTGTAGCCGGACACATGTTTCCTTCGTGTTTCCCTGTTTTCGCCAGACAAGAAACATTTGCTGTGTCCGAGACACACGCGTGCGATGTTTCCTAGTTTAGCCACTCGGGGAAACATGCAGGACACAAATGTTGCGCGCTACACGTGTCCTAGTTTAGCCGTAGGTTAACACAACTACCAACACAACTACCAGGATAAAACGCGAGCATACAACGCACTTGATTCGTGAAATGTTACACGACTACCGACATGCAACGCGCGCTATCATTAAAGCTGGAATCGTCCATTGTAGAAAAAAAGTTCTGTCGCTGGCGCCATTTCATGCGCGTGCACTGAGCAATACTTTGATCACTTTTTAGTCGTTTTCACGAGCCTGTGGACTCGTTTCGTTTGCTGTAATAAGATTCCCTTATAAGCAGAGGCCTGCCAAGGCAAACCTGCTCAAGCCCTTTCATTTTTTCGCCATAAAAACCTCTACCAGCAAGGGCGACTTATGAAGTCGCTGCGCTCACTCGTGAGATATTAAAATTTGAACACTCGAAGATAAATTCCATATCCACGCGCGGCATGTATTATTCTCTATATATGTGTCCGACTACAATGTTGCGCGCTCCATGTTTCCTAGTTTAGCCAGGGCGTTATGTACCCATGATACCGTTGTATTAAGCCTTGCTTCATTGAAAATATAGCACAACTGACCTGGCGCTGGCTTTCTATCTTTTCCTCCAAGCCTCTCGTCTTCCGTACTTCGTGGCTCAGTTTGTCTTGGAGCTGCGATATGTCATTGTACAGACCCGCGATGGTGGACTCGTGGGCAATTATAGTTGACTGAGAATCAATGATCCTCTTCTCGAGTTTCTCTCTTTCCTTTGTCTGAAAAAGAATGGATATGTTGATCAAAAGGTAACACTTATCATTCTTAATATGTGAACGTGGAAAAAAGATAATGAACAACGAGGCTCTGTTATCAATCTCGTTCCCAGAGAATACTCTGCTGTTGTTTTTGTCGTGGGCTCTGGCGGCAGACAATCGTAGACCGATTCTGATTGGCCGATATCTCCGTCGCCATTTTGAAATTTGCCTAACCGGCAATACTGGAACTCCCAGATTCTAGGACTTCCGGTTTCGTCTGCGTCCAGAGCCTCAGACAGTCAGCATGACCGAGAGTCTCTGGGAACGAGAATGGGTTGTTATTACAACTGTAAGTGCCTCTTTGACGCCTTGTTTTCATCTTCTCTATGTGGAATAGGCCTTTCAGGCTATAATGCACGTGCGCGCTGCATGTTGGTACATGCGGGATATTTACCGAACTGTTAAAAAGTGTGTCGCTGTATTATGGTAGTTAAGCCTGGTGCACACTTGCGACATAACGACATAAGAAAAATATCACGCGAACAAAATTTAGTGGTTTCAAAAAGATGAAGTGCACAAAAATCACATAAGACTGCTTTGGTGATGTAGTCAAATGATGGTCCACGGAAATTTTTGATTTTTTTCCCATGCTTTTTTCGTTGCAACATAACGTTCTTATGTCGTTATGTCGCTAGTGAGCACCGGGCTCGGAATCCTTTGAAATGTTGCGCGAAAGGCGCGCGCTTCTCAATTCGTCTCCCAATTTTCAAGACAATATCAAGAATGAGAGACTCTTGTGCGACGCTAAATGGAAAGCATCGTAAAAGCATTCTAAAGGATATTTTCATGCTTCGAGACCGTTGCGAATTTCTATGGTTCACACAAGAGACATATCAACATCAGTGCGCGTGCCCTCGCGTTCCAAATAACGACAGAGGAACCAAGTTGATTTATTGTTATGTCGCTAATAAACTCAGCCAGCCTTTAACCATGAACAAAAGCGACTGCTATTGACTTATTTTAGATCGAAAGCTGCTAATACCACGTGAAAGTTTACGCAAACGCGTTCTATCGAGTAATTTGATTGGCTTATGGATTGAAATGTTTGATAGTACACCCATTCTGATTGGTCGATCTACCACTAACCTGTGCTTCATCTGAAAGCTCGCTCTCGCTGTCCCTCTCGCTACCCGTCTCGCTTGCCGTCGTCTGCAAATCAAAGAGTCTCTCATTCTCCACAGCCAACGTGTCGACTTTCTCTTGCAGTTCTCCCAACTCTACGTCTCGGGACTTCAGCTCTTTAGACATTTTTCTGTTCTTTTTGTGAGATGCCTCGAGTTTTGCTTGTGCCTCAGCGAGCTCGTTCTTCAGTTTAGCTAAAACAAGAAAGCGTTTAATAATTGCGACATATTTATTACTCTCCTCTGTCTACGCGTACTAAACAGGGGTTTCAATACGTTTTGACGAAGCAGGCTAAGTTTTTGATGTAGGCGGCTGGGTTTTGTGGCTTCTAGGGGGTAAGGGGTACGGGCATCCAACCGGGAAATTTCGAAATTTCGGTAGCAGAAAAATTAGGGGTTTTCCTGCGTTTAGAGGGCAAGATAATTGGCATATTCGTGTATTCTATTGCTTTAATATTGAAGTAATAATGAAGTTACCGGCGGTCAGCAGTGAATATAGCTAGGCGACTGACCAAAGCAAACTCTACGAATTAGAGTATCATTTTTTCTTTTGTATATTATTGTAAACCCAATAATATTTGAGTTCTCTTTTTGCCCTTGTGGAAATTCAGAAGTCGAAAATAAATACCCAGTGGAAATTATTTGGTAAAAGAAAGTCCCTTTGAAAATTCCAGGGTGAAAAATAACGACCCCTTGGATATTCCAGGGACAAACACAAAAAACCCTGTGAAAATTTCAGTTTCCTCGATATACAGCAGCACTTTAGCCTGCGATCCGCCTCTTCAGTGGGTTTTTCGGATATTTGATTTTGAGGGCGCGGGAATCCTGTGTCAGATTTCTTTCCGCACACAGGAATCCCGCGCGCCAAAAAAATCAAATATCCGAAGAAAAAAAAAACACTGGATAGCCGGCTCGCAGCCCTTTGCGGCTTTGCGAACCTCCTTTTACCTGTTTCATCGTCCATTTTGTTTTGAGACTTGGCTTTCTCCAGGTCACTGTATGATTTACTTAATTTAGATGCCAACTCTTCACACGTCTTCTGAGTGTCTTCTCGTTGCTTTCGGAATTTATTTGCCTCCTTTTCTAGATCCGACTTCTCTTTTTTTAATTCCACCACTTGTCGCTCCAGTTCCTTACTGGACAATTTCTTCATTTCCTCAATTTCCTCATTCGCAAATTTTAGCTCTCCTGTAACTTTCTTGAAATCTTGACTCGACTTTCTTAACCGCTTTTCAAGATCTCGGACTTTGTCTTCCAAAACCTTACACTCCTCAACCACGACTGCTTTTTGTTCCTCCATGACTTGGAATTTCTTTGTAAGTTCAGCTACAAGAGAATCCTTTTCTTGTCTAAGACTCTCATATCTCTTTTCGAAATCGTCTCGCTCCTTTGTTAATGCACAAATCTGAGCATCTCTTTCTTTTTCATGTCCTAACTTTTTCTCTTCGCGTTCATTTTCATCATTTCTTATTTCCTCAATTCTCTCCTTTAACCTTTTATTTTCTCGCTCGAAATTCTTCTTTTCTCTCTCGTACTGATAAACCTTATCCTCTAGTGCATCGTAATGCTCTAGTTTTCCTTTCAGTGCGTTATATTTATCTTGCATTTTCGAGAACTGAGTATTCTTCTTGTTAAGTTCCTCCTCCAGACCTTTTCTCTGAGTCTCTAGGGATCCTACTCTCATTAGTAAATCCATTTTAGATTTCACCTCCCCGTTCAGTTTTTCATTTTCTTTCTCAAGTTTTTTTAGTTTTCCATCCAGACTTTTATGCCCTTTTTCCATCTCCTCAAGATCCTCTTCTAAAGTTTCTGCTTTCTCCTCCTCTACTTTAACCTTCTCTTCGAGTTCAGCTCGTTCACTTTCTACTTCTTTCAACTTCACAAGTAAAGTTTGTATTGTGCTTTCAAGTTCTTTATTTCCCGCAGAAGACTTTCCGCCGTCCTCTGAAAATTAGAAATGCTGAGTGAGCCGACAAAGCGTTTTACTTAATGCTGTAGGTTTAACATCTAAAAAGTTGTACTCCCTCTTTTCGTCCCACTCCAGTGACACGTATAATCTTGCATGCCATGAAAATATTTTTGGGGCGTAAAAAGGTCACATTCTTATAGACATCTATAATTGACAAATGCGCTTATTTTAGGGACGAAGCGTGTATTAATGAAGATGTGTATTAATGAACTCTAATAGAACGAAGCAATGTGCATGAAAAAAACAGCCCCAGAACCCCCACCCACTACGGCCATTCCAGAGCGCTCTGCTCAAGTATAGCGCTGTTCACGCTGACGTCATCCTTTGATATAAATGTGCCAACCAGAGATCGATTGGTTCACAGAACAAAGGGCGCTATTCAATCTACGGTTGGCATTAGAATGCCAATGTCGATAAACAGTGAATAGTGCTATACTACTGCAACCTACAACCATGTGGGACATATTGCGGAGGGGCGGGGCATGGGGGGGGGGGGGGGGGGCTATTGCAGAGTATTAGTGATAGTCCCTAAAATAAGCGCATGATCATGTTGGCATTGCGTACCGGTATCGACGCTGTTTGTTCGCAAGAACGACTCTACAGATGATATGCTCTCACTCAAGTCTTCACTTGCCAGGATGTTGCTGTTGATATCACTAAGACACTAAGGAATGGAAACACAAGCAATATTAATATAGAGCAAGTGATATGTGAAACATGTGGGGCGAAACGCATTATATCCCCCTTCCCCCGCCCCTTTCCCCTATGCATTCGCTTTTGTGATATGGAAGCATCAAAGAACTCCAGGCAGCCACTCCTCTGTTATTTCTTACCGGCCTCGTTATTGTAGAGGATCGATGCCTTCGTCCTTGTCTACCAGCAGTCTGCGATAGCAAACAATAATTTTTGTACAACCTGTCAAAAAATACGTCTTGATCTAATCCCCCAAAATACATTTATGTATACCGGGAATAACCAAAATAACAGTCCAGGTTTATCAAATGACCTTTTAACTGTTAAATCAATGCAAATTTATAGTGTTTATATCTATTAACAAGAGGATGGAATTGGATTTTAATTTGAATTATTTGCTTGTCAGGTAAGCGTGCGAGTATAAAATTAGCTTGTTTCTTTGAGTGTAGCCTTGTTGGAACAGCTTCCAATACTACCGAGAAAGGTAAAGCGAGTGGAGACCAAGTGTGACGGATACTTACGGTTATCCAAGAATGTTCAAGACATTGACTGACTGTCATCCTCGCGCTATAATGAGACAAATGATCGTTAGAAACGTGTTTATGTTGGGCATTCGGAATCTGCGCCTTGCATATTCCCCCATGGATTCCCTCGTGCTTACATATCTAACTTATTATATTCCTTTTTCACTTTGACCATTGGACTACTAGCAAACGCTTCCTGAATAAATGTAATGAAGTAATTATCCCTTGTGCCATGTAATTTACCTTGGAGATCTGACCAAGAGTTTACTGATAAAATCCTTTGCCTCCTCCGTGACGTCATCAAACACCTCGGTAAACGACCACCTACACTGGGAAATGTTGCTGAACGTGTCCGCCTCACTTTCGCCCAGGAATGGCGAGCTGCCACCGAGTCTACAAAAGAAATGGTGAAACCAGGTTTCGTCTTGTCTTAGCGTGTCAGCGAAGGAGTGAAGCTCGGAGAATCTGGTATCGAGGGGAGATTCGTACCAAACCGTTACTTGTGTTTTGTGTTTTTTTTTTGGGTTGGGCGACGACCGACGACCGGTTAGCGCAGTGGTAGAGCGCCGGGCTTATGTTCGGGAGGTTGGGAGTTCAAACCCCGGCCGGGCCAACACTCAGGGTCTTTTCTAATAATTGAGGAGAAGGTGCTGCCTTTGCTCTAACATCTGCAAATGGTTAGACCTTCGCGTCTTCTCGGACAAGGACGTTAAACCGTAGGCCCCGTCTCTCACATACACTACACTAACCAGAACCAGAGGGACGTTAAAGAACCACGAGGACTGTCGGAAGTTGCCCAACCTCAGTGTCACAGAACTCACAATGCTAACACACACTCATGTTTATAAAAGCTGGTTCTATAGGATGAGTTATCCGTTAATGTAAAGCATTGAAACTACGGTGTAATGCTATATCTATATTTATTTATTTATTTATTTTTTTTGGGCTCGGACCCGGGAGGTCCCTAGCCTCGCTCAAACATCATAGCGAGGCTACACTACACTACACAATAAATACGATCATGGCTGGAGTTCCAGCCGAAAGCTTATCGTAAGTTTCTTTCCCTTGCTCCAGTATAAAGGTTAATCATACTCTTCCTGAACATTCATAACTGTGTTTCTTTCCGTTAGTGCGTTTTTGCTTTACTGGACTGTTACCTGTATTGCGTTACTTGGCGGGAGCGCAAAGCCTTATGGAAAGGCGCCCACAAAGCGTTGCACCCCTCGCTACTCGCCCCACAATCCATTACGCGCCATTCTAATTCTTCCCACAACTACCTGCGTGTTCTTCTCGACTCTTCTTCGATGACAACTGATACGATTTTAATGATTTTTAGGTGCACGGCAATGGCAATAAAACACAATGAGATCTAAACACATTGCATCATTATCAGCGCCATATTTGGAGCATCAGTCAGACTTACGTCATATAGGTGGTGACTCCTACAGACCACATGTCCGTTGCCAGGGAAACCGGCTCGTATGCGACAACTTCAGGGGCTAGACAAGTACAATGGAACACGGTACATTGTTAGCAACAAGCTCAAATATGCTGGCTTATAAAAATGTTGCTCGTTGATCAAAATGTTTATCCATCTGCGTCAGAAACTTTCGTCGAAGGCTGTCGGCTGATAAATAGATGGGTTAAACAGACCTTCCAAATAAGGTAAGAGGATTTCCTAATAAGGAAGTTTTGTAGCGTCGGCAATTAGAAATTTTTTGGTGAAATTTTCTTGATATGAGCAACTTCCCAAATGGGGTTATCTTGCAAGCATGGGTTATCAAGATTAGCTTTTCTAAAGCCCTGGCTAAACTAGGACACATGTAGCGCGCAACATTATAGCCGGACACATGTTTCCTTCATGTTTCCCTGTATAGCCACGCGAGAAACATTGTTGCGCGCGATACATTTTGTAGCCGGGACACAAGAAATGTTTCTTGGAAGACAAGAAACATTTCATATGTCCGACTCAGGGGACTTAAGGCATGGGTCTCATTTGCATTCAAAATGGCGGATCAAAAACGTTAGGGGGTGGTCTATCTTCAGTGGCTTTGCTTCTCCCACTGTCAAACATGGTTAAGGTTGTTAACGGTCATCAAATACATAGATCTTATGTTTTGTTTCCATACAAACATGGAATCTGACCTTTGAACCTAGCATTTAAGCAATTTTCATAAACGTCCTCGGGAGGTATGCAAAAGTTACAAACTCTGGGGATTTAACAATGTGATGTGTTTGAAGTCACCGCCGGTATATCTGTTCCAATTCGAGAGAATGTCCATCTCATTAGGAATCCTATTTTTGGACACTGTGAAATTTGATATCCTGTAATAACTTCGAAATTAGAAATGCTGTGCAAGATATCGAATTGGAGTGATAAATACTACCTGATAGTCTACCATTTCCATAGGATGGTTTCAAGAAAGATGTGAATTTTCCGATACTCCCGAAGCTTTGAAGTTTCATTTCTTAAAATTAAGGTCAAAGGTTAAGAATTGGTTCCCATGGGAACAACAATCAACAAAATTATCAAGAATAACAAGACCTATAACATTATATCAGAACAAGAAGCCTATCTTCAATTCATCAAAAATTAAGGACTGATTGAATGTTTTAAGGGCGTGGCCGTATGGACCCATGCCTTAAGTCCCCTGAGGAGACACACGCGTTCGATGTTTCTTAGTTTAGCTACTCGGGGAAACATGCACACAAATGCTGCGCGCTACATGCGTCCTAGTTTAGCCGTAGCTTAAGCCTTCGTACTTACCCACATACTCGGCGATGCCGTACGAGATTTTGGTGTCAGAGGTGGGATCGTACTTTCTCGCCAGGCTGAAGTCAATAAGCTTGATACGCGCCTGCCTTTGTACTTACCCACATACTTGGCAGTGCCGTACGAGATTTTGGTGTCAGAGGTGGGATCGTACTTTCTCGCCAGACTGAAGTCAATAAGCTTGATACGTGCCTGCCTTTGTACTTACCCACATACTCGGCGGTGCCGTACGAGATTTTGGTGTCAGAGGTGGGATCGTACTTTCTCGCCAGACTGAAGTCAATAAGCTTGATACGCGCCTGCCTTTGTACTTACCCACATACTCGGCGGTGCCGTGCGAGATTTTGGTGTCAGAGGTGGGATCGTACTTTCTCGCCAGACTGAAGTCGATAAGCTTGATACGCGTACCTCCCTCGCGTTTGAACATTACATTCTCCGGCTACAAGAACATGTACAAACAACGCTTTAGTTGATCAATATGTAATTATTGTTATCCATTTAAGCAATAAAAGTACTTTCCGCGTGCTCTCTGCTTTCTCACAAACACGAGGGGGATGTTGGGAGAACTGACCAAAACTTGAAAGACACGAGCCGAAGGCGAGTGTCTTTCAAGTTTTATCAGTTCGACCAACATTCCCCGAGTGTTTGTAAGAAACCAGAGAGCACGCAGAAAGTATTTTATTGCTTTTAGAAAATAACATACACACGCGCGACAGCGTTGCGTGACAATCGTGTTTCTCAGGTCTCTTACAAACACGCTTTTTAACCAATCAGAATGCGCACATTCACAATACAACATAAGTGTTTTTTTTTCTAATATATCATAAACAGAAACATATAAGTGACGTTGTTTCTGATCACCAACTAACCTTGAGGTCCAAATGCATGTATCCTTGCTCGTGCATGAAGCTCACACCGTCAAGTATTTGTTGAAGGATCTCAACCGCCTCAGGCTCGGACATGGGTGTGTTGGTAATACGACCCAGCAAGTCACCTCCACGATTACTACAAGCAATAAAAAACCGCATATAACTCATGACCAGCGGGCAAAACGGAGCCGTATAGAAGTGATTTTAAATATGAAAAACTGTCGATAACTATATAATAAGCATCTTATAGATCTTGTTCTCTCGGGGCCTACGGTTAGTAATGGCAATGGACGCCCGGAACGGAGGGCGGTAGAGAGGGGAATCTTCGTTGCACGTTTGATTGGCTATCACGGCAGGAAGAATCTGTAAAACTGTCGTCGCACTCGTTTCTTTTCTTTAAGCCTACAGTTAGTGGTGTCCATGGAACCGTTATTTTTACTAGTGACGGTCGAAAGGGGGAGAAATCATCGGTGGAACTGTTGCTGCTTATATAACTTGTAGGGCCCGACATACACATTTTTCGAGATGTGCCATTGGCGCCTAAATAAAAAAATCTAGTCGCCAAATAGTGAAGTTTGGTCGCCATAATAGAAATCTGGTCGCCATCTTTATCTCCCGAATTACAGCTGTTCTGAGTATTCATAGTTCCGACCTGTCATTCAAAGCCATAGTTACTGTCTGTTATTATGTCCCAAAAACAAACCAGAGTTTTCCTTTAAAAAAGTCCAAAAATATTCCGATCCCGCTTTGGTTACCAGATATCTTTATCTCGGATCATCGAAGTTTATACTGTCGTAAATGGCAAAAAAGTGCTGTAAATTGGATTGATTTCGGAAGTCCTGAAATACTGTTTGTGGGACACGATCAGTTCCCGTGGGAGAATCTTTCCAACTCTGATTGGTATCTCCAGATAGCGTGAAATGGTTTCATTGTTTTATCGGAACTATGAATTCTGAACTCTCGCGTTCAACTTCCAATGGTGTTCTGGGCTTCCGTCAATCAAACTCTCGGGTCTAATTTGAATCTTAGCCATCCGTAAGTTAGGCCATTTGTTTAGAAAAGGATAGTAAAAGATGCTGTGTGTTGGGGCATTTCACTGGGATGGTGAATAATTGAATTTTATGTTTTCCAAAGGGTTTCAAAGTTTGATTGACGGAAGCCAGAAAGCGGTTTGACGGTTGGAAATCGATCAGAATACTCAAAACAGCTGTAATGCTGTTGAGAGCTTATTTTGAGAAGGCCATTATTTAAACGCCTACAGACAGGAAAGGAAAGTCGCAATTTGGCGACAAGGTTGTTTTTTGTCGCCAAACACTAAATCTAGTCGCCATTGGCGACAATATGGTCGCAATGTCGGACCCATTTTTTTTTAGCCTTTCCCTTTCTTCTTGCACATTATACTCACAATTCCATAACGATAATGATTTCCCGCGGTTTGTCAAATGCGTCGCGTATGCGACATAAGTTGGGATGATGCAAATTGTTCATGACGTCAATTTCCCGCGTAAAATCTTCCTTCTGGCTGGGTCTCGTTTTCACGCTCTTGGCGACAAAGTGGACCGCTGTACCCATGTGTACACACTTCCGCACGATGCCGAAGCGTCCCCTTGAAAAGAAAGTGGAAGATAAATAGTATTTTCTGGGTGTTTGGGGGTGAGGGCTGATAGATAGTTAACAACTATCCCCCGAAGGGGAGGTATATATCCACTGCTAGGCACCTTCCCTGTGGGGATAGTTTTTTTAGTATATATCAAATAAGAAGTAAAAATGCGATGGATTACAAAAGTATCACCTGGCGAAACGAGCCGTCATTTTGAGAGTTTTTCTCAGAACAGTAAATATTGTTTGATATCTACTATTTCAGGAACCAATCAGAGCGCGCGAAAATGACTATTCACTGACTTGGTATATACTACAAAGGATAATTACCTTCCGATTTCCTCCTCCAGTACGTAAGAGTCTTCAATATCCTCTTTTTTCAGCCTGACAACCTTTTCCTCGTAGAATTCCTCATCTGTTTCGTCCTCGCTTTCTTCTTCCTCTTCCTCATCCACTGAAATAAAAACACATGGACGCAGTGATGATTAAACTTTCCAAAAACAAATTCTTGTATGCAAAGGGCTTTTTTGACAAATCAGGGTTCGAAACACTTTAGTATTTCATAGCATAGGAGTGCAAACACATGACACAGAGTAGAGTGGAGACTTTCTTTGGTCAGTTTCAGAATGCACTCCCTTATCATAGAATTCCGTAGAGCAAACTTCAGAAAGGACGCTCATACTTAACCTCGTGCAAAAAAACTCCCTAATTCGTACAGTACAACCACCAATGTGATCGCAGCCTTGATAGCATTGTCGACAATAGTTGTCTCAATTTGAAAATTTTATAGAGCCCTGTGTTATAGTGTTTATTCCATATTAGCAGCCGAGTTCCTTGAAGAAAGTCTCGAAATAGCAATCTACAACCTAAGCTTTATACTTGATTTACCTAATCCAATCGAGAATCTCTAAATCAGCCGAAGAAAAGGGATGCTTTCTCCGACTCTTGCTAAGCTGGCAAAATGGCGGGTGACATACTTACCATCGACTCTCAGATTCCCCGCGCATGTGGTCCGTCCGGCGTCATTCTGCGCCACACAACAATACTCCCCCGTGTCATCGTCCTCTACGTCCGTTATAACAAGCGCATGTTTGCCATCTCCTTCCGAGGTAAAACTAAATCTTCCTCCTTCAACGACATCTACTGCGTTCTTGAACCACTCCAGTTCATAGTCTTCCCCCCTGACGACTACGCTTAGTGTGACAGTCTCGCCTTCTTTGACTGTTATATCGGTGAATTCGGTTTCGAAAACAGGGGGGTCACCTTCTGGTTCACTGTCTTCTAACTCCTCCTCCTCCTCTTCCTCTTCCGTGATGTGTTCTTCTTCTTGACTTGCGCCTTCGACTGTTGGACAACAAGAAAATCCAGAAAAGGAAAATAACCATAGATCAAAGCGACGTTTGATTAATATGCGCAGCGCGAGACAATGACTTTAAGGCCGGTTTACACTTGCGATTTTTGTTGCATTTGTTGCGGCGACTTTTCTGCCGCGAGTTCCAAGCTCTGTTGTGTAAACGAGATGCAAATCCGCATCAAGTTGCAAAGAGATTCGAACATGTTTGAAATCTCCGTGACAAAAATCGCGGCAGATCGCGCCGAGTTGCACCTCGTTTACATTAGTTATTTCGAGTTGACGCTTACGTGCGAGAAAAATCGCCGCGACAAACATTTCAGCAAAAATTGCCAGTGTAAACGGTCCTTTATACTACGTTACAATGATACAAATCTTCTACTGTCAGATAACTCGCGGCAGTAGTGACTCGTCGGGACTCGATACAATACTAACCTTCTACTGTCAAATAACTCGCAGTAGTGACTCGTCCTGACTCGTTACTCGCAACACAACAGTACTCGCCCATCGCGTCATCATCACAAGCGCTAATCTTTAAACTGTGCCGGCCGTCACCATGATTGACAAGTGTCAATCTGTCACTCTCTTCCACGTCACCGCCGTTCTTGAACCATTCCACTTTACATCCGGGATCTCCAGTCACTGTTACCTCGAACGCGATTTGTTCACCTTCATTGACTGTGACGTCATCTAGTTCTTTCGCAAAAGCTGGCTCCTCTGTTGGGTACAAAAGTTTTAAAGTGAGCAATGAGAAATAAAGTTATCGACGTAATCATGTGATATTCATTCGAGGACACAATCGTACAATTTTCTCACATATGACCGAGATTATGTAACTCTGCACAAATTGAACAATGGTAACCTCTAATCGTCTAACAGCGTTAGACGAATAAGTCTGTTTTGCACGGTCACGGCACTGGGACATTTATTTCACAAAAGTGACTTTTCTGTTACTGTTACGTACGGTTCTAACTCGATCACGGCGCACAGTTTGTAACCCATGCCTTACCCTTTAAAACTCATAACCCACAACGGTATCTCGAGTTCTGATTGGCTCGAAATCCGTGGGTATATAAGAGTACATATCACTGATGGCGCCATTCAGCGCTCGTACTGACAAGACAAGGCAATAATGAACAAAAACTGTTTGGTTGCGCTGTAGTATAAAACAAATGTCTTCCGATTTTCTGTGGCATCCCATTTATGTATATCACGGAATTATGCCATCAACTAGTCATAATGTGTTTCGGAACCACTCGGTTAGACGTCGCGAGTTTACAACATTTGACGAGATGATGACGTAGTTTCGTGGTATATTAGAAGACATACCATAGAAGAATTGTTTAATGGGTCGAAGAATGAGAAAACAGGATCTTACTTGGTGCCTCCTTTTCCTTCACTTCTTGCTCTTCGCTTCCCTTTTCTTCAATGATAGACGCCTCGGCTTCCCCATTCTGCACGTGCTCTCTTCTCTCGGCGTTCTCCTCTTGCTCATCACCGCTATGCGCGTTCACCGTCTCCAGGCTTGGTGCGATAGATTTACGTGCTTTAGCAAGGCCAAGCAGGTTACCCATCGACGACAAACGCCTCACTGCCTTCAAGGCGTTGACCGATTTCTGTCGGAATGACAAAGACAACTTAAAAACATCCAATGTAAAAAATGTCCGAACGCCATATCCTCCCTGCATATACAGCTATTTCAAACAAACGTTGTTGGAAGCCGTACGCGCCTAGACAGCAAAGTTGTCTGGGTAGGGGGTCTTGAATCGACCCGCTGTTTGAGTACGCGAATTACTAGTTAACTATACTTGACATTATTACTAGCTTTTAAACAAAGTTCTGTTTTGTAGAAGCCAGAACAGCAGCCAGAACAGCAATGTATCATCAAAATAGCATGTTTTGTTTCTACCCATACTGCTCTTCGGTCTTGGTCAGTAGCCTTTTTAAAGCGTTCACAAGGCCGACAACCTTTATTGAAATAGCTGTATCTCTTTCCGTTCTCTTTTTGCCACGGACGTGGTGGCAAGGTGCCCGGTTGAAGAAACTCAAATCCTCATTGAAGAATCGAAGGAAACCGAGGAGAAGAATTCGTCGAATCGAAGGCGAAAATATCGGCGAAATGTAGAACAAAGGCCGGCTTCCTCTAAGTATTTTACGTGTTTCAACATTGTCTTTTCCATCAGGCATGCAGGGTATTTAGCATGCAGTACTGACCTCCTCATTACAATCTTCACCTTCACCGTCGTCTAATGTAAGCTCGGATTCATTAGCAGGGTTAGTGTATTGTTTCTATAATCATAAGTAGTGGTTGTTAGGGTTAGGTAAAATTACTTTCTCTTTCCTACAATTATTATCATCTTTTCGAGTGACCAAACAGAATCTATCAGTCTATTAGTAGGTTGACGAACGAGGTGTCAAGAAAACAGATAGTCTTGCCATATTACCTGCCATCTTCGCTTCGCCAAGAACTGCTTCAGTTTGCTGGTATTGATTTTGACAGCACTTGTAGAAGCACTCTTCTGTAATATTCAAGGACAAATATGTCAATGCTTACTTCACCTAATATAGGACACAAATATATATTACTTCTGTTACTACTTATTAAAAATATAGATGGTTGGACAGTGCGTGCGATGCGATTGTTATGAGTTCCTCAGAATAAGCGAACCGCCCATAACGTAATTTGTTTACTGTTCTGTTTATAGGCTCGTGGATAATGACAAGATGAATAGGTGTAAAACAAGTAAACGAATGCGCAAACAGACAAACAAATAAGCCAACGCGCGACGACTAAGTACACACACACGAACCGATGGACAAAGACAAAAATGAAATATTCTTGGTTTGCACTCATTCCCATGGGAATAAAATCACAAAAGCGCGGCGGCCATGTTGGTGTACAGAACAAAGAGCAACAAATGAACTGTCTTTTGTTCCTGTGCACCAACATGGCTGTCAATGACGTCATGTGCAAACCAGCAATACCTTCATCCACTCATGCTTGAGACAATCTTCCACAGTGTTCCTCTTCCTGTGTGAACGTAAATATGAAAAAATGGTTAGTTGAAATGAAATCAATAGTCCAGTTTCAAATTCTCTAATCTACCGCTGAATAGGCATCAAAGGCACATAAATACAGTGGGAGCCTCGATTTGAACCCGAAAGTTGCGAATACCAACGAGTCCAAAACGTTTTGTCTATTGTCTTAATTCAAGCGTCACCAGTTTCTCGTGGGTATTCACAACTTTTTCTACTTTAAACTGAGGCTCCCACTGTATTTATGCGCCGTCGATGCCTATTCAGCGGTAGAATAGAGAATTCGAAACTGGACTATTATCAGCAGCGCCAACATCTTCCACCTCTTTCTCGTTTTGCCCTTTCTCTCTTGGTTCTCCCTATTCTTCCCCTTCCACCTCTTTCTCGTTTTGTCCTTTCTCTCTTGTTCCCTATTCATCTCCTCCACCTATTCCTCCTCCTCGTTTTGCAGTTCCTTCAACTTCTCTTCCTTCTTCGCCACTTTGTCACCTCCTTTCGCTCATTTTCTCTCCGCCACCTTTTCCACTTTCCCCACCTCAACTTCCTCTTTGTCCTCTTCCGCATTTCTCAGCCCCACCCTTCGCCCTATCCTCTTCCTCCTCATCCTTTCCAAATTCCCCTCCTCCTCCTTCTACTCCTCGTTTTCCTCTTGCGTCTATCACCACCTCCTGATCATCATGATCAACTGCAACATCTATGTGATCCCCGTCTTACTATCTCAGTCAGTGTGTATATTTAAAGGAGCACTCGTACGCTTGCCTGACAAGCAAATAATTCAAATCGCAATCCAATTCCATCCTCTTGATAATAGATAAAACCACTATAGATTTGTATTGAGTTAACAGTTAAAAGGTCATTTAACAAACTTGCACTGTTATTTTGGTTATTCCCGGTAAACTAAAATGTATTTTTGGTGATTAGAATTAGACTTATTTTTTGACAGGTTGTCCAAAAATTATGCGTGCGAGTGCCCCTTTAACATAATACTCACTTAGGGTTCTTGACTAGTAGAGCCGATATGAAGTCCTTGGCCTCTTCAGTGATGACATCAAACGACTCATCATCAAAGTCCCATTCCACTGCCGTCACATTGGAGAGAGTCTCGTTATTATCGTCCCCCATGAATGGAGACAAACCACTTAAACTTGGAAAACAAATACAAAGGACAATAATTAGCAAAATCCTCAGCCTTGTCCCTGGCGGTCTCCCCGAAGATTCTCTGTCTCTAAAAATACGAGAACGCACAACATATGAAAAAGAGGAAACTATAGGGAAAATAAAGGTCAACCATTGTCCTGCCGACGGTCCTGCCCCGAACGGTTGAGCTCGACCCAGCCCTCGCGCTGACTCACGGTTCGTCACAGGAAGCCCGCTCAGGACGCCTGGGACTACAATTGTAGGCTGCAAAAACGTATGGCGCATACAATCTACTCACCAGGAAAACATCAGCTTCTCATCCTTCATTCATTCAAAACACAGCAATAGTAACACAGCAATGCGACGCTTTCCTGGAACCTAAAGTCGCCTTGAATCATTTTAAGTTGCCTTTCTTCGCAGACAAGGACGGAAGATATTTCCCAAAATCGCAACAAATCGCCTTAACTTGCGTTAAATCGCGGAGACTTCGGGCCCCGGGAAGGTAGGACTTTGCGCGAAAGTTGAATAATTTCGTATGTCATATTTCGCGCCCTTTAGCCTACGTAGCCGGCTCTGTTTGTTTTCGAGAGGAGTCGTTTTCCGAGACAGATTACAGGCGCGCACGAAATCAAGGCGCATCCGGACTGCGCTTCGCGCGGAAGACCGTTCCTCGAAAACACCCGAGAGGCAGCTACGCTGGCTAGCGCCCTTTAGCTGTGTACTTACAGGATATAAGCGATGACGCCGACACTCCTAAGACAAAAAGAACAACAAGCCGTGAGCAGGTGATTTATCATAAAAAGTAACCATTTCACATTGAAACTCACCACATGTCCGTCGCCTTGGAAATCGGCTCATAATTGGCGGCCTCGGGCGCTTGAGAAATAAACAAAAATTGATACATTCAGTTACCGAATTCTTCGTCTATAGCCTTGGCTATGTAGTTGCCACACCGCAATGTACCAAATTTATGAAATTTAAGAACGTTTTAGACACAATAGCTGGCAATGTACACCAACAAAGGTTGGGCCTGTAAATACAGTGCTTTCTCTCCTGTTTGATTAATCAGCGACCATCAGCGCCACTAAAAGCATGGAGATACTTGCATGGAGATACTTCCTTCCATGGAGATACTTCCAACAGAGGAATACATTCAGCGAGGAGAGCAGTTAAGAAACTAGATGGATCTGTAGACATTCCTTACCCATGAACTCCGGAGTGCCCTTCAAAGCCTTTACTTTCTGACCGTCCTCGTATTCTTGTGCGAGTCCAAAGTCGATCAGCTTGATGTCCCAGTTGTCCTTGCTCACGCAGACTATGTTTTCCGGCTGTCGAAAAAAAATGAATTGTAACGAAATGAAGTTACTTAAACAATGAAAGCTGAATCTGTCTGTCTGTCTATCTGTCTTTCCTGCATCTGTCTGTAAGTTATGTTTGTCTGTCTCTCTACCTTGCAAGGTTTTGTCTGTCTCTGGTCTGTCTGTAAGTTCTATCTGTCTGTCGTTTCTATCGGTAAGAAGTTCTGTCTGTCTGTCACTCTAGTCTGTCTGTAAGTTCTGTCTGCCTAGATTGGTCTCTCCAGTGTGTCTGTAAGTTCTATATGTCTGTCTAGTCTGTCGGTATGTTCTATCGGTCTAGATTTGTCTCTCTAGTGTGTCTGTAAGTTCTGTCTGTTTGTCTGTCTCTCTAGTCTGTCTGTAAGTTCTGTCTGTCTACAAGCCATCGCTATTTGCGGCCGTACAATGGTACGCTTAACAAACCTTCAGATCCAGATGTATGATGTGTTTCTTGTGCATGTGGTCTAGTCCTTGTAACAACTGGTGCATGTAGTACGCAGCTTCCTTCTCTGTCAAACAATCTTCATCAGCCACTCGCTCGAAGAGTTCACCTCCAGAGATACTGAGAATGAATGAATAAACAAACACGATATTACATCATTGCCATTAAGGTTCGTATCATCTCCAAATCGTCATCGTTATACAATGTATTACAATTACCATACAACCTTATTCAACTAGGTAACTTTCAAGATAGAACAACAAACGTTTTCGTTCGCCAATATTCTCTCAGTAACTCTTCGACATTCCTACTTACAATTCCATTATCATGATAATGTTTTTCCCGGCGTCGTAGGCGTCTAGCAGTCCCGCAAGCCTCTTGTGATGTAACTTGGACATCAGGTCGATCTCCCGTAGCACATCGTCACGTGACGAACCGCTCAAGACCCCGGACGTTTTGATGTACTTGGCGGCATAGACTGTGCCCGAGGCTTTGTCTGTTACTCGCCTAACCACACCGAATCTGCCTCTATAACACGGACAGGGAAGAACGTAGAGAGAAGTTTTGCAAATATGCGACAAAACAATTGCCAATGTTACCAGATATTTTTTTAATCTCTGGCGACTACCTTTATAGCTCCAGTCACCATTTGGCGTTTAATTTGGTTTCAAATACAACATGGGCCAAAATTGCGACAAAAACAATTGCCAATGTGACCAGATATTATTATTTTTATCTCTGGCGACTACCATTATGGCTATGGTTTCAGATACAACATGGGCCCAAATAGCGACAAAAACAATTGCCAATGTGACGAGATATTATTTCTATCTCTGGCAACTACCTTTATAGCTCCAATTTGGTTTCAATTTGGTTTCAAATACAACAGGGGCCAAAATTGCGACGAAAACAATTCCTAATGTGACCAGATATTTATTATCTCTGGAGATTACCTTTCCATCTCCAATCGCCATTTGGCGACATAATTTGATAGAACAACCTCTCCATAACAACTGACCCTGGCGACAAAATGTTTTCAACGTGTCCACCATCTTATTTTATCAACTGGCGACGTAGAATAGTCTCTACACAGGAAAGTGCTCAGCATAGGATTCACCAAACTTTACTCACTTTCCCAGATCCTCGTGTACATCATAGTCCGCCTCCAGCGGTGACTTCTTGAGCTCGATAGGTGGCCTTGGCTCTAGTTCTAGATTTTCTTCTTCTGCTAGAACAAGCATGCATTAGACTCTTCAAAACTATAGTAACTATCTTTAATGCTGGTAATTATTTTCAGAAATAGTTTAGAAAAGCTATGATGGACGTAATCAAGTGAATAATTTCAACGCAAACATTAAGATAGTGGACGCAGTACCCTTTCTTTATCATGCATTTAGTAATATCCTTAAGGGGGCTCTACCCTATTATTTCACTCGAACAACTTTGAGCAAAAAATGGCTATCACATTCTAGTGCAGTATCACGGAAACGCAAGTCGAATGACTTCGAGTTGCACGAAATCACAAAGTGCTCCTGCAGAAACGTAGGGTTTTCTCATTCTTTAATCACACTTGACTCCGTTTCTAGCCCGATCACAAAAGACTGCATTCAAACATTACACTAAACTTTTTTTCAGTCCAGATAATGTAAGTATGTCGCATTTCGGATTTGCTTTCTTCATGTTCGGCTCAAACATTGTACAAAATTATAGGTTTGAGCCACCTTAATTTCATTGTTATTCGTTTTATTCTTTAACTATACAGCATATTGGCCTAACCTACATTCAGTGACAACCTTTTGGAAATAGAAGTATTAGCTACAAGGAACATAGAAACATAGCAGTATTTTTTTTTCAAAATTTTAAGACGTAACTACACGGTGATCAAATAAAAGATATACATCCAACGCGTGTCGATCATGCGAAAAATGTTAAAACTATGTGAAATATTTTATAAACAACATGGATCATAGACTCTTGGCGCTCACCTTCTTCTTTCATCGTGCTAGTATGACCGTTCACAAGTGACGTCGGAGTTTTCTCGGGATCCTTTAACAAAAACAGAAAAACAAACGCGTATTAATCCTTCTCAGTTGATATATATAACCCTGCCGTTACAATATCAGAACTTATTTTTAGCATAAAACGACGCAGATTAGTTTCGGACCAAAAAGTAAAGAACTGTTACTTGGATGAGATTTCTGTTGCTTTGAGGGAGTAAATACGTTGATACTAAGAAGGTTTGTAAAGGTTTGCAACAGTTGTAACAGTTTATAGAAGTGAACTGTTGATGTTTTTTCGAAACCCCTGGAGTTAGAAATGTGAGTCATGTTATTAATAAGTTGTATTATATCTTCAAAGGCCTCGAGTTCCTTGTTAATTACTGATATTAAAGAATTAACTAGTTTAAAAGTCGTACAAACTCGAGAATAGCAAACACCTACCTGAAACCATCCAGTAGAGAAATGCTTAAATATTTTCTTCATGTTTTGGTAGCGAAATTTACCAAATACCGTTGCTTAAATAGCGTTGCATTCTTTTAACGCTGATTCTTATTGCTTTCTCCTTCCTTTCTGTTCGATCCAGCTCCATAACAGTTTCACAACTCTCTTATTTCTTCGTATAAGTCAAAATTGAGGTTTCCTAGTTCATGTAATCGCCGTTTGGTCGAGATTCGATAGCTTAATCGACTTGATCACGGCCTAGTATGTATGGCGAACAAATGAGCACTGGACACAATATCCTTTGTTCGTCAATTCATGGATCACTTAATTTTGTGTTGTGCTCTTTTGCTGTGCCCTTTTGTTCCGAACAAAAACAACCAGAGTCTAAATACAACTCAGAATTAAATTAGTAGACAATTCATGATGACACGCAAATCAAATTGCGTAATGCGCCAGGGAAGCATGGAGCGTTTTTTTTTTTTTGCAATACCTCATGAGAACTTTTATCGAGCTCAGTGGTTTTTCAGAAAACGGCGAAAATTTCAGTCATATTTCATATTTGAGCGCAGTCGTGTAATTGGGTCCAGCTTTGGTTTCTTTTGACTTGATGTCATGAGGGAATATAAACTTATGAGAGGAACTTTCATATGACTCAGTTTTATTGTACAATATTTTTTTCATTGTTTTTGTTCTAATGTGCGTGTGTACTTTTGTAATAAAGTTTTGCGTTAAAGGGAGCCGCATGCTCCAGGAGCGATCTCTGCATTATCAGCAAAACTAATAAGACCATCCTATCTGTCAGATAAGTATTTAAGAATACGTAAAGCTAAAAAGCATGGTCGGATGGATTGAGAAGTAGCGAGATTATATACGATTTGTTTTCGAGGTTTTTAGCCTTCGCTGGCCATCGTTACGGGACGATACTTCTTTGATTTGAGAGATGCGCAGAACAGCTGCGCAGTTGGGCGACAGGCTCCCTTTAAGTATAGTTTATTCGTTGATCACTATCTCATCACTGAGAATCGAAAGCCTCGATAAAGCCCCATTCACACAGGGATGAAAATGTCCCCCTCCACGGCCCTCCCGCTTCTACCCATGTACTGAAGTCTTAACCATTATAAATATAAGATTTCCCGCATACCTTTACACCTGGGTTGTGTTTTTCTCTATCAGTCGTGATACAGTCCCCTGTATTGTTTAGGGCAAGGTCGCTGCCGTTGTTGCTGATTCTGTCGTCACTGCTGCCACTGATAGTGTTGTTGTTGTTGTTGGTGGTGCTGTTGTTGCCGTCGACCTTGTCGTCGTTATAGATGTTGCTGCAGTTAGTAATGACGATCTTGACGTTGTTATCGCAGATATTATCGCATCTGGCGCCGCATTCCTTGTTGCTATCTTTGTTGCTATCAGATACTTGTTCCTCGCCAATTCTCTCTCTGTTGTCAGATTCGTCACAAACTGGTAAATCTTTGACAAGTTCAGTGCTGTTCTCTGAGATAGGCTCAACTTTCGATTGATTCTCCAAAAGAACCTCAATTTCCTGCGCTAGCTCGCAGGTCTTGACTTCGAGTTGTTTGACTTTCTCCAGAACAGCATCTCGTTCAACAATGTGCTCCTCGCATTCTAGTTGCAGTTTGATGTGTTTTTGCTAAAACAAATAAATGAGGTTGCAAGTATGATCTCTGTTAACGCGAGCCAAAACGGGCAATAAAATCGCTCAACTTGTCTCGCAATATTGTTGCAAAACAAGCTGAAGAGCGATGCTGCGCGTTTTACCACCTGACCTAACAACTTGTCTCGCAACAATTCGGCATGTTGCAAGTTTGGAAAATACCGACGCCTGATTGATCAATGCCACAGGCTGTGACGTAATCCGATATAAACAGACTTGTCAGATCGTATAAAGGGGAGGTAAAACGAGCAACAAAATCGCTCGCAGCTTGTCTCGCAACATTGTTGCAAAACGAGTTGAAGAGTGATGCTGCGCGTTTCACCGCCTGACCAAACAACTTGTCTTGCAACAAATCACAAATATGCTGCGAGCCAAATTTCCTTCGCGGTGGTAAAACGAGCAACAAAGGGAAGTTTTGTTGCAAAAAGTAGGACGGACTTCTGCTTTCTGCAACACTATTTTTCAATGACTTGTAACATGCCGTTTTGATGCAAGACAAGTTGTTTGGTCATCCTGTTGTTGCTGACAACGAGCGTTTTACCACCGCGAAGGAAATTCGGCTCGCAGCATATTTGTGATTTGTTGCAAGACAAGTTGCTTGGTCAGCATCACTCTTCAACTCGTTTTGCAACAATGTTGCGTGGTAAAACGCGCTGAAGATGTGTTCGCCGTGTCCTCCGAAAGCCAAATGCTTTCAACTCTTTGTACAAGACAAAGAGGGCATGTGGCTCATGTGTTTGGGGACTCGTCGAGAATCGTCAATATGAAACGAGACGGACAAATACAAGGAAGATCCCCACTATATGCCGGCCACCAATACTGTTGTCCCGTGTGCCTAATGACCACCACTCACTTGTAAACTCTTCAGGTCGTTTCGTGAAAACTCTAGTCGTACAGTCAAATCCTCGTTATCAATCAGCAACCTCTCCTTCTCGCCCTCCAAGCGTTCTATCCTGCTATTCAGCTCCGCGGTCTCTTTTTCCAGCTGAAACGCGATCACCACCGTCGCCTTATTTCGCTCTTCGACGGCCTCGTCCTTTTCTTGTACCGCCTCGCGATAGAGTGCCTCAAGCTCGCTGCAACGAGCCCTTAATTCTTCGACTTCAGTCAAACCTTGGGGACAATAAATGATTTTCTTTTAATCGTTTGCAACGCTATTACCACGGCGAGCATAACCATAACCGAAACCTTGATCTGGTTAGTGCGTAGTTTCCAAGCATGCTCGATAGTACATCCGCTTTATTCTTTTATATGCCTAAAAAATGTCTACTGCGCACGAAGTCATTTTCAAGTAAAAACATATCGCCAACAACTTTTTGGGCGTTTCGGATCCCAGGAGAATTCATTAGAAGTAGAAGGTAAGACACACAGGTATTGTTCCTTTTTTTTCTCATCCGAATGACTAAAGGCTTGTTCTCACTGGAACGCAACGGCGCAAGGCAAGTGTGAATTATAGCGACGCAAATTCAAGCCTAAAATCATTCTCGTACCCAGAGCTCCCCGGCTCGTCGACTCGCGGTTGAGGCTCTGGTGACAGCCACCGACGCATGCTCAAAAGGAAATTGTGGTTTTATGCCTCACAATAACTTTTATAGCATTCAAGTCGAGATTAAGCTACTTTTATTTACGCGTGCGCGCCATTTCAGCCAATCACCGAAAACCCTCAAATGGATGTCACCAGAGCCTCCCCTGCGAGGCGACGAGCCGGGGAGCTCTGGGTTCGAGAATGGCCTAAAATCAATAATGATTAGTTGCTTGCGCATGCGTTCATTTGATTCACACTAGACGCAAGCACATCTCTTGCGTTCCAGTGTTCAATGATCATTAGGGGGATTTAGAAATTTCCCAGTGTTTTTTGTATGTTTTGGCAACCAATGGAATAAAAAGAATCGTTACTGTATATGCTTGAATATCAAGTGCCAATGAAGAAGGACCGAAATAAAGTTGGCACATTTTGTGTTTCTGTTTTGGTTTTTCCTTCTCTAACATTGCATTACCTCAAGCCAAGGCATCCGGAAGGGATCCAGAAACACATTGCTGTTTGCTTACCTTTGATTTTTAAGAAGATTATCAAGTACCAAAGATGCTCTTCGGGGGTCTTTATTACCCTGTTTCTCCCCCCCCCCCCCCCCCGCGAAGAATATATTTGACATTATAGGGTCTTTGAATAAGTAATCACGGACGGATATAAGAAAATGATTAACCAATTAATTTTATGAGCTTACTAAGCTTAGTATGTTACCAATCACGGTTTACTCAGTTCCTAATTAACTACACAACCTTTTAAAAATGACTTCGTTCCTCATTTCTATGTATACATCACAAACGGCTTTTAACAGCATGATAAAACCCAGCCGTTTCATAGTCTAATAAATGTGCAAATGACTGCAAACTTCTGGTAATGTCAACTGAACATGCTGTCTTTTGCAGCACCGTGAGTTTCCGTCGCCGTTTTGAAGTCTGAAAACACTTTAAAGACGCTAGAATTCGAAATATTGACGAAAATTAAAATAATATAAACTCAACCCCCGTAGAGTAGTAATTAAGTAGCACACTATTCGATTACAAATATGTGCTCTTACACGCGAAACAAAGTTTGCAAACTTTTTATTAGCTACCAAAGTTTGCACTAATAGAAAACAAAAAGCTGGGCTTGAAAAGGGCGCAAATGAAGGCTTGAAAACGTGTTTCTAAAAGTTCTAAAACATTAAACATTAAGTTAACATTTTATGAGGTCAAATCATGAAAGTTCAATAAAGTAAAATAACTAAATAAAGTACAAATACCTTTGCACTAGGACTGGTTTCCAGTTTTGACGATTGCACAGCTTGTGGTAGCTTGACACGGAACTGAAACTCTAAATTTGTAGCCTTCACGCCAAAGTATAAACCCCTAGTTATCAATATTACGCTAAAGTGAGGCAGATCTGGTCTGAGCTAGAGAGTCGTCAAACAGTGGGACTCCACAGCGGGGCATATGTTCAGAGCGCTTACATTGGAGTACCCCAACTTCATCACAATAACTCAAATTTGCATCCGAGCGCGCACTACTGTTTACATTGTTAGCGAAACAAAACAAAAGATGGAAACTATTTGCCTAGTGGCGTTTAACTATTGACTTCTTTCTCGAAATTAAAACTTAGGATGACATTCCACTAACATACGAAAACTTATGAAAAAGCATGTAAAATTTTGGTTATAGAATTTGTTGATATTTATGGTTCCTTGTGGTTAATGCATAGTCCAAGGTGGATATGGATAAAGTAAAAGCAAACATAAAAGGTTAATATACGCTCCCTATATAAGAGGGGCATATAATCACATAATCGACGTGTTTTGACAACATTGCATATCATTTTTGACATTAAAAATGTGGTTTAAGTTAGAGTTAATTACCGAGATTCGAGGCAATAACCCCAATACATCCCAAGGTCGATGCTGTGATAAGATACCACAAAGTATAAAGAACGGTTTTAAGAACTAAGCATTAATAAGTTACTACGTTTTGTTATAATCTATTGTAATTATGATAAGCCTAATCTAAGCAATAGCAAACATAGCTATAAGAAATATATTTTAACTTATTTTCATAACATTTTCATGGGATTTGGGTAGAACTTGCATAACCATGAAATAGTTTATGATCATGAATTCTGAAATAAACCCATGTAAAAAGCCTTTTTTTTTGAAACTTTACCTAAACGTTGGCTAAATCATTTTTTTCGTTACGAGAGCCAAAATATACAATGTATTTCATTATCGATTCATTAATGTAGGCAGAGGGGGGATTTACTAGAGATATCAATAGTGAATGGGGAAAAGAAGCTTGATATCTCGATTTATACTACAACGCGCGCGTTTCTCGAATTCTGATTGGCTCTCAGCCATGGGTACATAAAAGCATATAACACGGAACGCGTGCGCTAAAAAGAACCAACGAAAACACCGTTTGGCTGCGCGCGCGCCGTTTTTTCTTTTTTGCCTTTTTGTTGTGGTATAAGGCAATTGTCCCCTGAGGTTCCGTGGTATGTCCTCCTACATATCACGGAATGACGTAATAAAGGAGGTCAAAATGTACTGTGGATCCACAACATTTTGACCACTTTATTACGTCATTCAGTGGGATATCAGACGACACACCACGGAAAATCAGAGGGCATTTGTTAACTCGCCAGGGACTGGTCTTTGTCCCCATTATCTGGGTGTCCGCAAGACGACAGTCAACTGTAGAGGCCTACTCTTGCCAACTGAAACTCTTTGGGCGACTTAATCGTGATTTATTCCGGCCAATATTAGAAAGAACACGAAATGTTTACGAAATGCTTAGCATCATTTAGGTTCTCCAGCCAAAACTTCTTTGATTGACAAGGCATGGAGGAAATATTGTGTCGAACAACGACACCCATTCATAAAGGAGAAAACAAGGTTGCATATTATGGTTTTGCGAAGAATCTCTACTCTCTAATCCCACCGAATTCTTATATAAATACCTTTGGTAAAACAATTGTTTCAAATGACACGATTCATGAGCTTCAAAAGCACAGTTGATATATTCGATAAAGTAATTGTAACTTACCCATAATATGGCGAAGGTCACATAAGAATATTCTTTGATCTTGTTAATTTGACCAGACGCGTTCCACATTGAATATTGCCTCGATTCTCTTCTCCATTTCAGGTCGGCATTCAATTTTGTCGTGCTTGTCCCTCAATAGAATACTTCTCTTCTTCCGCTCCTCGAGCCGGTCCCTTCGATCACATCTTCAGAAGGTCTTTTTTTCTTTGATATCCACGAAGCTATTTAAAGCTACGAGCAAGGAAAATACATCTTGGGAATCAATCAAGAAAATTAGTAACGAAGATTCACTAAGATTCAGTGATATTTTCAACGGCAAACCTTCGCCCTTCTACTCTTGCTCGGGCCTCCTGTGCCTAAAGTGTCTCCAAGAAAGCGCCACTTTCGAGACCCATTCAGCACCACAGACAACGTTTGAAAGGCTATGAACAGCCCAGTTACACAGAAGTCGAGTTTTTGTTTGACCTGAGTTGAAAGATTCTCGACGGTAGACGTGCAAAACATACAAGAATCTCACTGCAGCTAAAAGTCAACATGGAGTAAAGGCAATGACAAACATGACGCTCTGGAATTTTAAATCGTAGATCAGTTCATTGTAATGGAAATTTTGCGCTCTTTTGCTACGTCAAAGGCTATTCAAAAGCCTATAGTTAAAAACGCATTTACACAGTGAGTATATATAACTCCAAGGTTTACAAAAAGACTTTCCATCCTCGGAAACGAAGGGATATTTTCATTTCGAGAACATTTCGCTTAAAACCGTCGACTTGCTCACGTTGCAAAACTTCCTTACCTTATTTGGAAGGTCTGTAACTATTTTTCCTCATATCGCAGCGAAAAAAAAAAACAGTAAGTCACTAAAACTTGAAAAACTTCGTTTCTTTCATGGTTGCCATTTTGTTGTTCTCGGCCGCGCGGGTTTGTAAACAACAAAACGTTAGTCAGTTCTTACTGACTTTCTGCGGAAAGTTAGCCCTTCGTAGTCAACAGGTTAGTTCTGCAGACAAAAAGCAAAGTGAAAATACGATTTTGTCATTTAATATTTTTAATGTGCGCAACAATCTGTATAGACACAAAATTAAGTATATAAAATTGTGTAACGTTATAGCAACAATTACAACCAAATGGTCAATACATAGTGCTAAATACCATAGTTAGTAAATACATAAGATAAACTGCTCGGATACAAATTATATACGCATTGCTTGCGGCAAGGCATATTACTGTCATTATACTTCCTAAGTAAAGCGAATATAGTAGGAAAAGTCACCAAAATTTGCAGATCTTCGGACAAAATAACCTGCGATAGCCGACAACACTTAGCGCTCGTTGAAAGAGAGACTCCCGCAAAGAGGCGTCTGCGCGCTCAAGTTAAACATTCCATACTGATGACGCCACAGAGGCGTCTGCGCGCTCAAGCCAAACATTCCATACTGATGACGCCGCAGAGGCGTCTGCGCGCTCAAGCCAAACATTCCATACTGATGACGCCACAGAGGCGTCTGCGCCCTCAAGCCAAACATTCCATACTGATGACGCCACAGAGGCGTCTGCGCCCTCAAGCCAAACATTGGCCACACTGATGACGCCGCAGAGGCGTCTGCGCGCTCAAGCCAAACATTCCATACTGATGACGCCGCAGAGGCGTCTGCGCGCTCAAGCCAAAGATTGGCCATACTGATGACGTATTTTGACCTAACGCTGGTCAAAAGAATTACGTGGCCAGTTAAACTTTGTTTGTTTTTTTTCGTCTTATTTGAATTCCTTACTATAAAATGCTTTGTTTGCTATAAAAAGTAAATATCAAATAGTCGAAATACGTCATCAGTATGGAATGTTACGCTTGAGCGCGCAGACGTCTCTTTGTGCAAGTCTCTTCCGACGAGGGCGTAGAAGTGGTGTCGGCTTTCGCAGCTACGGCCAAAAAGCCTGGGTCGAGATATAAAAAACACAGGCACCCCGCGGATTAATAAGGAAACGACACCATTTTGCTGATATGTTAAAAGCACCCAAGTCGCATTGCAGGCTCACAAGAATAAAACGCAGTTGAAAACTCGATGCAAATTTTCAGTTTGAACTTGCGAAATGCGAAGAACAATAGAAACCCCTTTGGGACCTACAGTATTAGCCAATCACAGCTGTTGAATGACAATAGATTCAATTGAAAACAAAGCGCAAAGGTTCCCGGTTGACTATGGGCCTTTAACCAGCCTTAGAAGAGTGATTAATACTATGATAAACTCACTCAATGTATCTCATATATGCTGTGGAACAACTGCTCCCGGTATTATCTCCCTCAAACGAAACTGGGCCATAAAAATCCTGACCAAACCACATTTGAAACTCTTGACCTTTACTGACAGGCAAGGGTGTGGGCAGCGTTAGGGGGAGCACAGGGTCCATGTTGGTCACACCTGGGATCAGGTACGAATGCTCCCCCCATGTCTTGCTTATTGTCGTGCCCGCTGGTGGATAGATGATCTGTTTAGATGAATCTGTGATATAGACTTCTATGGGGTTACTTCCAAGAAAAGTTCCCGCCCACTTTCCTTCTTTAGCCGCCCCACCGATCCACGACACCCCTCCAGATATATGCACGAATCTGAACCCAATAATCTGACCTGCTCGTGGCGCGTAGAACGCACCGTAGTTGTCTCCTCCGGCGCCGAAGCAAACGGGATTGCCGTTAGCTTGTGGGAGAACTGACAGAATAGACATTAAAGAGTCTGTGTCAGCCACATTCTTGTTATTGTTTTCGTTCGATATTAGAAGACAAATTACGTGTAGAAATCTCTTAAAAACAATTAAAACAAAGTTTCAGATTTCATTAGCCAAATTCAATCGAGAAAATTTCTCTATATTCTCTTAATCAGCCGATGGAAATGGATGCTTTCTCCGACTTGGTATGTTGCTATGCTGTCAAAATGGCGGCTGACACAGGCTCTTTAAAGGGACATGGTCACCTAGAAAACACTAAAATAATTATTGTCACAAAATACAAAAATATTCTCTGAAATTGAAAGAGTCAGTTTAAAGAAGAAGTACGGAAAATTTAAGTGGATTACGATGAAGGATTGCTGAGATATGAGCGAATTAAGATGGCAAAATTAGTATGTTTGAAAAAGATTGAGGTAAACCGATTTCAAAAGAGTCAGATTTTCTCATGTAAGCTGTAATTACAATCCGCAAATATCTTTGCAATCCTACATCGAAATGACCTCAAATTTTCACCGTGTCAAGTTGAAAGCATTCTTTACAAATTTGACTTGTTATTTTTATTATTTGTGATATTATATTTTTGATGTTTTCGGTGACCATGTCCCTTTAAAGAGAGCCGCCATTTTGTCAGCCTAGCAACATAACGAGTCAGATAAAGCATTTTCGCTAATTTACAAGCTACAAAGGTAAGTCGCCAATTGGCGACCAGGTTGAAACCCTTAAAGGGGCTGTATCACGGTCATTTGAATAAATTTAGAAAATACAGCTCTAAATGTGTATGTAATCATCACCAAATCACTTGTTAGTATATATAATAGGACTCCATGCTGTCCAATTAAGAAAAAATTGGATGATTCAGAGGAACTCCAAAACAATTTGGAGTTCCGAGGAATCATCCATTTTTTTCTTAATTGGACAAGCATGGAGTCCTGTTATTTATTAATTATATAACATCAATGTTCAAACCCAAACTGTCCAATTTTAGCGCGAACTGTCCAATTAGAGCGCGCGCGATCCAATTAAAAAATAATTGGACGATTCCAGAAAAATCGATCTGCCGGCACAATGGAATTTCGAGCTGGCTATATAATTATTAGCCTAATAGGCTATGTAGGCAAGTTTTAGCGGCAAGACTGCCGATTTACAAGCACATTTTGATGTAAATTCAAACTTCAAAAACTCATTGTTGCAATCCGTTTCCATCCGCTCTGTAATAGGTCCATGAAGCCTACAATCATGATCGTTTTGTAGTTAAAGGGTTATTTAACAAACCTAGACTAGTATTTTGGCTATCCATCAGTTATTTGTATGTTTTTTACATCATCAAAAGTGTGCTAAAATCGTGACACAGCCCCTTTAATCTAGTCGCGATGTCGGTATCTGCTGAGCAATACCAAACATGAGAACATATTATTTAAAGCAACCAAATCTCTCATCAATAACTTCCTCTGTTCATTTGATTCAATTTTTTCTGGATACTTGAAAAGAGAGCCTAGACGTTGCACAATTCATGTGATTTGGCTAAAATAACGCGCGATTCTACTTGCGTTGTGATTTGGCTGAGGGCTTCGGAAAACGGAATAACCCATCAAAATTCAAGTCGAAGGGTTCTAAGGGTTGCTTTATACGGATACAGGGAAACAATCTGAAGAAAGGGGATGCCGTATCTGATAATTATGGTGCTCCGCTAGAGAGCTCCGCTCTTAAAGGATAATCCGTAGCTTGTAACTCATTGATAATTATGGTGCTCCGCTAGAGAGCTCCGCTCTCTCTAGCGGAGCCCCATAATTGTGTACTTACGTGATGTATTGCATGTAGGTCCAGCATAATTTGGTAGACACAAACAAGTCGTGTTCTCGCTACTGCCAAGCTTGTGACATGTTCCACCATTAGCACATGTCGTGCACTGAGAAGGAAGGAAGATAGTAAGGGTGTGGTCATTATTTAACGGGGGAGGGCTACTATTTAGTACAATATAGTAATACTACTGTTATAGGGCCTATTCTGGGTCCTGTTATGCGAGATAAGGAAAAATTGCGCCAGTTAGGAGCTGCGGGATAGAGCGAGATAAGGTCCCAGAGTAGGCGCCTACTCTAGGAACTTATCTCACCGTGAGTTAATGTGAGATAAAGCGAGATAAGGAAAATTGTGCCAAGCAGGAGCTTCGAGATAAGGTCCCAGAGTAGCGCTGTTTCACGGATAGTTTGTGCTATTTAGTCTATCAGTTCCAAATCGTTGCACGGGTTTAGTTCGTGCAGTCCATATAGAGACTCTGTTTGTTAGTGGCAAGAAAAAAACCTGTTATCACAAAAGGCTTATGATATGGAGAAAAGTGATGTGAAAAATGTAGTTCCAAAGAAAATCCCTTCAAAACGTCGGCCCACTTCAAACACTTGCAGCTCGAAGACGGAATTAAGGCAGGCGCGGATCCAGACCTATTTACACCTGTTTACAAAACAGGTCAAATTTTTGGTTTCTTTTTAAATAAATTAATATTATTTTCATCTTCACTTAAAAAATACTCTCGTATTTCACGCGAAAAAGCCGACCGCAAATAGGTCAGATTTTTTTCTGGATCCGCGCCTGCAAGGTTCTGATATTTATGCTTGCTTTTTACCGCGCCCCAGAGCAATGGCATCTCTCTTTTACATACTCACATTTTGTGTCCTGAAGAGACATCCTGGTTCGCTCTTCAATGTGTAGCCTGCTAACCGTCCATCACGGAGTTCACACGTCTTGGACGAGGGACAGTAGCTATACATGTGACAGTGTAGGTATCTATGACACTCCCACTGGCAATCTATCTCTTCGCTTGCAAGAAACGTAGTAATAGGTCCAGCTATGTGTTCGAGAATGGAGTTGTTTCCGATCGGCCCAAATTCCTTGCGAAGGAGACTAGGGCAATTTGCGCCTGTCGAGGACGAAAGATCACAAAAGCAGATTATATTAAAAGGCAAGACAAGGCACTTTATTCACGCCTCAGTCTTCTTGCTCTTCGGTTTATTGTCTTGGGATCACCCTAATCACGCACGAATAAAAAATAAAGCTACCATAATTCATCGTCATTAATAATTCAGACATTGGCCATCTGGAAGTGCACCGTAACTTCTAGAAAGCTAAAATAAATGCGATTCAATTACAAAAGGAATAAAATTCAACTCAGCTATGCATCGAGGAGAATCCTGCAATTAAAGTATCTTCACATTGGAAAAAGTGTTCATACAAGAAATGCAATGTTTATTATATAAACTTAGAGCGATGCTCGCTTTACCTGTTCGAAACGAGCGCGGAGTTTTGTTTCCAATTTGGCATTTTATCTCTTCCTTTTTTGACATATGTTCAATGATCCGTTTAATCAGGTAAATCCCCTCCGTTTTGCCTTTATTTCAACCTATCCTTCTCGAAATCCGGATTTAAAGTATTTGATAAATTACTTCAAAGACTTCTGTAAGGTTTGTTTTCGAAGTACGAAATTCTCTAAAAGATCTCGCAAGCTCGATGACGTTGCCTTACCAATGTTATTCTCATATGTTTGTTGCTGGTCTCTTTAAAGAGCCTGTGTCCGCCGTCATTTTCACAGCACCGGACGGCTGATTTAGAGAATATAGAGCAATCTTCTCGATTGAATTTGGTACATCAAATCTAAAACTTTGTTTTAAGATGCTTTTAAAGAGATTTCTACAGTCTTCTATTATATCGAACGAAAACAATAACAAAGGAGTGGCTGACACGGGCTCTTTAAAAGAACTCGCTTTCTTACCACTAATTTGGAGATTTCGTAGCACCCAAAGAAGCAGAAAGAGCTCTTTCTGAGTCATCCTTACAGCCCTCGAATTGATCTCTGTACCCATGATCACTTTGTTGCTGTCTGGATTTAGTCAAACAAGCGGGGCTCAGGGACTGCTCTTTGAAAGCACGCGGCGAACGGAGAACTCTCATTTGAATGTTCAATAGCAATACCGTCGGCGTCACCAAAAAAAAAAAAAAGACGAGGAACAATGCTGAGATGAGATGGTGTACGGCGCCAAATACCTAGGTGGGGGCACCATATCTTTTGTGTGCGGTTGATACATAAAAGTTAAAACAAAATCCCATCGTCGCCAAACATGACAGAGCCGATGACCAAATTTGAAACCTCCAAAATCTCATGACCGAAATTGGGATATCACCTTTTTCCCTCCCATTCTGCGTCAGCAATTGGAGTGCCGAGGCATCCTCGCGCGTCAGGGTCCATCGCCTCCACCTCTTTCACCAGGGGAGTGGTGAGGGGAGGACACTCGCGCACCCGAGGATGGTTCTTTGTTCTACATCTCTCTTTGCTGGATCTTGGTAAGGCCGGCCTGTTATGTTTTCGTATTTTTTCAAGTATCTCGGCTGTAGGGTTCTCCAAGAATCTCGTTAAGATAACTTTCAAAAGACCGCCCCGCCTTATGTAAATGTTTTTGTTTTGTAGTAGCATGCAGAAGTTTGTTGTGTTTGGTGTTATAACGAGGTAAATAAATAAATAAACAGAGAGCTCGCTCCCACAGATATGATTTGTCAATACAAAATTTCTATGGCAAGTTTTCGTGCCACCAAAATCCCAGGCTAGATTTTTGCGCCCAAAAAAATCCCATGCAAAGAAAATCCCAATTTCATACAAAAATGCAACCTAAAAAAATCATACCCCCTAAAACATCCTTCGCACATCCTGTACACCTGGTCTCCTGCCATCCTCATCTGTTTGGTAACATCAGTAAATAGTAATGATTGCCTACTTATTATCACAGCGTGAAGCTAAGCTCACGTACGTCATGAGAGATCACGGATTGATGTGGTAAAAGGCAGGCAGAGCAGTGAGAAATGCCTTGTTTGCTTTGCCAGACATCCAACATGAATTCAGATAATGCCTCTTTATTTGCCTTGAATTCTTCTTCTCTACACTATTCTCCCCATCATAATGACGTTTGTTGAGAGGCTTATTAAATAGTACAAAAGCCTATGCAGTTTTATGCTCTGCTTGCGATGATCTCTAATGAGGGTAATATAGTCTTTCATTGGTTTATTTTTAATTGACAGCGATGTGTTTTCGCTGACTACCTAATTCACAGTGTGAAGCAGCAAAGTTCACGTAAGTTTTGACCGAGGCTGGGTGGGCAGTGAGAACTAGTATATTTAACCTAAGTAGTTTTACATTTATACACATTTTATATATTAGATAAATTTATTTAATTTTGTATTTTTTGGTGTCCCCATATTAGTAATGTGATTTCCCATGTGCTAGAAGGCTTTGACATTCAATAGGCCTTTATCACGCAATATTGATTAATAATATTTAGTTTAATTACTCAAGTGATTATAAGAATTTTCGCGCGCTGATTGGTCTAGAAGTTTGTTTTCTCTTGCTATAATCACCGTCGACCTCAGGTTTGTTACTTGATTTCAACTAACGAGTTTTCGACGTTAAATAAGGAGGCTTTGCTATAAACGAACTATTTTTATTTTACTTGCTCAAACTCTGTAACAATAAATCCTGCGCACTCATGCAAGCTTAACGTAACACGCGCACGCGGCTTTTGTTGCTTAAGGTCCGTTTACACTTGCAATTTTTGCTGCAATTTTTGCCGCGCGAGTCGCGGAGATTTTTCTCGCACGTACGCGTCAACTCAAAATCACTAATGTAAACTATGTGCAACTCGGCGCGGTCTGCCGCGATGTTGCGGAGATTTCAAACATGTTCAAAACTCTTTGCAACTTGATGCGATTTGAAGAAAAGAGAGCACAGAAATCGCACCGGATTTGCATCTCGTTTACACAAGAGACAAGTCGCGCGAGAAAAATCGCCGCGACAAAAAAAGTGTAAACCGTTCTTTAGACTATTGTCAAAGACCAGCCAGAGTAAAATACAATAGCACAAAACAACCTGTTTTTTTCTATTTACTTATTTCTAATAATAATGACAAATATTATTGCTTCATTGCCATTCACATTCACTGCTAATTTCATAATTCTTAGAATCCCAACTTTTAAATTCAAACTACGTTCTGGCATCCGTTGGTGTTAAGTTGTAAGCAACAATAAAATTGTTTCCTCACAATCTTCCAGATATCCAATTCTATTCATAAAACATAGGCAAAAAAGGCTAAAGGCGATGAGAAATTGAACATTGTACCCTCCCAAATGAATCACATGATCTGCATTAGGAGGCAACAAGAGGTAAACACCATTAGCCGATTTGGTCTTGTTGTACCCAGGGCTCTCTGGCTCGTCACCTCGCGGGACTGGCTCTGTTGGCAGCCATTTCTGGGGCTTTACTGATTGTTTGAACGTAGTAGCATGCGCAGAAAGTTATTTCTCTCAACTCTGTTTCAAATCCCGCGGATGTCAACACTGCCACCAGAGCCTTCCCCACAAGGTGACCAGCTGGGAAGCTCTGGGTTTGAGAATGATTATGTCTATTGCCTAACATTTCGCAACCAAAAATATCTCGTAGAGGGTTCATAAAATCTATCAGGACTCAAACTAGGCGTTTGACTGATGGACACCAGAACGTTGGTTTGGCGGTTGGTGGAGAGTTTGCAGAATAGACCTCCATGGCGTGGGCATAATGTTTGCCCATTTCAGATCTCGCGGCATTCCCATGAGTATTCTCTCTTTGTTTGGAATGATTCCATATTCATATATCCTTCAGTGCATAGCAGAAAAAGAAATACTCATGGGAATGCCTCGTGATCTGAAATGGGAAACATTACGCCCAAGCCGAGAAGGTCTATTATGAACACTGCAGTACAGCACTGCTATATTAGGTCCATAGCCAAAACATTTACCACTGTTCCATTTAAATACCCACACATTACTGTCCATTAGATTAGATTCTTGGTTATTCAAAATAGTTCTGCAACAATTCCACTTCAACACACCAACATTTGATCTTTTGCATGAAGTTTCAAACAAGGAATTTCCACAGGCGTTTATGTTTGTTACTGGTATTTCCACAGGGGTTGTTTCAAATCTCTGCTCATCATGCAGGAGCCCTGGAATTTCCACAGGGTACAAACTACCACAGGAATGCGTTCAGATTGTGTTAAGGTTGCGCATGTCTACAGCTTTGTGCAAGAATGACCTCCCCATGATTGAGCAACAGGCAGTATAATTTCTTGCCCTTCATCACACTACCACAGGGATGGGTTCAGACTCGTGTGGGAACTCTTTATTAAGAGACACAAGGTCACGCACATCTACAGCTTTATGCAAGTCTGACCTTCCCATCATTGAGAATGTCATGCGTAAGGTCGACCAAATATTATCAGACATTGTCGATATAGACCCATTACTACCGATGTCCCCCTTGCTCTGCATATTGAGTGCCAAAAGGAAGTGTTCAACTGCTTGTTGGTATGCACCAAGATTGATACAACTGATGCCAAGATTGTAGCGGCAACGTATAAAACCAGGACTGTAAGACAAAGCATGCCTGTAGGCTTCAACGGCTTCCTCACTCTGACCACCATTTGCTAAAGTGGCACCAAGTCTGTTCATAGTAATGCATCCTGAGGCTGGGTGACAAGTGCTGCTTGGAAACAGTCTACAGCCTTGTCGTACTCCCCTGAAAGGTTAAACAGGACGCCAAGACCAACCTGTACTGACGAGTCCATGTCATTTTCAGGAGCTCTCTGTGCCGCTGTGATGTACAGTTCTTTGATCTCATTATACATATCCGTGGACATGACACTGGAAGTGATAGGGCGGCTTCTCTGACCTCCCGCTGCTCCTTCCATCTCGGGTGGGACAAGATCTTTGTATTTGGGGTTAGCATGCAGCCAGTCCTTAAGCACCCGACAAGCCAGCGACTGCATAGACTCATTTGTATAGCTAATAGCCAGGGCCATCAGCGCTGTTAGGTTTTCAGGTTGCAGGTCAATGCATTTGTTTAATGCATTAATGGCCGCCGAATCTTGTTCATTTTCAGCTTGACTTGTGCCGAGGTATTGCCATGCTTCTGCATGGTCGGGTTTCTGCCGAACCTGCGCCTCAAAAAGTAATATGGCACTTACTAGGTCACCCTCTTTTAATTTCTTAAGGCCTTCTTCAAATGGATTAGGATGGTCCAGCAAGGGATTATCCTCCTCAAACTTATATTCCTTATTCACCGAAGACTCGTACTCGGTATACCACGCATGAGCCTCTTCATTGTCATTCTGAACCAAGTTGTCCCATTCCCCTTGCAAACTGTCCCAAAAATCTACATCCTCCCGTTGATTAGCAGTTGATTCTATGAACTCTGTTGCCCAATCCCCCTCTGTAGTACGGAATTTCTCATACTCCCCTACCCAGTTATCTGCCTCTACAGATTCATCAGTTACTTCTTTCCCTGTTTGTGAATCTATCACCTGATTATTCTCAACTTTATACTGTCCATCCCTGAGTTTGGCCATGAACCTCATAAACTTGGAATTTGCAAATTTTGTATCTTTGCTGTTTTCTACTAATTCGCCTGCAACGCCAGCAAGCTGTGTGTCTTCGCTCTGATATTCCTGTACCCACTTGTCTTCGTCTACATGGTCTTGTGCATGCCTGACATCTTCCAGGTATTCATTTGCCCATTTGGATGGGTATCAAGAAGTTCAAGTCTAGGCTCAATGTTTGCATTAGCATTATATTCCTTGGACCAGTCTTCTGCAGTGTTGACCTCTGAAGACATATAATCAGCCGCCCACTGGCTTGCGGCCATATCTGCCACACCCGGAGCTCTAACAGGAGTATGATGGAGATTTTGTTGTTCTATCTGTTTCATTTCACTCAGAAGATCATCCATACGGAATGTCTGCGGTGGGGCATGTGCGCTGTGCTCCCTCAAGAATTCCTCTGCCAGCTCATGCTCCTGTCGTTGATGAAAAGGCTGCTCATGCAGCCGATGGCCCAGCTTATCATGGAAGAGTCTTTCCTGGTGTAATGAGCTTTCCTGGGTGAAGTGAGTTGCCAATTTCATCAGTGGGTTGGCCCCTCCACAATCTCCCTCCACCAAGTCACGCATTGCCATGGCTACAGTATTATCAGGGAACTCTTGGTCTGAACTCTTGGTCTTCTATCTGTTATTAAAATTAAAACCCTTTCAGTGCCCTTAAAGGCAGTATTGCTTTTAGTCTTTAAAAAGGATTTTTAGGAATAATCATTAAAGTCGCCAATTTATCCTTCCTTTATTTATTTCAAGCTACAAATCCATCCCCAGTTCTAGGAATCAGGGCTGCTTAAATTGATTCTTCTAAATCGAGGCTTCAACTGCGAAGCACAATCGCCATGTTAGGGCTTCTTGACACCATCTTGCCATACCGTTCAATGGCGTAATTCACAACAAATCTAGGTCTAAATCCATGAGGAGAGCACGGCAATTTTAAGCCCAAGTGAAGAACATTAGGCATAAAAGGAAAAATGCTTTAGGATTATTTACATCCATATTGGATGCAATTTCAAGCCATTACTAGATAACACTTTCATATTAACATTGATTACTCAGCCATTCAGAATGTAGTATTGATAATAGACCATTAGCAGATTTGACTTCTAACAGTTTAACATCCTTGATGTGCATCAGCAAAGTAACATTTTTAGTGTCAACATGTGCAAAAACAAAGGATGACCAAGGCTTGACCCCCAGACAAAAAATTCTAGCTACGGCCTTGCTATTGCATTGTGTGCACTTGCACTTGCAGTTTGCGCTTAATGGTTCAAGTGTAAACCAGCCCTTCAAATCCAATTACAGATATGTTGAAGCTAGAAATTCTTAAACTTTTATGAGCATTACTTAGTTTAGTAAGCAGAACGATAAAGTTGATCAGATCCCTGCCTCTAATCAGATTCATTTGGAGAATTTACGCAAGCTCATCAAGATTTCTTCGGCAAAATACTTATATTTTCATACCTTTCCTATAACTAATTCGCGTAACCATAGAATAACATACCTTTATATTTCCATTTGCATCACGAATGTCTTATATTTGGTGAAACCTAGCCATGTTTTCGGCAACAAAACATCGAAAACCATCATTCCACTTCAACCGACTCCGTCTAGTACGAAATACGAAACCACGCGCGCAGGCGAGGGCCACGTGACTCGGCGTAACCAATCGAACGTGGCACATCCTGGCCTTATACGCGGGCTCTGGGACGAGATTGATCGACAAGCAACAAGATGCTATACACGGCAATGGAATGGAATCGAATGAAGTGCAACTTTGACCTTTATAAAATAGCTATCAAGATATTCGCGATATTTAAAGACATTGTTTTACAGTCTACAAGCAGAGTAGACCAAGGAGCATATGCAAGATTGTAAAAGGCACAGCAGTAGAATACTTTCGCGCCGCCATTTTGTTTACAGAATGACCCGGCAAAGCAGAAAAAAGCAATGAGCCAATCAACTTTTGGTTTTAAAACAAATAAAAGTTTTCTTCGGTAGCTTGGTCAACTTTTGTACCATAAATCCCAGCATAGGGCTTCGCTTTCCAACATGAGCAAAACCCGCGTCCTGCTTGGCCTCGTTTCCATGCTGAATAAATCTGCTGAAAAATCCAAGATGGCGCTTGTGTGACAAAGGCGAATGTATGGTAAAGCCACTTCTCTCTTGGGATGACCCAATGAGAGGGGCGGAACTTACCATATATTGACCGGCAGGTTTTAGGACCGTTTTGGACGTTTTGACGCGCAATTCAAAATGGCGAGGGTGAAATTTTCGCGATTTCACGGAGTTAACCATCCTGAATGGTTAGCATCCAACATATCAAGAAAATTCCCTTAAAAATTGTCGACTTTCTTCAACTTCCTTATAAGGAAGTATCTGCATACCATATTTGGAATCTCAGTAAGTTTTTCACTATTTTTATTGACGTAGAATACTTCAAACTCAACCAGAACTCAAATACACTCGAGAAAATATGTTCTGTGCATTTCTGCTATGTTTTTCACGGTCAAGAACCTGGAAACAAGGTAGACGAGACACCACAGGAAGCCCGGTCTATCTCTAGAAAGACGACAATGTTTTCTTGATATGCAGAGAAAAGACGGCTAAATTTAAGGTTACCTCTGTCACTTTTTCCATGGATCATGAAAAGATGCTTTTTTTTCTTTCGTGTGAGATGGCTTTTCTCCCCCGGGGGAAGGGGGGGGGGGGGGGGGGCTCCCATATTTTTGGAGCTGGGGTGCTCGTCGGGAACTTTCGTTTTCACCCCTAAAAGGTACCAAACATGGCGTCGCTTAGTTGATTTTGACCCCTAAAAGGTACCAAACATGGCGTCGCTTATGCACTAGTCATTGTTTCCACCGACCCCCAACCCCCGCGACATAGCAGGGGAATATGAAACAGATGTTGTCAAATTTGAAATAATTCCACCGCCTACCAGGGGAGAACGCCTTGGCAAATTCCCTACGCCCCGGGGAAACATTCCTACACCCAAGGGACAAAGTCCACCCTCCACAAGATGGATACAAGAAACTTTCCTAATATTATCAAAACCAGTAGAGTGTCTTTTTCGAAATGAAAACGTCAGATGTTTTGTTTCCCCCGCCATTCCCCCGGCCGGTTATCTGAGCCATAGCAAATTGAAGTAAACTCCGGGGATTTTGCCAGGCAATAGTGGGGGAAATATCAGTAGTTTGTCTTGTATTCTTGTCCCGATCCCCCGCATGTCGCGGGGGTGGGGGTCGGTGCAAGCAAATGACTAGTGCATTAGTTGATTTTCCCTCGTAATTTTGTCGCGTATTTTTTGAGCTGAAATTCAGGCTACCATCAACAAGTGCGATTTGCTTGATTTGCTAGAACGGACCTCTAACAGATACCTATCAGGAAAAAAAATAAACGTTTTCGAATTTTACCCCCTAGTAAAAGGGACCCGAGGCGGCCAGAGGCCTGATTTTAAACCCTAAAAGGTACGACGAGCACCCCGCCAAAAAAAATATGGGAGTCCCCCTCCCGGGCTTTCTCTCTCCCTTGGGATTTAATCTAAGATAATCATAGAGTTCGGAATGCTTTCGGATGGATCGAGATGGGATATAGCAGGGTTGTTGACGGATGTTTTGGGAAAACGAGGGGACACATGCCATCAAAAGTACGAGGCTATGTGGGGAACCTCTTCAAACAAGTCCACATATGTTCTAAGTCCCCCTCCCTTTTCTTTGTCTCTCTCCTCCAGTTCTCAGATCGATCGATGTAACTTTAGTTTTCCAAACGTGACAATAATTTATCTGTCTGCCTGTCTTAGTTACTCATGTTTCTATAATGAAGATATGGAGATGGCTCTTTCATAAAATGGAGATGGCATGAGGGTGGATTTAGGGTGAAGGAGTGGAACTTAAAATTTGATTAATTTAAATAACTTACTGTATTTGGCGAAGCAACACATTTACAGCTTTTGATCTGACCCCAACCCCCCTCCCCACCCCACCCTTTCTGAAGTCCTGAACCCGCCCTCTGGTATTACGTAGTCCCCTTTTGCTTTACAAATTATATAAACACATTAAAACCTCTAGTTGATCTTTTATTAATTTTTAAAATAAAATTTACACTTTATCAAACCCAAACATGCTCTAACAATACCAACAGTCGTCATAATTCTCTTTTTAGTAAAACATTGTTATCAAACAAACGACCTGCTAAACTTTAGTTACATAAATATCCTATCATAGATTATTATATAAACTATACAGTAATTCGGTTTGAGAGTTTGCTGCAAACAGATCCAGGAATCCTAATCAAACGACGAGCGTGTTTTTTTAAAAAAGGCTGGGGTTGTTTCAAATATTACTTATTTGAGAGCGGCAAAGCCAAGGCCAGTGGCATACCTTTAATTGGGCTTCACAGGAATGTAAAATATGTCCTTTATATATAACCAAAAATGTTGATTATTTTTGAAATTGTGGAAAGGATAAAATGACTCGCAACGTCCCTGGTTTTACACGAAATAGGCAGAAAAATTTGACAATGGATATTGCAAAGGATATACCGAGAAATTTCAACAAAGAGAGGACAGGTTGAATAATAAATCTGAAATAAGTCGAGCTTCCTAAAGAGCCTGTGTCAGCCGCCATTGTGACAGCATAGCAGTGGGAGAAAGCATCCACTTCCATCGGCTGATTTAGAGAATATAGAGCAATTTTCTCGATTGACTTTGGTAAATCAAATCTGAAACTTTGTTTTTAGATGTTGATTTAGTGATTCCTACACGTAATTCGTCTTCCAATAGAGCGGTTTTCATGAATGAATGTCGTGAAACCAATCGTAATTACACCAATTCTGAATAAAACTTATAGGAGTCATTACAAAATAATTGCGAATTACTCACGACAGTCATGTGAAATCCGCTCTATCGAATGAAAACAATAACTAAGGAGTGGATAACAAGGGCTTTTTAACAATGTTTTGGGCACTATTGTACAAGCCATTGTCAAGCGTTCTTGGAATAGAAGGGTGGCATAACATACTGTAGATTTCTTATTCGGATTTCTTGGAATTAGAGAAGCATGGATAATGGGTTTTCTAAGAATTTCTTGAACACTACGAGCCACTTAGCACCAACGGCACCATCTACTACCCTGTGGTCACAGCTAAGAGTGACAGACATCACTTGACCTACAGAGTAACTGGAAAAAAGGTAACAAAACAAGGTCAGCTTGAGTTGACAGGAATCCTATTGAAAAATGCAGGGTGTCAGACCAAACAAACGCCTCAACCAACAATAGAGACAATTGGGTTACAGTGTCTCGACTTCAGATCACCTGACAATTTCATTTGGGAGATTACCATTGTTCATTTTGTACACGGGGGGCAAACAGTTTTTTCTCCACATGTTGACACTAAATGTTACTTCGCTGGGGAGGGGGGGTGGGGCTAGCAAAAATGCAAGAGTATCGTTTGACTATCATCTGTAGACCTAGAACTGTACAACTGGTTACATTATTTGCTTGTTTTTGCCTTATCTTTTACGCAAAGTGACTTACCCTTTTTCGTTCTCCTCATCAACAACAACTCGTTTCTCTGTTGCACCTACTGCCAAGATGCACGCCTGCAATAAAATGTTGATTTGTTTCAGGTTCCACATCACAATAAACTAAACTTGCCTATTTTCTGCCTACTTCTCTGACAAGAAAATATCTCAAATCGCAATCCAATTCCATCCTCTTGATAACAGGTCAAAACAACCTAGAATTGCATTTGTCTAACTCTTGAAAGGTTTTTTTATTAATCTGGAGGATTATTTTGATTACTACGGGCAAATGTACAGTGTTTTCACGGTTACAATTTTAATTATTTTATGTCCACGGTGGACGAATATTAAGCACGTGATAGCCCCTTTAAAGGCCCATCATCAACTGAGAGCCTTTACACCCTGTTTTCTTTTGTTTCAAATTGATCCATTGTTTTCGTGTGTTCTGATGGCTAATAGACCGCAAAGGCTCTAGGTGATGAGGGGCCTTTAACAAACTTATTGTAAGCCAAGCACGCATTACCTGTGGTGGGTTAATTACAGCTGAAAAATTCTTTATTCCAAACATGCCAAGGTTGGAGATAGTGATGGTTCCTCCCTGAAAAACAAACAAACAAGTGGATAGTATTAAAATCCGAGCCCGAGACTGAAGACAAAATATCAGCTCATATATTTACTGTATTAGAAGTGTGAGCATGAGATTCTGAGATGCACGTTAAAAATTCCAAGATTCCGAGGCCCTGCTAAAATTTGGCGAGACTCTTGATATTTTTAAGGACCATTCGCTACCCCTACATTTGGAACTGCTTTCAAATAAGCCATACATGTAAGTTGTACCTGAAATTCTTGAGGTTGTAGCTTCCCTTCTCTTGCTTTTTCAGCTAAAGATACAATGTTCCACTGATTGCTGATAGTCCCTGAGAAAACGCATTAACTCATGATGCTAAATACTGAAGTCTAGTCTTGACCAGTAGTAGGAAATAACACTGATATAACACTGATTGAAAACCATTTAAACAGTTAATTCCATTGGTGTTGAAAAGATGAAAAGAAGAAATTTAAGAGAAATGCACAACAACAGGAGTAAGTCCCTGGAGATACAGGTACATGTGTTTCTGGGACGTTTACTTGTGAATTCACTAAGGTTTCCATTAAAAGGGACTTTATGTGGTATTTTGTCAAATTTCTGTTTGAAGAGTTTAGGGAGCTAATTTATGTATCTAAACACAGATAATATTGGTCATCCAAATTTCACACAGCAAAGTGGAGATTTGACAGGCTAAATTTCCAGTTTTATAAGGGTTTGTATGGGAATTCTGAACTTCCTTAAAATTTTTCTTGAAAGAATGAAATGTCTGTTTAAGGGCTCTTTTTCACTTGACAGGGCTCATATGTATTTACCTTTTTGTCAGCATTGAATACAATGGGAGTAATGAGCCCATTGTCTGTACTAACAGCCACAGAGACGTCAACATTGTTATAACCTAAGGCACACAGAAAAAAAAACATCATATTTAATATGTATTGCTCTTTGCTGAGAAGCAGATGGAGGCAGAGAATGGATGAGTTTTTAGAGCATCATCCTCATAACTAGATGACCTGAGTTCAAGTCCTCACTCTTGCATCTCACCATTCTTTGCACATAGCCAACTGATTTAGCCTCCTGACCAGTTGGGATCCTTAAATGTATTGTTCATATGGGACACTTGGAGATATTCACTGTAATGGTTCCCCATCATTCTCGAACAAAGAGCTCCCCGGCTCGTCTGCTTGCAGAGGACATCCATTTGAGTGCCTTCGCTGATTGACTGATTTTGAACATTAGAGCATGCACAGAAAGGTATTGCTCTCAACGACTCTGTATCAAATCTCATGCAGCGTCAATGGCTGCCATTCACTTTCCCATTACCTTCTAATAAATTCTCCCATCCAAGAAGAGTTTGCTTCCGGGACTTGTCGGCAGGCCAGTGCACAGGCTTTTACAATAAATCATTAAGGGAAATCTTGTACTCTCCTTTGCCCTGATCATTCAGTTGTTTTCTGACACTACATGTGTGAAAAAGGGAATTTTATTCAGGTTTTTACTGTTACACCTGTTTCAACATTGCTTGTGAAACCATGCTTCATAGTTTACAATGCAATTGAGTGTTTTTAGTGTAGTCTGGAGAAAATATGAAGAAAAGTCTTAATTATGATGCATGGTACACGGAGCAACAGTTGTATACATGATACGGAGTAATGTTAAATGAAATAGGTGTATACCCCAGGGGGGTACTTGGATAAAAAATGACGGGTGGGTCTGACATATTGTTTTGGGTATGAAATTTGTAGTAAAAGTATTTTTGGGGTGTTGAAAAAGTTGCAGGTACTTTTGGGGGGTTGAAACTTCTGACAGGCTAGTATATCATTAGATACTGCCTTTAAAGCTGAAGCTATTCCAGCCAACATAATGGGACAGGCATCATGTGTATGCTGGTATTAAATAGCTTTTTTAGAAAAATGTTGGGCATTTTTTGGGGTATCAAATTTTGGGAGCAGGTATTTTTGGGGTATATAATTTATGGCTCAGGTATGTTTTTGTGTATCAAATTTGGAACTAAAACTACTTACGCCATAACCTCATCCATCCTAACATCCAGAGACAGATAATAGTGTGGTATTGTCTGTTTGGATTCAAGCAACCTCTTGGCAATGACTTTCCTCATATTTGACAATGGAATATCTTCATATATAGCACCTACCAAGGAAAAGTAAATACAGGTAGTACTGTATAAACTAAAACTAGCAGGGTTTGATTTGATTTGTGCATGTGCCATCACACTCTCAGCTATAAGACTCTCCTCTTTTCAGGTAGCTGAGCACATACTTGGTGTACCAATATCATGCTAATAAATAACAATCTGAAGCTTTCCATGCTACGCATGTTTAAGGTGCCTATTGGCTGCCTACCTGGCATGGCCGCCATTGGAAGGGGTGCAGCAACAGGTGGGGGTGCTGCTGCCGCAGCAGCTTGGACATCCCCTGCCCTCACTCTCCCACCTGGTCCACTTCCGGTGACAGCCTGTAAAAGATAAAGGGAACATGTGATCAAATGGTCAGGACCTGGATTTCCTTCAACATCAAAGGCAAACTCACCAAACTAATGTCTCAATTATATTGTGTGGTTCCAAAAAATATCCCCCCCCCCCCCCCCACACACACACACACCCCAACGGAAGGGATAGGAAATTCCAGAGGGGTGGAGGAGTCAATTTACCTGATTTCTTCCATACAAATATTGCATTTTCCTTTGGAGATCCCAGAGGGGTGTGGGGAGGTCACGTTTCAACACCCTTCCGTCGGGTAAGGGAATGGACATTTTCTGGAACCACACATTATCAACTTACAGCTAAGTCAATGCCTTGATCTTGTGCTAGCTTCTTTGCTAAGGGACTTGCAAATACTCTGCTGCCTGAAGGTCTGACTGGTGGTGCTGCAGCAGGTGCAGGGGGAGCAGCAGCCACAGGAGGTGGGGGTATTGAAGCAGCAGGAGGTGTAGGGGCAGTGGGAGCTGGAGGTACAGGAGCAGCTGTAGGGGGTGTGGCAGGAGGTGGAGCTGCAGCTGCTGGGGCAGGGGCATCCTAATGATAGAAGGCAGTTACAATTTTAACAAAAAGTAATGTGAAATAAAGGCTCCTGCAATATTGCAAATATTGCCAGGGGTTGTTGTTTGACAATGGTACTCTGTTAAAAAAAACTTGGTCTTGATAGATGTAATAGACCTCCTCAGCTTGGGCATAATGTTTTCCCATTTCAGATCACATGGCATTCCCATGAGTATTCTTTCTTTCTTCATTTGCTATGCACCGAAGGATATATGAATATGGAAGCTTTCCAAACAAAGAGAGAATACTCATGGGAATATTGTGTGATCTGAAATGGGCAAAACATTATGCCAAGCCGAGGAGGTCTATTAACAAAATTCCTAACAAATTTAAAAGAAAAGCTGGCTCTGAAACTGAAGACAACCCCAAGAAATTGCCATAGAACTCATAATAAATGCATATAATCTGCACTTACGGCAGACTCTTCAGGTACATAGTCCTTAAACTTAGCCACATCCTCTTGACTAGACACAATAATACACAACAGCTTGCCAATTGGCACATCCTTGCTTCCTGCTGGGATCATAATCTTTGCAAGGTACCCTCTTCAGGTGTCTCAAACTCCATGGTGGCTTTGTCTGTTTCTATTTGGGCAAGTAGGTCTCCCTCAGCAAGTTCATCACCCTCCTGTTTTCCCAGCTAACAAGAGTGCCTGCCTCCATTGTGGGGGATAGAGCTGGGAGGGGTACTTTGGTATGTGTAGGGTAGGCTATACAAATAAACAGCAATAAAATAGAATCAGGAACATATAAGTTTAAACAGGCAGCATTATTGTCAAGCTGGCTGAACTGCTAGTGGAGTAAAAAATGTAAAACATTTGGAAAACAATGTTTTTGCAGTAATAAAGATTTGTTGTTTTGCTGAGTGCTTGTTGAAGTGCAGAGCAATTTGAGGCTTCATTCTCCTTCATACCCGGTAGCTTCATAGCTTCATTCTCCTTGTGCAGGTTTTTTTGTTTAAATGTCAGATGCTCGATGGGGGATGGGGGTTCCGTGGAACCCATGGAACCCCCTGGATCCGCCACTGCAAATGGTACAGCCCATTCTGAACTGGACAGTGTGTTAAGAAATAACCTGGACGCCAGCCTATGAAGCTTGGCTTCTCATCCAACGGCGGAATGACAAAAAAAAAAAGACACATTGACTGTACCATTTTAATTACAACCTGAAGCCCAATAGTAAGCAACCCATATATTACTCCACTGACTGACTGAAATAGCTTTATTCTTAAGCCTTCCAGATTATGAACCTTGTTACTCACAACCACAAACTAGCTTACCATCTGAGCTGAAAAGTCGCTTGGAGGACACAGATGGTAGGATTTGTCTCGTCAAACTGGAATTCACGCTGTTATAAACAAGAAACGAAATCTAAACCAGCATGCTAACAAACAAGTAAAAAAATTATTAGGAATAAACGTTATCTAAAATTTGTCTAGGATTAAACACTATTCAAATCCAATCTGGTATCATTAAACTTTTCTAGGGTCTCACTTATGCAATTTTACCTCGCGCTCCAAAGCAGGACTGGTTTCTGTCGAACCAAACGCTGCGATTGACTAAAACAAGCACGAAGGGCGACAACACGTCCTCTTCTCGCGAAAATGCTGGTTGCTCTCCTTAGAGACAGCATTTTTCGCCCAAAACAAGCAAAATTCTTGCTGCCTTTGTGGAGAAGAGTCAAAACTACTGCCCGGGGACCACGGCAGCCATGTTGGGACGTAATCAGAGGGTACTGTTAGCTGTACATAAAATAATGACCCTTGAGGATAGGACCATTTAACCCCACAGAAAAACGAGTGATCTCTAATAAAAAGTACAGTAAGCTGAAAGGAAACTATTTTTTTTGGTGGAATAGAAAATGTATCGAAATTCTACTGTTTTACGCGGAAAATGCTAGAAAAATCAAGGCGCATTATCGACTTAGAGCTCGGTAATGATGTTCGATAATGTCCTTGGCAGAGAGGAAACTCGGTCGAGTTTGCCGCCCGCACTGATACCCGGGTAAATTTTTGTAAGAAAATGGCGGCCAGTGTGAAAGTTGTTTTGTTGTAAACAGAATCCTTTTCGTCTTTTCACCGCTTAAAATGACTTGAAAGTTTATTGTATCACGAGAAGTGAATTGCAGCTGACATGGCAGCTAGGAAGGTTCAAAGTTATTTGGATCAACATAGAATCGGGCCGCTATTTGAGGTACGAAATCTGATAATATTTGCTGTTGTTACTGTTGCTACTAGTCTTTGTGAAATGCACACTCCCTGTTTGTTGAGGTAGCCGCATAATAACTTCACGAAATAGCGATCTATAGTTTTCTTCACACCATTCACTGTGGCTCTTTCATCCGTGGAGCAATTTATTATCATCTGAAATGGTTTTAAAGTTATCCAGGTTCTTCATCGCGCACACATCGAATTCCATTTTAATAGGTTAGTGTGTGATATTGGCACTTCGCGTGACTTTTTCTTTTTAATGACTAAATTTCTGACATATACTCTGCTCAACTGCAGAGCCCTTGAATACTAATTTTTAATTAACAGTTTCTGTAATTGACATTGATTTTACAACTTGTTGTAAAACAATATTAATCTTGCTACCAGTAGCTACAATCTAATATTGCTACCAGTATAGCTACAGTCAACTGCAATTAAATCTGCCTTTAGAAAATTATATAGAGAAGTCTGTAGCCTCAAGCTATAACCAAATAATTGGAATTTGGTCTACGTATCAATGGCACTGTCCTGATCCAAGTTGATGAGGATATTTCAAAAAAATCTTGTCAGGAAATGGTGCTTGAAACCTCCTTGAGCTTGATTGACAAAGGTTGCAAGATTTACAACTCGATAATCCTGAAAATCTCTTTCAGCATTATATATGTTATGTAATTTCAGGACCTGATGGCCAAACTGATAAAGGAAATGCCAAACCAGCCAGTCCCCTATCTTATTAAGGCTCTGAGAAGAATTGCTCCCGATGAAGCGGACAAGGTGAGAATTTTTTGAATCCATCAAGTGTATTAGGCTTAACAAGGCTTGAAACTACTGCACCATGGAATCTCTTTTTATGAACTGCTGAGAAGCATATAAAATTTTTATGTCTAAAATTACTTTTGCATTTCGATTCATAGTTGGCCTAGAGCACTTAGGAAAGGTAGGTCACCAACTGGTGACCAAGCAAATTTTAAGGCCGGAAATATGAAATAACTTGGTGACATTATGCTGGTTACAGTTTAAAGACTGTCAAGAATTTACAGGTAACTGACAACCAGTATATTTAAGAAGAAGAATACCATTTTATTCTAGTATCTAATTCTGAGTCATTTATTGCAAATTCAGGGGTCCCTTGGCCGCCCTCCTTCTGGTAATAGATCCATGTCTCCCTTGTCAAGAAGTCAGGGTTTGTCTGGGACTCCCATGACAAGACGCTCCTTTGATGAGAGCAGTAAGTCTCTATGGAATTGCATCTTGTCTGCTGATAAATCATTCCTCATATATTTATGCCATATTACGAAGGCTTCAATTTATAGTGAAACTGATTAATAAATATGTTATCTCTATCAGTGTGAACACCATATAAGTTGGAATCACACCTGGCAGGGTCCTCTAATATAGTAACCACATGGTTGACCACTTATCTCTGTTTGCCAAATTATTTAAAGCAGATTTCCATTGAATATGAAAAGGCATGGAACTGTACCTTTGCCTTCTCATGAGGATTCAGCCAATCGCATGGCATGAAATGACTGCTCGACCAATCAAAAATAAATTAAAACGCACATCACATTTACCCTATGGTATGGACAGAGCAGTGGAAAGTGCTGTAACATTTTCACTGTCACAGGGATGGAAATTAAACCTTTTTTCTTAATCGCCAGCTGGCACCTGAACATAACTTTTGGTCACCAGCTGGCACCTTAGGTTCACATTTTTAGTCGCTTAGCCCTGAATTGTGGTCACCCAGGCAACCAGCTGGTTGCAATTTCATTTCCAGCCCTTAGTCATATGAAATCTGCTCTAATATGCTGCACATTAATTGCCTATCCTGAAACAGAAGATTACCGAGGGCGCAGTACTCTTGCCAAGTCCTGGGCTGCTCCTGATCCTCACGATCCATACAAGGACCATACCAAGGGGCGTGAATATGATCGCCCATGGATGACTAACAGCAAATCAGGCCGAGCTGCTACAGACAATACAAGAACAGGTACAACATGACAGGGCTTGAAATTAAGAAATAATCATAGTCGTAATTGTATGCCTTGTACCAACATTATAGGTGTAATTCATCAAAAATCTAGGCGTAAATCCACAAAGAAACACTGTAGAAACTGAAAACATAGTCATTATTTTACGCCTAAGTCTAAAAAGTTGGCCGTATTTATAATGCCTGTATCAGCCGCAATTTCAAGCCCTGCATGATTCATGGAAAGCAGAAGCTGAAAACTATAAGGGGGCATCCAAAATATTAAATTTTATAGTTGTACATGTAACTTGCTGATATATAAGTGATTCTGATCAAATTATTTTTTTGCACTCTGGTAGGTAGTGGTAAGACAAAGAGACATGCTGAACATGGATCTTGGAATCCAGACACCCGTGTTCCCACCCATGATTTTGATGAACTCTTCCAAATGCAAAGCAACCCTAGCATGGAGCATGACAGAGCAGATTTACGTGATGGGAGTAAGTGGTTCCATTGTATACTTCTTTTGCTTCAGCTCAAAACCTGTCAGTTTGTATCCCAATGTTCTCTGGATTTCTGAACCTAGAATTTAGTCTTGGGCTTTCTCTTCATAATCATGTACTAAAACTCTGCCATTACTGCATCAACTAACATACATGTACTGAATTCTGTTTTGTTTTTCCAGTGCAATCATGGAATGAGGATGATTTGGTAAGTCTTAAGAATATGGAGAATCTGCTTACTTGATGGTAAAACGTTGATCCAGATCATCTACAGAATGCAGATTCTACAGGGTATTCACATACGAATGGTTTATGGCAAAGACGAGAATCCCTGGAACAGGGAATATTATCTTTCTTTTAAGGGATGAACCTCACTTAAGTTTCAGCTACAGAAATTTCGACTTAGTAGACAACCAAACAAATTTCCTTGCAAGCCAATGCATATACACTAGAGACATAACCCTGAAAGAAGGCTTGCTCCAGTGTTAGTCAGAGAAACTTTGGTACAATCAGAATCATTTGCCAAGAATTTGAGTTATAATGAAGGGGGCCTAGGAATTTGCGGTGATGCGGTATTGGCTGTGTTTTTGCGCGGTTTTGCGGATAAAAAGCTTAAAAGTTACGGTTATGCAGTTTTTTCAAAGTCTACGGTGTGCGAAAATTGCTGCGATTACACGGTAATTTGTGTACAAAAATGCGGTATTGCGGTGTTTGCGAGTCCTATGGTTGGCGGTATTTAGCGTCCCAAGGCTCTCGAATTGCAGTAAAACACACTGGTGGATTGTTGTAGGGCTCAAGACAATCTTCCGCTCACGTTTTGCTTGAATAGAACGTCTGATTGCCATTGGATACCACGGAATCGTTAGCGGAAAGCAATTGACTGACTTCGTGTGTGAAAACGGCGCCATTTATAAAAAAGAAAAACTTTTTTGCAGTGAGCGGTATTCCCGAAAAATCTGTGCTGAAAGGCGGTATTTTCGAAATTTGGTGCGGTTTTGAGAACCCCCTAGGCCCCCCTCTATAATATGTGAGCTGGCCCAACTTCTTTTATTACCATCACAGGGATGTCAACCCAGGACTTCAAGAATCTGGAGACTGCCTTGAAATGGTGAAATTTCCTGAAATTCTCCCAGGAGAAATACAGTAAATGTATGGCAGTCATCTTCAATTTTTCCTGGGAGATGGAGCGAAAAATCTTGAGACTCCGGCAAATCTCCCAGTTTTCCCAGGAGAGTTGACGTCCCTGCCATCGGTATCCATCTATTTCAAAAAGCTAAAACCTCAATTTAATATCATTCTTTCAGCAGGACAAGAGAGCCCTTGGATATCCTCTTCACATCAAGAGAGCATCACAGGCTGTTGCTATGACAACAGACGACGATGGGCTTGAAGGGGAAGAGCTTCACTTGCGAACTGACGTCAGAACAAGGGGGGACTCCAGCGATAGTGGGGTGTCAGTTTCATCATATGGGTGAGGAACATTGCTTTACTTTGCTATTCAAAAGTACAAATGTTGTGGATCTTGTATAATCTCCTGTCAATTTTGGGACAAGAGAGGTGTAAAGAAAAGGGAAGGCAAGAGCAAAAATGAGAGAAAAGCAGTTCTTGCTCCCTATCCTTCCCTACTCCAATTTTCCTGCATCCGTGTCTTCTCTCACCCTTGTATTGAGCTTGCTATGCAGGCTATTGCAAGGCCTGATACATGACCTCTGATAACTAGCCCAGGGGGTGTTTGAAAGTGGTGATCATGTGCCCCTGTAAAAGTAACATTTGATGTGCCCCCTTTTGATGTCTCTTGTAATCTTATAATTATATTCCTACTTCAGCTCAGGGAGGTCCCATAAGTCATTAAATGCACGCACAGCAGCTGAGGAACACCGTCGTCAGTTACAGGCCCTGTTGATGGATAACACATCTGATGGTAGAAATAGACAAGGAGGTGTTGCTAAGGATGACAGCGATGAGGGCACAGAAATCCTCGGTAAGCTAATAATAAAATAACTGAAACATGTTTTTGGTGAGTCAGGCAGTGGTCGGCAGAGCGGAAATGACCTGCTAAGACCACTAAATTTCAAATAATAAGGTCAGGTTAGCTCAGAGAAGCTTGATTTTTGGCATGCGGACTCCTTGTCTGATTAAAAACAACATATCAAAAATGACTTTTTTAATCGATCCGTCTTTGAGATATTAGGCTTTAAACATTGGTTTCTGTGCCATTTTATGGGAGAATTAGTACTTTGATCAGGAATTATGCAAACTTTGCTCAATCATATCTAAAATTCATATTCTTCAATTTTCTTAAAAATTTGGAATTAAGCTTTTAGCCATAGAAACTCTTTGTATACGGAATCTTGAGCTTATATATTGAAATATGGCAAAGTTAGACATTTCATTTTTGGTCATTTCCGCTCTGTCGCAGTGGTCAGGTACTGTCCAGGGTTCCTACAGCTCCAGGAAAACCTGAAAAGTCCTGGATATTTATTGTGCTCCTGGAAAGTCCTTGTAACTCCTGGAATCACGAACATATTCCTGGAAAACTCCTGGAAAAATTAAACAAATTTCATCATTCACAAAGAATGTAATCATTCTAAAAATCTACTTAAAGCTTGAAACGTTATCAAAAATGGACTGTCAAGGCTGAAAATTGTCCTGGAACAGCTGCTTAAAACTCCTGGATTTTTATTTCTAAAAATCTATTTAAAGCTTGAAACGTTATCAAAAATGGACTGTCAAGGCTGAAAATTGTCCTGGAACAGCTCCTTAAAACTCCTGGAATTTTTTTTCCAATTTCTGAAGGGTGTATCTGGACACAGTCTTAAAAAATATAGCAGAGTTTTGAAATCTCATAACTTTTATTGAGGCCCATAGCCAGGGATTTTTGTGGGGGGTGCTAATCTAGAAAAAGCAGACCGTGGTATGAATTTATTTACCGCTAGTCAAAAGTCACTAGAAAAAGCAAATATACGAAACTGGCTGTATGCCAAAGTGACTGCAGTCTTCTGTTTGGTCCATTTAGTCACTAAAACAGTGTTTTCAAACCCTTAAATGTGGGTCTTTTTGTCACGGGGGGGGGGGGGGGGTGCTTGTGCACCCCTGGAACCCCCCTGGCTACGGGCCTGTAATGTGCATCTCCAAAAAACTGTTCAGCTATGGGAAACAAGTTATTTTATTGTTTCCTGTTACGTGGATGTTTATGGTTTGTCTTTTTTATTTATTTATCAATGTTTGTAGAAAATGCTGATGAACTTGTGTCTGAGGGAGTGGATAAGATAACAAAATCTGGCGCCAAGTTAATTAAGGTAAAACATAGAGGGATCAATGGAGTATTTTACTTTATCATGTACTGACAGAAAAGTTTTAATTATTTACTAACTAAAACTTGCTCACTGAAAAGGAATGGAGAGGAGACTCTGTAATCTTCAAATTCGTAGCTCAGCAAAGTATTACGTTGTGGGCTTCCTGTGTCGCACGCGCGCGCCAAAAGTGGCGGAAAAAAATCAGCCAATCACAAACGTTTCCCTGACACGCTAAGGATTTTAATACATTGTCTTTAGTCATCAAGGTCAGAGTCAGCAAGCAAAGACTCGGTGAAGGTCAGCATATGTGCAAGATGTGCAAGGTATTGTTCTTGGATGTATTATTCTTGGAAGGTTGTTCTTGGAAGTTGTTCTTGGAAGTTCACAGTTCAAGCTCTCAGGACACACCTTCTACCCAGTCGCAATCTCGTACCCAGAGCCTGTCATCTTTAGGCCAGCGGCAAGATTCAAGGCTCTCGGATGACGAGCTCTTGGTACTATGAGCTTGACCCACTTGTGTTTCTTTCAAGTGCGTTACTAGAATGTTGCGATATTGCGTTACATGATAGACGCGTAAAGGATTATGGGAAGGCCAAAGAAAAAAAGAATGTCCTTACCATGATGCACCGCGCGCCTTGAAAAGACCAACAAAAGGAGATTGGATACGAGTCTGCTCCCAGAAAGAGAAGAGCTATCTAAGCATCTCTTGAATATTCCACTATTGCAAAATCTGAAGTGGGAGTATTGTAGTCTCCACTGCAAGCATTTCCAGAGCCAGAGCAGAGAAGGCTGCACTTGGAGGATAATGTGATTTTCCATTTTGTAAATCATATATTTCTTTCTTTATTCTCCAGGGTGATCTCGGGTATTCCAGGTGACCTACTCTCTGACGGTAAATACTTTGTATCTATTTCAATTCAAAGCTGACATTAAACACAAAAGCAAATTTGAATCTCTGGAACAGTCGTCACGGAACTTAACACTGTATGGCAGAGTTAGCAAGATCTTATTTAAGCATTAGAGCACAACGTTCTATGACTTTATCGGTGAAATAGAGCACGCGTGATGTTGGGAGAGACCAATTTGGACCAATCAGCGCGTATCGAAGCCAGAGTTATATCGTAGCTATATTATAAACACAAATAAGGCCTTGTTTGCACCATGACAAACTTTTTTCCCAATGGAGACGAAACTAATAAATCCAAATATCAGAAAACGTATGCGAGGTTTTGTTGTGCCCAATTTTCAAATTATTCTTTATTTTTTTTTCAACAGCTGGAAGCACATTTTCAGCTAATAATGGTAAGCAGTTTTAGTATATCTTTCTACTTCCCTATATCAGTTGGTTGGTGTTGTAGATATCTTATTTATGTTGCGCCAAGAAAACGCAACAATTCATGATAATTTTTTCCATTGAAAAGAAAACCACGAGTTTAATTCCATTTTTTTCCACAGACGATAACAACTTTGAAAGCGTCTCCCAAGTTGGAAGTGTGGTAAGCTGATTTCAGGGATCTCAATCCTCTCCTCTCTACCAATCACAAACATCTGTCGCCTCCTTGATTAAACTTTTTCCTGTTTTGTTTCGTAGACTGGCGAGCCTGCTCGAGTCACGTGGCCCGCCGGATTCGACACCGATGGTAGGTTATATAAATGTAACGTCCTTCGGTTGCCTCGTGTATTGTTCATTTCAAGTGCTACAACAACTACCAAGTACAGTACCTCAGTTTTCTTTTCTAAGAGGTGTTTGTCGATCGCTATTGCAATTAAGGTTACTGAGAACCTTCGCGCACGTCCTCGGAAAAAAGATCATACACGTCCTTAGTTTAACCAAAACCTATATATCTTTGGAAAGCTTATAAAATGGACTAGTGGGCTATGGCAAAAAGAAATAACTTATTGATAATAAATAAAACCACCACAACTGGAAACCGAGCCTAACTTTTTTTCCTTCGTTTTTCCTGCTTTTTTCACGAAATACCCGACTCAATTTCGGTGGTTATCTGTAGGTGAGCCGACGCCCAGGCAAGGGAGAGGAAAACACATGTGGCAGAGCGCGAGTCCCAAACCCGAGAAAGGGCAACATATGTACAGGTAAAATGAAAATATTGGATTACAGTCAGGGTACATTCTAGCGGTCGATAACACACGAAACTACTCCAAATTTGTACTTCTGTGGTAGTTGAAAGGTTTTTAACAAAACTAGAAGATTATTGTGACAGGCCCCTTTCTCGACATACCATTTATCTTGTCCATAATTACAGGGGTTCGTCATTTCCATCTAACGCACGAGGTAGTCCAGGTCCCAGGCCCTCCTCGTCCGCATCGGAGCGAAGTGACAATGGATTGTTTTCGAAGCCTGGGGCGAGTCGCACGTGGAACTATGATGGGTACTCGTCGGACAATGAGGTAAAGCGCCAATTTGCGGCTCTGTGAAGACAATTTCGTCCCTAGTATTTCATGGGTAATTTCCCTGCTAGCAGAGGCTTCGATTCTCCTCATTTCGCTGGCTGAGGGTCGTGAGGAAAAGACACCTCTGCGCTGGGTCGAAACTCGCTTTGTTTTGCCGCCATCCACAACCTTGGACGGTTTGCTGACCGTTTCTTGAGCCCACTATATGCGCACGCATATCTACAGACGTTTTCCGCTGATGTTATTTGAGCTTCCCAGCTTCCCAGTGTTTTGGCCGCGCGAAAGTTGGATCTTGCCTGAAAACAACACGTGAACGGCTATACGCAGGCTACAGGCTAAGGTCATCGTTACCCAAAGGATCTCGGGAATGAGGTTGCTGTGAGCCAAGCAATCAGTTTTTGCTATCCAAATGGTGTTCATTTGGAAAAGTGAAATGTTTTCTAAATCATTTTCAGGGCGGTGACACGTATCGCGTGTCCAGTCCAAACGTAGGGGAGAGTCGACCATGGACCAGGCCCCCGCCTGATAGCGCGTCCGAGGCTGGCAGCGCAACCTGGGAACGAGGTAAGGAAAGGGCGATTGTCGAAAAAACTACTAAACAAAAATGAAAGTAGTCAAGCTCATTGAACACCTGATTGGTTGTAAGCCAAGCCAAGTAACATCACTATCACGCGGTGAGCACGTGATGACTAAGGGTTGGGTTACACACGGATGCAAGCGCAGGACGCAAGCTCAAAGCAAGTGTGAATCATAGCGACGCAAGCGCAAGGTTTGCTTGCTCTTGCGTTCCCTTGATTCACACTAGACACAAGCACAAGGGGAAGCAACGTCTCGATTTCCTTGTGCTTGCGTCTGCGCTTGCGTTCTAGTGTGAAACACACAACTGGGAAATGTATGAGTTTGATATCCTTGCACTTGTGCTTCTTAGCTTGTGTTCGTGGGTAAGCCAGCCCTAAATACAGAGCTGCATTTAGTTCAAAATGTGAGTGGCTGACAGCAATGGGGACGAAGGAGAATGCTAAGTAAACACATATTTTGAACTTCATCTGGAAGCCGCTCTAGTCACGATAAGAGCTCAATGCACTAAAGTGTTCCACGGGTGTTGGATACCCACTCATGATCGCCAAATCATCTTGAGATGAAGGACTTGGAATTATAAATATTGGGGTTATGCTCACCGCAACGTGATTTGGGCAACTCTTAGTTCTGCGCTAGTGTTCCTCTGCCTATTCTAGGTCCTTCATCTTATCTTATTTCATTTCGTTTGTAGGACCAACCAATCGCAAGAAGGAAGTCACCTTCAAGTCAAAAGGATTTCGCCGTTACCAGGGCAACCTAAGTGACTCGGATAACTGAGGAGGTAGGCAGACAGTTATAAGAATTGGAATAAACGTGTAACAGAATTGATTGAGATCAGCGTTATCCTTTTCCACAGGGATCTCTATAATAGAAACATGGACATGGGGAAATCAGCTGGAGCAGGTTTCCTCTCTCTTCCCATCTTTCCTGCCTAGCTATGTGTTATACAGAAAGCCCCCTTTAAAGGATAGGTTTTCGGGACCCCGTTGTATACAGTTCAGAGTAAATTTTGTAAAATGAGCTCCACGTTGGTTTTTGTGATGAACCGTTGCGCGCGAGCTCTCCTATAAACCAAAATTTCTGCTGCGCTTATCTGATATTTACCAGTAAAATGTGCGTTTTTCCAGTTCAATGCGAATAAAGCGCGCTCTGTATTCTTGTACATGTGGGAACAGCTCCTTTGGCCCAAGAGCGGTTCCACTGGGCGTGTTTCAGTGTTTGTAACAACCGTAGGACTGGAATTTTCAGACATTTGCGCGGTATTTCTAAGGCCGTTCAACATCTGACAATTTTCACTATTATGGAACACCTTTGCCAATTCCTGGACCGGGACACACCCTTGTAAAACTGTTGTAACTAATTGTAAAATAATTCTTAAGTAACACCCCTTTTGTAAAAACTTTTGTATAACTTCAAGGTTTATTTAATTACATCACAATGTATGGATGAAATATTTATCATATACCTATTAATATTTGTAATTTCCTAAAAACTAACGCTGCTGAAAGCGCATCAGTTAAAATAATACAATATTACTACACTATACAGTGTATAATTCTTCATTTGTACGAAACTCATAGACCAAATTGGCTAACGGTGTTTACATCTTGTTGATCATGTGGCAGTGACGATCCCTTGGGGTGGATACGTTTGTTAGTTCTGCAGTCGTGCACTCTCCGCCCAAAGGAATCATCACATTATTTGAATTGGGTGGCAACAGGATGTAAACACCGTTAGCCGATTTGGTCTATTCGTATTGCTTTGTAAAGAGGGTCGTGGGTGGATAATTCTTCAGTTTTCTGACCCCTCGTCCATGTTCCCTTGTGTGTCGCTGATCAAGGGCGCGATCTTACGCTGGAGCATCCACTCACTGCACGTGACTCTCGTGCACCCGAGAATGTCTAACATTAGGAACTGAAAAATCAATGCAGGAAAAGAACATTCGTTTTCAGTTCTATCTTTCTCAGTTTTCTGTCCTTGATTATTTTTGGCTGTTTTGTGAGCGAGACACCCTTTCCTGTCTGTCTGTCTAACTGGTCTGTCTTTCTGTTGTCTATGTGCCGGCCTGCTCTCTGCCTCCCTCAGCGTTGTGGTCACTGTGATCCCGCATTGTCTTTGCTTATTGGTTGAGACCCAGCGCAATTCAGCTTACGAGCTGCAACTCTGGGGAGCCAGCCTCTATTTACATTTCTCTTCCTGTCTTGCCTTGCCTGCCCGTCTGTCTCTGTCCCATTCTGTGTCTGTCATGTCTGTCTGTCTGTCTCGTGTCTGTCTGTTTGTCTTCCTATCTGTTCTTCTGCACCCACCTGTATGGCTTCCTGCATGTGAATGGAGCAAAGATCGCATATCGGCATGGACTGTATTACTAGACAGAGCTTCGCCTGAAATTGCATTCACAAGACTTTTAAACAAACAAGATGACGTCGCAAAAATCAGACATTTGATATCCATCAAAGAGTTCTAGAGAGCCAATTCGAATAGCAATCTCAAAACTTAAAAAGCGCCGTAACTTCGCTGCTTTATATCGGATCTTGTTCAACTTTGGAGTGAGTAATTTACTGCGTTCTTTTTGTGGACTAAAAATTGGTTTTGTGTCAACATGGTCCATCGCATACAGAGTCGGTTAAAGAGCCCTAGTCAGTCACTCCTTTGTTATTGTTTTCAGTCGATATCAGACAATGAATTACGTGTAGAAATCTTGAAATAGTCTTTTTATTTAGTCGTTTTATTATTCATTTATCGAATTCTATCGAAAATATTGCACTACATCCCCAAAATCAGCCGATGGAAATGGATGCATTCTCTGTCTTGGTATGTTGCTAGGATGACAAAATGGAGGCTGACAGACTGTCACACCCACCTTAACAAATGGCACGGCATTGACTTGGCCCATCGCGTACATATACAATCGGTTAAGCGCGTACGTAGCCGCAAACTCGTCTATGATGTCTAGTGATTCCGCCATCTCGGTCAGATATTATACCTATGATAATAACAGCCAAATGAGCTCACTAATCCGTACAGTTCTTCAACCAACGCTGCCCTTGTATATTGCCTTTACCAAAAGATACATGGACGATTCCGCGCGCTGCATGTCTGTAATTGTGTAAAATTTTCCGAACTAAGTGTAAACAGAAACATAAAACTTACTCATTCATTAAGACCCGTTGACACGAGAACGGCCGGCGATGTGGCCCTGCGATATTTGCCAGTTTGTTGACGATCTGAAGAAATCGCACCCGCATCGCAGTGGAATTTGAACATGTTCAAAACGCCTGCGACGTCGCGGCGACATCGCAAGTGAAATCGCGATAAGATCGCCGACCTTTCACACCGCGCGATATGACATCGCCATGGGATCGCCACAGAAATAGCAGCTGAAATCGCGCCATGTGAACGGGCCTATACGTGGCATACGCTAGAACATACATGCGTGAATATCGAGTGTTTCGTTCTCTTTTGCTTACGCGAGCGCAACCAAACTAATTGAGTTTGCGCTTACGTCGCTATGATTCGCACTTTGCGTCGAGCTTGCGTCCTGCGATCGCGTGCGGTGTAAACCAGTCCTTACCATTTGGCAGGCTGTACGTTTGCTTTCTTGTATTCCCGATACTCTTTCTCGCTAGCTCGGCGCATGGAGCTCACTATGGACTCGTACAAGCGAGTAGGGTGCAACATGAGTAACTTATCTTCGAATACTTTCTGCTGTTGACTGGAAAACAAAAAGGATAGGCAATTACACACTATCTGTACCACCACAAACTATCTGAGTTCCTCATATCTTAGTGAGAAAAGCAGTAAAATTTACCAAAACTTGCAGATACTCGAGAAACATCGTTCCCTTTGTTTTTGTTCCCCGCCGTGGGGCCTGAGACGAGAGTTGAACACCACAGGCAGCCCGCGCGGATTTGCCATAAAAACGACAGCACTTTCTTCACGGACAACATTATTTTTCGAGCCCTACCCGACACCATGTCAACCACCCCGTGACATGATGTTGCTACGGCGCTGAAGTGCAAACATTGTGCTCTATTATCAAATGTATTGTTCTCTGCCGTTACCGTCAATCATCCCAGAACAAATGGTATGGGAGTCCCTCGCCCGGGGTGTTTCTCCTACCTTTCAATGAGGTCAAGTTTGTCTCTCGTCTTCTGTGCAGATTTAATGCGCACCTTGTTGAAGCCCTCTCCCATCACGTGGTTCAGCTCGCCAAACGGCCGAACACCTGGATGGGCGCGCTGTTTCCTGTGTGAGAAAGAGAGACAGAGAGATAAGTAAAGTAGGTGATAGGACGGCGAGAGGAGGAGAGATGAGGACGTGTAAAGGCCAAGAGATACTTCCCAAGAAAGCAAATCCCATATTCTGTCTACTGAGTCTGCATCAGTGTCAGGACAGTGGCTATGTTTCAAAACTGAATTGGACACGCGATGCGTGAAAAGATACGAAAAAGCGTGACCAGCGCATTCTATATCTTACTATATTCCCTCCTTTAGTAGCTTTCATGTAAAAGACACGAGAGTAACACGCAATGTACTTTATGGGTCGACACACACCTGTTTTGTAGCTGCGAGAGCGCATTGGATTTTCGTCGAGCTGCAGCGTCTTTCTCCTCTAAAATGAAACAATAAACAAAAGTAACGCATAATATAATTGTTCAAATCTGTCCAGCTATCAAGGGGGGAGTAAGAAGGGAGTCAGTCACTTTGGTACGCAGTTGTGAAAGTGTAGTGCAGGAAGAGAAAGGTGTCCTCCTCCGCCATTTTCACTTCCTAAGCAGACGAACGTCGATACAGCCAGCCATTGCGCACGAGAGGCTGAATGGTCCTCTATACCTGAAGTCTATGTTCCAAATGAGGAGGGTTTACTTGAAAGATGACGCTAGGAAAGATTAGGGGCATATTCAAGTCGCGATGAGAGGAGTAGGAAATCTGAGTGCCAATGCAGGAACGCCTTCCCGTGGTGAGGGAATACAATCGTATGCCTCGCCGTACAGTTGTACTCACGCTTTTCTTGATTTGCGACTTGTTGCCAAATGGTGAAATGTTCTACTGGTTGTACCATACTAGTACCGGCTTCCTTTGGAAGATACCCGGCAATGGCTGCTCGACGTCGCCTGGGAATGAGATTTGATTAATTATATATAGACTTTCAAAAGGCAGAGATATGGACAGAGAAGACAGCAGACCGTCAGACAAAAGTCATGACGCAGCGGTTAGAAGATCGTATCCAATTAGGTTCCACCGTAGACAATGCACAATCGAAAAACAATGGACAAAAATTGGATTAGAACACTCAGAACCTGGCCCGTCCGAGCCACCTTAAAAAATATGGATGAATATCGATCGCGTACATGATCGAGCTACCTTAACTTTGAATAGACAAAGCATATTACTACCGAAATCACTAAACTGCCGGCACCCTCGAAAATTCGATCGATCGTTTGTCAGTTTCGGTTCGCTCGTCTGGCTGTTTGGATCGATCCAAATCGTCACGTGACATTTAAATTTTGTACCAAACCATGGAAACACACGCTTTTTCCATTGTTTGATACAAAAATGTAAGTGTCACGTGACCATTTGGATCGATCCAAACAGCCAGACGAGCGAACCGAAACTGACAAATGATCGATCGAATTTCGAGGGTGCCGGCAGTTTAGTGATTTCGGTAGTATTTACTTGAGCTGAAACAGGTTCTTGGCCGTTGTCAGAAAACTTCCTCTTTTTGCCCCCTCCTTGTTAGTGTATCTGTTGCCATAGCTACCGGACATGAAGTCCGCTGACATGCCTATACCATAGCCGCCAATTTGCGGTTTCCCCATCGCAAAGTCAACCCCATGCTTGCGTAGATTTGGCTGTGCCTTCACTCGTCTTCTGGGGCACCCCCCAAGGCAGATCTTTGTCCAACCGGAAGTCCATGTGCGATGCACGGCTTGCTCTCGAGTTCGTCGCTTGGGAAATGCATTCTGTATTGTTGTTGAGTTTTTCCGTTAAACTAACGAAAAAGTCTTTGGGCAATGGAATCTAGTGGAAAAGCGTGAAATTAATGATGCGAGAAGGCAAACTTAGAATGATAATGACAACTACTAATTTTTTCTTTCAAATCAAAGATGGGCGCATGTGCAAATAAGCAAGAAGGAACAGAGGATATAATTGTATACGTACGCGATGCGTAAATAAATTTTGCAAACAACGTGTAAGAATGCGCGCGAGGTATCGGGCATGTCAATTCTCTTCTCTTGAGTCGAAGGGGAATTAAAACTTGATGCTTCACTTATTGTGCTTGTCTTTCAGTGCGAAACGCACCTAAAGAAATTTGCGCTTGCGTGCTAGCATTAGCTTGTACTTAACCTTTCTGCGTAGATCTTGCACATTCAGCTCATACACGGCGGACAGTAGTAACTCTAGACTGTTCAGCTTACTACAGAACGTGCGACAGTTACGGGCACGATTCTCACTAAAAATATACCCAAAAAGAACAAAATCAAGCTAGAAATATGCTCTGAGTATCTGGTTGTCTTAGTCGGTAGTGTGGTATCCATCCAATGATTTATTCTGTTTTCTTGAAATTCGTGCGCAATCAAACAGCTATTGAGGGTTAGAAGATTGAGAACATAAAGAGGAACCAACTGTAACCAGCCGAAATATAGGCGGCTCTAAATTATATAGAACAACCACCGTGCTTCCGCGGGGTGTGGTATATTTATTTCATTCTCGAACCCAGAGCTCCCCGGCTCGTCTGCTCGCAGGGAAGGCTCTGGTGACATCCATTGATGGCCGTCGCTGATTGGCTCATTTTGAACGTTGGAGCATGCGCTGAAAGGTCTTTCTCTCAACGGCACTGTATCAAATCTCGCGCATGCGTCGGTGGCTGTCACCAGAGCCTCCGCCGCGAGGAGAAGAGCCGGGGAGGTCTGGGTACGAGAATGGCTCTGGCGACATCCATTTGAGTGCTTTTAACGTTTGGGCATGCGCAGGAAGATCTTTCTCTCAATGGCTCTGTATCAAATCTCGCGCATGCGTCAGTGGCTGTCACCAGAGCCTCCCCCGCGAGGTAGCGAGTCGTTTGTGAAAGATTTCTATAGAAGAATGAATACAAAACACAATTAAGTGAGACAATGATGAGTTTTAAAAGCCTATGTTGCCTAAAGAAGAATTACGATTAGAAAAGCACAAGCACGTTTTATAATACATGTGTACAAAATTAGTACCTCTGGTCTAAGATGTCCTCCTCTGAGGCATGCGCTACTAGGTCGGTACCGCTGAGCCCTTCTCGAAAACTTGCGCCTCGCTCAGATCTGCTGAGTCTCGTCTTGTCGAGGATCGCTCGTAGTTCTTCAGGGTTAATCAGATGTTGCTCTACACGCATATCTTGTTCTAAGGCCTAGGCATAGCACAATAAATCAAGTCTGTTTTATTTTTCTGGTGGCTTTTTCTGTACTCTGTGCATTGCTATTCTGTCCCGCCCTGCCCTATCCCCCGCCCCGCCTCGTCCTGTCTCGTTTTGCCCCTTCCCACCTAGCCGCAACCCGCCCCGACCCTCCGTTCCACGTCCCGTCCTGGCCCGTCCCTTCGGACTTAGCACCAGCTCGCCCCGCCTCGTCCCATCCGGTCCCGACCCGTCCTGTCCATTCCTCCCTTCGTCCCTTCCCATTTAGCCCCGCCCCTCCGTTCGGTCCATTCATATCCCGTCCCCGTCCCCGTCCCGTCCTTTTCAGTTATTAGCTTTTTAATATTTTAAAGTAATACTTTTGTCCGTCCCTTCTCGTCTCGCCTCTTTAAGTCTTGTCCGTCCCGTCCCGCCCAATCCCTTATCGTCCTGTTCAATCCCGTCTCGCCTCGCCTTCTGTTATGTTTTTACATATAACGTTTGAAAGATTTTCAAATTAATATGTTCGTGCTGACACGGTAACGGCGCTGTGCGTGCCGAAATTACGAAATCTGCACTTCCGATCTAGACATACACTATACGAGTGAATAGAGCAGATTTCGTATGACTGTGAAAAGTGCCGCGATAAAGTTGTGCCGCGCCGCGACCGTAACCGCGCCCCGACTAACGCGATTCATTCCGTATCTACAGCGGACAAACAACAAGGGCAGGTTCCGTGCCGCGGCCGCGATAATGTCGTGCCGTGTCGCGGCATTTTCACAGTCATACGAAATCTGCTCTATCTACACACCTTGCCTTGTTCCTCTCTTCGTATATAGTCATCATACCATTGACCCGCTCTTAGACCTCGCACTTTCTTGCCCTGCACCCGCAACCTATCACGGATACTCTTCATCCCACCATCACTCTTAGGGCGAGGTTTAGTGGCACAAGTGTCTTGTTTCTAGTGGAAATGATCAATGGAAATCATAAAAAGGGACCACAAGAAATGAGCAAAATAATAGTACAGGCTTGTTAAATGACCATTCAACTGCTAGCTTAGTTGAAATTTGGAGTATTTTTGTGTGACATCCAGCGGATGGAATTGGATTGCAAAATGATATATTTGATTTCTTACCAGGCTGAACAGTTTTCAAACTTGGAAATCTGATTAGCGATAGGTATAAAATGCCTATGCAAATTTCAGTTCCTTTTTCATTTCAGTTCCTTTTTCAGGCTAAGTGAAAGCATAGTATAAGATTCCGTGTTGCTTATGTAGAACACTCGCCTAGTTTTATAGAATTGTTAAAACAACCGTGACAAAGCCCCTTTAAAAAGGTTCCCATCCTGAAAACAGGCTTTTCCTTGGGTTTATTTAGGGATTTCTTTTTTTCCGTATTAAGGTTAAACTGTGCGTACCTGTCGCTTGCTTTTTATTAGATTTTCTTCGCGTTGTTTGTCACTAATTGTTTTCTCTGGATCGCTCTTTTGAACGCATCATTCTGGAAAAAAAAATCAATGTACTTCAAGCGTGAACTACAACAACAAAAAAGTCGTAGAACCCTCACCATCGTAGAACCCTCACCATCGCGCCGTTTACAGAGCGTCCTCTCTTAGGGCTGGTTGCATACGAACTCAAGTGTAAATCATAGCGACGCATTTTCGAACCCAGAGCTCTCTGGCTTGTCATCTCGCGGGAGAGGTTCTTGACGCATGCGCGAGATTTGATACAGAGCCATTGAGAGAAACACCTTTCTGCGCATGCCCCAATGTTCAAAATCAGCCAATCAGCGAAGGCCTTGAAATGGATGTCCCCAGAGCCTCCTCCGCGAGAAGACGAGCCGGGGAGCTCTATCTACGAGAACGATAGCGACATTTATAAGTTTGCTTGCGCTTGCGTTTGCTTCATTTACACTAGACACAAGCGAAGCACTAGGGGACCCAACGTCTCGATTTTCCTTGCATCTGCGCTTCGTTCTTGTATAAACCAGCCCTTATTAGAGCTCCCCGGCTTTCCATCTCGTGGTGGGGGAGAAGGGGGGAGGCTTCGCTCATATTTTGCGAGTTGTAGCATGCGTGTTCCTTCCCTCGTCGGCTCTGTATCAAATCTCGCGCATGTCAAGCAGTGCATCTTCTATCGACGCGGGAATTTATATATTAAGGTTTAAGGTAAACCTACGATAGACTCTTAGAAATCCCGAGCTCACCTTTGTCCCAGGGCTCTCTCCATCTTCACGTCCGAGTGAACTGAACACTAGCTCTCTATTATCAAGAATGACGTCACCTATTGCAGCGTACGGAACATGCGCAGGTGTGCAAAATCCTTCGCTCTCTTGCTTGACACGCCTATGGTACTTCATCCTCCAGTCCTCGGGAGGTTTTGCTCGTTTATATGTCCCCCCCTTGCGGATAATTACTTTGCTTTCTGTCTGAAAGTTTTGTGAGATTTTTCCGGGGGAGTCTGTAGTGGCTTTTCGCAAGCTTTTTACTACTTCGGCAGCGACCTTGTCGTGTCTTTGGAGAAGAATAGCAATTTCGGCCATCTGTAATGCAAGTTTAGATAAGATGTGATTCCAGTTACTATAAATCCCTGGCAAATCTAGGACACTAAAGCGCAACATTGTAGGCCGGACACATGTTTCCTTCATGCTTTTCAATTTAGCAACGCGAGAAACATTGTTGCGCACGACAAATTCTGTAGTCGAGACACAAGAAATGTGTCTTCGCTAGACAAAAAAAACATTGTGTGTTTTCGAGACAAACGGGTGCGATGTTTCCTGGTTAGTCCACTCTGGGAAACATGCAAGATACAAATAAAATGTGCAAACTAACTAACTGACTGAGCATAAACAAACTGGTATCGCCGAGTTCATTAAATCTTTTTTAGCTTTGACTAGTAGAGACAGGACAACAGCCAAACAGATACAAATAATTTATTTTGTAGTTTTAGACTTGTAATAGTTCAGTGAGATGAGGCGAGGGTCTTCGCATCTTGATTCATCGGCTCGTGAGAGCAAGCTCTGTCTTTTGCGCAACGTCTCGTGATCCGTCAAAACTTTGTAAGCAATTTTCAATGCAAATTTTGAACATCTACTGAGCATTGATGAAAATTTCGCGTAGAGCAAATCAGAACGTACGAACTTATTTGGCCGCAAACTTACCATGTATCGCGGCTTGCTATTTGTTGCCTGACTACTCGCCATGTTAATATTTCAATGATAAAATCGGTTTGCCTTCAATTGCAAGATGAACAGTGAGCTTTTCCTTTCAGCAGCGCGATAGTACGCGCGAGCGTTTGTACGCGCAATATAACGTTAAACTCAATTCTTACGCGTGCGTTGATTGGCTAAAGACGAGCGAGATCTGAATTCGACAAAAACACGGGTTCCCACGCGCAAAGAAAGTTCAAAGCTCGAACAAGAGAAAATGATCATTTTCTCTTGGCTCGAATCATTTCACTAAAATAATATGAAATCTTTGCTATGGGATTAAAAAAAATCATCCACGTTAAATTCCACGCGAAAAACGAGCGATTCGTGCGATATCGTTTTTCGCGTGAAATGTACCGTTGAATTCACTCGTCATGTGATGAAGTACAATGCCTGGTGCGAGCAAACCAACGACGTACAAGTTGAAGGCTGGTTCTCTCTAGAACGCAAGCGCAAGGATATGAAACCCATATGTTCCCTTTTGCAACAGGCTGCTTTTGCAAGTTGCGTATTAGTGCCCGGGGGGGGGGGACTCCCAATATTTTAGACGGGGATGCTCGTCGGGAAAATTGATTTTGACCCTAAGGAATAGAAAAATGGATGTGGCCAACAGGAAATTTACCCTAAAAGAAAGCAAATTTGGCGTGGCGAACGCCGAATTTACCCCTAAAAGATAGCAAATTTGGCAGGTCAAAACAAATAAAAGCGAATTTTAGGTCTTTTGGGGTTTTCATCCAAGTTTCCTTTGTAAATATCGGTTCTGGTGTCAGTACCAATATATTTCTGGGCAAGGATTGGTCTGAGACTCCCCTAAGGGATAGGGCTGATTTTAAACTCCCCTAAGAGATAGCACGTCTGCATGTCAATTTTATACCCTAAGGGATAGGACGAGCGCCCCCGTCTGAAAATATGGGGAGTCCCCCCCGGGGTATTTTGCTCCTTTGCACCCACTAATGACGGCATGATCACACCACTTTCGAACACTAGCTCGCGCTCAAGCTGTGTTTTCTTGGCAAAAAAGACAAGAAAAATAAAGAAAACTCATCCACTTTCTTGTAAATAACAGCTAGAAATATAAGTATAACATTTTTATCAACATGTTCATGACTTTCTTGGTCATGATATTTCGTTAATTTGAAAAACGAAGAAAATTGGAAACTTGCATCAACTTGTGTACACTTGCGATGTGGTGGCCAAGCGAGACGCAAGTTGTCGCGAGCTTTGAACATGTTCAAAGTGGACGCAAGTGAACACACGTCATCGCAAATACGCGCAAGTTGGTGGCCAAACGAGCGCAACTCGACGCAAGTAGCAAAAATTGTGTCGACTTGCGTGAACTTGCGTTTCGTTTGGCCAGGGCTTCATGTTGTGTGCATATACCGTTTCCGGGAAACGTTGTCACCCAAAAAGCCTATAAGCTTGAAGCGCAAAGGATAATGGGGGCATCTAAACTGCTACTGTTTGATCTGAATTCAGACAGTTATCGCAACCACATGTGAAATTATTAAATTTCAGCACATTTCTAAGCATGTTTGTTTCTAATATTTTACGGAAATTCAATTTAATATTTACCCATACTCCCTAGCGCACCAAGCTTTGTTGCTTTTTCCAGTGACAACGTATCCCGGAAACGGTATATCAAGAAAATTTCGCCAAAAGCTGTCGTTTTGCCGACGTTGCAAAACTTCCTCATTAGGAAATCCCCCCTTACCTTATTTGTAAGGTATGTAAGTACTTTTCCTCATATCGTAGCGAAAAAAAGCAGGAAAATTGACCAAAACTTGCAGATACTCTAGAAACATCCTTCTCTTGGTCGCCATTTTGTTTTTAACCCCCGCCGAGGGGCCTGAGTCGCGTTTTGAACACCACAGGCAACCCGTGCGGATTTGCCATAAAAACGACAGCACTTTCTTGATATGTATGCCCGCCGGGGATACCGTCGGGAAGCCCAAATTTCTACCCTAAAAAATACCTGTTTGAAAAATTTTTCACCCTAAAAAATACTCCTTGGTTCTAAAATACCTTCTCAGAGTACCATTTTAGTCCAAAGAACCCCTTAAATATATCAGATTTTTTTCAGCGTAGGCGTTTTCGTTCAAAGAACCCCAATACGACGATTTTAACCCCAGTTAAAATACGATGGGGGTGTCTATGTGTGAACCAGGCTTGAACTATTGGCAATGTAGGTTCTTTGTCCAGCCACTGGCAGATGCAAACCGTGTAGAACAAAACAAGCCAAAGTTGATATCGAGCCAGCAGTGCTCCTTGAGAAGCGGTTCTACAACCACACCACCCAGAGCTCCTAACAAATGTCCGGCCGGGACACCAAGGGACACTAAATTAAGCGCTATACCCTTTTCCTGCTCATCTGTGAATTTACTTCCGGCGGAAATGACCGCGTAGACGGTTACACTTCCGCTTGCAATGCCTTGGAAGAGGCATAAGGCGAGGATAATGCCCACGTGGTCTAGAAAGCGATACCAGGATACAAAGAGAAAGAAAAACGATCCTCCGACGTCGAGAAGCACCAGAATCCAAACTCTTCGAATAGTAAAGAGCTCTTGCTTCTCGCTGCACAAACAGGAAACAAGAAGTGGCCCAGTGCACGCGACGAAACGGCCCAGCATGAACGTGATGAAGTAGTACAGGAAATGATCTCTTGGGAGGAAGGGGGAGCTTTGGAAGGCCATGGTGGTTAGAATACCCCCAAGGGATAAATCCTTGGCCATATGGGTCAAATAGATGTAAGACGTTTCTGGGAAAATTCTCATCATCAAACTCAGCACGCCAGCAGTGGTTGATTGACGGGAGTTTTCATGGAGTTTCTGCGAATCACTTGAGTCACGTGACGTGGATGCTTTCTCGAAATTTTCTTTTTTCGTATCAGCTTCGTCGTTGATGCCGAATTTGTCTTGTGGTCGTCGCTTTTGTTGTTTGGTGTTGGCAGTCGCCTTAATTTCATCAAGCTCTTCTTCAGCTTCTTCATCATTTAGGAACGAGTACTCGACACGTTCGTGGTCGTTTGTTTTGTCCTTGTGGTCGGACTGTAGAGGTGTTTTGTCCATCAAAGCGTACACGACTAGGGGTGCAAAGGACAGTGGGATACTCGTTGTTATGGCAACACGAGGAGGTAAACATGTCCATGTTGTTAAAGCTGGCGAACAAAGCATATGAATAGCAGGATTAAAAAAAAACGCAGAAATAACAAAGCATCGCGCGATATCTCACATTATGCGCAGAACACATAAATGCGTTATTAGTAATGCTTTGGTTTCCTGTTGTTCACGCGTGTATGTACACGGTTAGGCACAGACAGATTCTGCTCAAAAATTCTTTAAAAGTTGCCGCAAAATACCCTCAAAAGTTGCTCAAAAGTTGCTCAAATTCGAAAAAGTTGCTCACAGAATCAAAAAAGTTGCTCCCCAAAAAAGAGCATTTCTTCACGCTTGTCGCCTGATTTATTTATAAATGATAAAGAATCACTCTCAACTCAACATCTCCATAAGATCAGGCAATTATATTCTAAACACCATAATAATAATAATAATAATCTTTATTCCTGGACACCTTTCTTAGGTACATAGGAAACGAAAACATAAGTCTATACAAATAATAAAGAGCAGCAAAACTAAAAGATCTAAACCGTACATTCCTGAAATATACTAATGATGCTGTAAATGTACTTTGCTGTTAAGTTTACAATAGAATCATCTACCATTGCTAAACAGTACAAAAATATATCTTTCTGACTAGAACTACTAAATACTTTATTAACCTCAATCAATCATATCATGTGACATGATTATACTAATCAATACGGTTATTTAAAAAGAGACTCACTTGCCGCCATTCTGTTGGCTTAGTAAAAAAATGGGGAGTTTGTAGTATCAAACTCATACAATAATAGCTGCTGCTACTATTTTTGAAAGAAACTATAAGGAAGCCCTTTTAGGTTATGTCACCTCAGCCCCATTTTCTCTAGCAATTTGAATAGGGTCTTCCGCCATTTTGCTTCTGCCCCAACATTTGGAATGTGATACCCAACGAGACATCCATATCTTGAAGATACCTCTGAGCAGTGAGCACCCAAGGTGAAGAAAGTACTTTTTCATTATCTTTTAGCAAGATTTTTCATTCTGTGTTTGATTTGAAATGGCAAATGTATCACAAATTGCCATTTTGTTGTAAAAATTCAATAGGAAATAGCGGAAATGGGAAGAAGTTGCTCATAGTTGAAAAAAGTTGCTCAGAATTGAAAAAGTTGCTCAAAATTGAAAATGTTGCTCAAAAGTTGCCGAGCAGAATCTGTCTGTGCCTATACACGGTAATTTTCAAATGGACGATTTCAGATATAACGCTCTTTAACGCTAGATAAAGACTGGTTTTCATATGTCGGGAACCGTCGGGAACCATCGGGGATCCGTGGTTTCCCGACCGTCCCCGTCAATCCCAGTCTTATGAAAACGCATATCGGGAATTGTGGGCGACATCGGCGATTGATTGGGATGCGATCGGGAAAATAGAAACGGTGTTGAGGCCACATTTGTAATAACAGCCACATTTGTAATAACATTGTGCCACATTTGTAATAATTGCCACATGTGTTATTACAAATGTGGCCTCAACAAACGGTTTCTATTTTCCCGATCGCATCCCAGACGATCGCAGACGTTGCCGATGTCTGCGAAGCCGTGTTTTCATATGTCGGGAACTGACTGGGATGGTCGGAAAACAGGCCATCGCCGATCATTCCCGACAGTCCCGACATATGAAAACCAGCCTTAAAGAAGAAGAAAAAAAGAAATATAGGGACCGACTCCCCAGAACTTGCAGCTCGTAAGCTGAATTACACTGAGTCTAGATGTGGGATGTTTGTCGAGCAAACTGTTAAAAAAGCGCGCGCTGCATTCTGGTAGTTGTGGGACACGGCTTGGGTATTTCTGAATAAAAAGAACGCGCGCGTTTAAAAGTTGAATCGTCCATTCCTACTTGGTAAAATATTTGTTGTGGGCTTCCTGTGTGTTTTGGGCTTCCTGTTCCAACTCGCATGCGCCAAGATTGGCGGGAGTAGGCAGTAAAAGCATTGCAGAGACACATCGTAAAATATAAGATATACAAGTGCGCAAACGCATATGTTCCGCAAAATATCTGTTCTGCAGAACGTTTCCTAGCAGGCTGGTAAAACTTTGGACAAGACCAAGAGGTTGCTGGGAAAAAGAGAGCAAGAAGAGAGCACTCTTGATCGGCTAGTGGTGCTCTATATCAAGTGAGCCTACCTGTGTATCCCAGCGATCCAATTAAATTGCCCAATCCAACTCCGGTCCGCCAAGCGCTGACAAGTGCCTCCAGTCCATCATAGTTTGCCATCATTCCAACGTGACAACATCAATTATACCTCCTGCTACACCAAGGAACAGCACTCCGACAAACCGTAGCACAATATGGCGTGCATCTGCCACGACAAACACGACAGCAAGAAGATTGATCCCACACAGGATGACCACGGACTTCAAGAATGAGATTCGGTACACAAGCCAAGTCATTATGAATCTGACTACAACTTGCGAAGCTGAGTTTGTAAGGATTATAGCTGTGGTGGGGACTGTCCCGCCTGACAACATGTCTTGAGTTGCCGCCGTGAAGGCGCTAATGTAAATGACGCCAAGTAAACCAAACAGAAAGAAACATGGTGTAGCTCCAAACTTCGGTCTCGAATTCTTGTTCATCATCCTGAACGCCCCGAGGGGGGGGGGGGTTGCTCGTCGGGAACTTTCGATTTTAACCCTAAAAGGTAACTAAAATGGGCGTCGCTTAGTTGATTTTGACCCCCAAAAAGTACCAACAAGACGTATTTCCCTCGTAATTTTCTCTTGTATTTTTTTCCGAGCAAAAATACGTCTGAAATTCAGGCTTCAAACAAGCGTGATTTGATTCGGATTTGCTAGAACGGACCCCTAACTGGTAACTCTCTGGAAAAAAATGCAAGTTTTCAAATGTTACCCCTAAAAGGTACCAGAGGTCTAATTTTAAACCCTAAAAGGTACGACGAGCATCCCCGCTCCAAAAATATGGGAGTCCCCCCCGCGGGCCTGAACAGTGGATACACTTTATAGAGCACTCGTTAAGGATCTGCAGAAATATAATTAAATTTAGTAAGAAACTCAAGAAAGAATCAAGAAAGAATGGAGCACAAAAGTGAGAATTTTGCTACATTTTGTCAACACATTTTGTCCAACATTGTCGCTGTATATATCTTTTCTGTCTGATTGCATTCACTGGTGAATTTCAAAGATGCTTACTAAACCGACTACTAAACCGGTTTGCAGTTTAGGCAGTTTACGAAGGCACCGTCATGCATTGCTACGCGCCATCGAAATTCACTGTCGCGATTGGCGATTCTCAGCAAGGGAATTTTAATGTCAATTTTCTTGAGCCAGAAATCTGATCATTCTAGACCAGAAAGTTAAAGGATAGCTTAAAATCATTTTGGTTGATTTTGCTATCATTGTCGACCCACTGAAGTAGCCGAATCCACCGTTTTGGTTTGATTGACAGCTAAAACTCGCCAATCGTAGCAGCAATGTATACAGTGGCCACAAACCCAAACTACCAAACCTACTATCCCATATACTTACATTTTAGCGAAATCTAGTGTATTTTGGATAGTCATCGAACAATATGCTTGTCCAAGTGTTTTCACCTGACGTTTTATCAAATGAATTGTCGAGAGTTTCACATAATTTCGCTAGCTTGTTTCTTTCCTCAATTCGGCATTGATGCACATAAAAAATACTGTGGTTTTATGCATGACTTGTCTTCGAGTGATCTTTGATTCATTTGATCCGATGGCGATTTCAATAAATTTCAATAATCACTTGTCTTCGGTGATCTTTGATTTGTTTGATGGTGATTTCAATAAAGTCTCGTCACTGAGACTTTAGAGAATAGGGGCCAAAGATTTGACTGAAAGAAATTGTGGGCAGCGTTTGAATTTTTTTCCTCAAAAAAAAAATCGCATTCACAAAGAAAGGCACAGAGAATCAGAGCAGTTTGATATTCAGGCAGCTTGACCTGTTGAATTTTAAGGTTCGTCTCCACGTCTTTTGTGTCGGTCACGCTTCCAGGGAAACGTGGCGTGATCGACACAAAGAATGGGCTGAGCGGAAGACTACAGGTGTATGTGGGCCGGAATTCCGCGCTCGCGCCTTTTTTCCCGTCAACTTTCTATGACTTTATCAGTGAAAAAAAGCACGCGTAATTTCGGCATGGACACGAGAACGTAAAAGTACGAGCCGCATTGCTTGATTGTCACGTGATGTAACTCCAATACCAACTTTTTTCCGATACCAACTTTTGTACTGACATCTATTTTAGTCTATGGGTAGAATGTGTGTTTTGTTACCTGGTTGCTTTGACAAAAACCCTTACAATACAATGATTGCTGATTTCAGGCCTTCAAAAATAGGAAGGTCATGGAAAAATACCCCTCAGCGCTAATAACAATTCCGGGTTGGGGGTTGGGGGTTGGGGGGGGGGGAGGGGGTGGGAGGGAGGGGGTTGTGGGTTTGGGGATGGGGGGGCTCCCTCATATGTTGACATACGGGGATGCTCCGCCCGAATTTTAGTATATAGAAGGGTTTGCCGAAACGAAGGTTTTACAAATCACGAAATTGAATCAAGAATTGAAAAAGATTTAGTGCTGTTTTCTGGAATCACAGAAAGAAAAAAAAGTATTGGCACTCGTGCACGGCTAGAAGATTTGAGACGCTTATAAAGTTGCTTACTTTTACTTTATTGATCAGATTGATGGTTCATGAAAACAGCCCTGTACATCCGTATTTGAAACATTTTTGTGGGTATTATATATTGAGGGCAGCGTTTGAAATTTATTTTCGCTCAAAACACCGCATTCATAAAGAAAGACACACAGAATGAGAGCAGTTCCTTCGATTATTCAGACAAGCTTGACCGTGGAATTTTAAGGTTCAACAGGTGTATTAAGTGTCCCACGCAACCAGTTCTTTTTAGTCGGTCACGCAGTGCTTCCCTCCCCAAGAACGCCCTTATGTTGTTATGTGTGAACCAGGCTTGAACGACTATGCCTTATTGGCAATGTAGATTCTTCGTCCAGCCACTGGCAGATGCAAACCGTGTAGAACAAAACAAGCCAAAGTTGATATCGAGCCAGCAGTGCTCCTTGAGAAGCGGTTCTACAACCACACCACCCAGAGCTCCTAACAAATGTCCGGCCGGGACACCAAGGGACACTAAATTAAGCGCTATACCCTTTTCCTGCTCATCTGTGAATTTACTTCCGGCGGAAATGACCCCGTAGACGGTTACACTTCCGCTTGCAAGGCCTTGGAAGAGGCATAAGGCGAGGATAATGCCCACGTGGTCTAAAAAGCGATACCAGGATACAAAGAGGAAGAAAAACGATCCTCCGACGTCTAGAAGCACTAGAATCCAAACTCTTCGAATAGTAAAGAGCTCTTGCTTCTCGCTGCACAAACAGGAAACAAGAAGTGGCCCCGTGCACGCGACGAAACGGCCCAGCATGAACGTGATGAAGTAGTAACAGGAAATGATCTCTTGGGAGGAAGGGGGAACTTTGGAAGGCAATGGTGGTTAGAATACCCCCGAGGGATAAATCCTTGGCCATATGGGTCAAGTAGATGTAAGGCGTTTCTGGGAAAATTCTCATCATCAAAGTAAGCAGGCTAGTAGTGGTTGATTGACGGGGCTATTCTCGGTATGCATAAATTAGAATAATTACTTAAGAGCGTCATACAATGGAAATATATTCACTCTTCCACTCAACCTCGAAGAGGCCGGTTGTTTGGTTTATTCTTGTCGTCGCCGCTCGCTGCTTTTGGTTTCCGCGCTATGGCCCAAGCACCACAAGTCTTTTCTTTGGCAAGTATACAATATAGCAGCCCAACAAACAGCCGTCGTAGCTCCACAAACGAACATCGAACCAGTTTCACCGTCGACTGCCGTTCTGAATCCAGAACCGGCCATCGTGCCGGCTCTACTCGCTGGTTGTCGTCCCAGGTCCACATCCAACCGTCGTTCCAGCCCCTTTAATGACTGCTATTCAAGCCGTTGATAGGTTGGTATAGTCGTATGACTTCGAGCATTAAAATAAATGAGGGTTACTTGTTACTGGTTGTCCTAGCTCATATTGCCGTGGCCCTCGTCACATTTCTAATTTCTAGTTCGTTTGTTCGTTCGTTTGGCGTGTCGGTAGTTCCGTTATACTTTTCTTTCGTCTCCCAGTTACCCTGCCATTAGTATTTCTCAGTTAATTGCTAGTAACTTTTTATCTCCGTTCAGTTTACTCCTCGTATTTGTAAATTTCATACTTTACTGTAGGTTTTGTTTATATTAGCTCTTTTGTTTTTTATTCCCGCGTCTTCGGTAATTGAATCGCTTCATCGTTTCATACCCAGCGCCGCCTCCTGTTATTTTTATCCCTTTCTCTTTCGGCTCGGTTCTTAGCTCCATACCATGTATGTGTCTGTATTTTACTTTATTTAACAGTTTAGCGTAGTTAATTATTTAGTTTCCCTTTATAATTCAACTTTACGTAGCTGCATTTGTTGTTGTATATATTTCACCTATAAATTTCAGTACGTGTGTGGTCAGGCTATAATTTCTTACAGCCTGGGTGTGTTGTATTCCACCTATAAATTTCAAATAGGTGTGGTCAGGCTAAATGTTTCTTACAGCCTGGGCGTGTTGTATTCCACCTATAAATTTCAAGTAGGTCTGGTCAGGCTATAAATTTCTTACAGCCTGCGTGTGTTGTATTCCACCTATAAATTTCAAATAGGTGTGGTCAGGCTAAATTTTTCTTACAGCCTGGGCGTGTTGTATTCCACCTATAAATTTCAAATAGGTGTGGTCAGGCTAAATTTCTCTTACAGCCTGGGCGTGTTGTATTCCACCTATAAGTTTCAAATAGGTGTGGTCAGGCTATAAATTTCTTTCAGTCTGGGTATGTTGTATTCCACCTATAAATTTCAAATAGGTGTGGTCAGGCTAAATTTTTCTTACAGCCTGGGCGTGTTGTATTCCACCTATAAATTTCAAATAGGTGTGGTCAGGCTATAAATTTCTTTCAGCCTGGGTATGTTGTATTCCACCTATAAATTTCAAATAGGTGTGGTCAGGCTAAATGTTTCTTACAGCCTGGGCGTGTTGTATTCCACCTATAAATTTCAAATAGGGTGGTCAGGCTAAATTTCTCTTACAGCCTGGGCGTGTTGTATTCCACCTATAAATTTCAAATAGGTGTGGTCAGGCTATAAATTTCTTTCAGCCTGGGTATGTTGTATTCCACCTATAAATTTCAAATAGGTGTGGTCGGGCTAAAAATGTCGTACAGCCTAGTTGTGTCGTATTCCACCTATAATTTTCACATGGGTGTGGTCGGGCTAAAAATGTTTTACAGCCCAGTACGCAGTCGTGTCGTATTCCACCTATAAATTTCAAATAGGTGTGGTCGGGCTAAAAATGTCGTACAGCCTAGTTGTGTCGTATTCCACCTATAAATTTCACATCGGTGTGGTCGGGCTAAAAAATGTATTACAGCCCAGTCGTGTCGTATTCCACCTATAAATTTCACATGGGTGTGGTCGGGCTAAGAAATGTCTTACAGCCCAGTCGTGTCGTATTCCACCTATAAGTTTCAAATAGGTGTGGTCAGGCTAAAAATGTCGTATAGCCTAGTTGTGTCGTATTCCACCTATAAATTTCACATCGGTGTGGTCGGGCTAAAAAATGTCTTACAGCCCAGTCGTGTCGTATTCCACCTATAAATTTCAAATAGGTGTGGTCGGGCTAAAAATGTCGTACAGCCTAGTTGTGTCGCATTTCCACCTATAAATTTCACATGGGTGTGGTCGGGCTAAAAAATGTCTTACAGCCCAGTCGTGTCGTATTCCACCTATAAATTTCAAATAGGTGTGGTCGGGCTAAAAATGTCGTATAGCCTAGTTGTGTCGTATTCCACCTATAAATTTCAAAAAGGTGTGGTCAGGCTAAATTTTTCTTACAGCCTGGGCGTGTTGTATTCCACCTATAAATTTCAAATAGGTGTGGTCAGGCTATAAATTTCTTACAGCCTTGGTGTGTCGTATTCCACCTATGAACTTCAAATAGGTGTGGTCAGGCTATAGATGTCTTGCAGCCTGGGTGTGTTGTATTCCACCTATTAACTTCAAATAGGTGTGGTCAGGCTATAAATGTCTTGCAGCCTGGGTGTGTTGTATTCCACCTATAAATTTCAATAGGTGTAGTCAGGCTCTTGCAGCCTGGGTGTGTCGTATTCCACCTATATATTTCAAATAGGTGTGGTCAGGCTAGACAAAGTCCTTGCAGCCTGGGTGCATTGTATTCCACCTATAAATTTCAATAGGTGTGGTCAGGGACAACATTTCTTGCAACCTGGATGTGTGCCGTATTTCCAGCTTTAAACTTTCTGGTTGTGATCAGGCTAAACATAATTCTCATAGCCTGGATGTGTGCCGTATTTCCACCTATAGATTCCAAATAGGTGTGGTCAGGCTATAAATATCCTTATAGCCGGGATATGTCATATCTCCACCTATACATTCCTAATAGGTGTGGTTAGGCCCTGAATATTCTTGCAGCCTGCTTGGCACCTATAAATTTAAAATAGTTGTGGTTGGGCTATAAATTTTATTTAAGTCTTCATGTGGTCAGGCTATGTGTCCTATTTCCACTTATACAACTGAGATAGGTGTGGTCAGACTACAGATATTCCCTGCCTTGACTTCACATAAGGAATGAAGTACAACTTGTGTTCTCATTTGGTTATGATTTTCATGTCAACCCATCACCCCTACCCTCCTATTATGTAGCTATCAAACTTTGGATAAAAGTTGGCTGCGCACCTGGAAACAGTGGAGACCTTGTCAAAAGCAAATATCGAAGGAGATGTGGAGCACGCCTTGAGGGAATGTCAGGAAGGCTCTCTCAAGGGCCCCTTAGTTCTTTATGCACACCTTGCCTTTTCTTATCTATAAATATTTTTGGTATCGCACAATTTGGTGTGCATAAAGATGAGGCTTATGAATCATGTCTGAAGGAGGGATCCTATTTCTGACGGTAATTGGTGAAAGTCCCAGCAAAGTGGAGGCGCCGATTACTAATAAATGGAAGGTTGGGAAACTGGAAGTAAAACCTCATCAATCGCAAATGGTTGCCCCTGTCCTCCTTCCCAAGCCCCAGTTCCCTACAGGGCTCTCCCATTTATGAACCCCTCCTAACAGCACTCAGCAAACGAGAGTCTTGGGGAAATATTAAACTTGTGGTTTTAAAATGTATTAAATTGTCTGTTAATTCTATTCCTATTACTTTGGTATATTTGGTTTTGTACTGCCCCAATTGAGGGTCCTTGCGTAGGTCTGGTGTGGTACCCCCTATATTCGTTTTGGGCGAGGCCGTCATTAGTAAATGTCGTCATAGGGTAGATTTCTCCTGGTAACACGACCCCCGGTATTTCCTTCGTGTTTTCCAAGTTTTTAGACGTTTTGGTGTTTAGCTTTATGACGTCTGGTTTTACGTTCACTCTTGTTCATCATAACTTCTTTCATCACTGGTGCCTTTGTCATTTCTGCCTTATGACTCTGGAAGCCTGGAGCTAATCGTACGAGCTCCCTGTGGTTATTTTTATCTGATCCGGGATCATCTTCTTATTTTGGCTGTCAGACTTGTACCCCACTGGCCATAAGTTGAGCAGACTCACGCTATTTCTCTGCTTCGGCGGGGCTGCTTATGTCCAGTGGCGTGCTAGCCTGCCCTGTCCGTCAATCACCGGCTTAATTTTGCTATTTATTCGTCATCTTTCGGTTACTATGCCATTCGGCTTTGACGGTCTCTTGTATTTTAGAACGCCATTTCGTCCCAGTCTACTTTTCTGCGCAGCTCAGCTCAACCAATAGAATGGATATCTAAGACCCCGTTTATGTGACTGGGAGGGCAGGCCTTCGCACGCCACTGGACATAATCCTCTAGCCCTTGCAGTCGGCAAGGGTAGAATGCATGCTCAGTTTTAGAGCCCCTGATTATTTTATCGTCGGTAACATTCGCTAATATCTCAAATTATTGTGATATTGTCATCGCCGTATCTCAGAGCAACCCTAAAGTTAAAGACTTCATAATTAATGGTCTAAACGCCGGATAATGGATGCAACATTTATAGGGAGATTTCCAGGGAACGTTATACAGCGACATGCAAACCCATGCAGTTTCTCCCAATATCTCAGCCTGTAATGGATTCGAGGATTTTATTACCTCTACCATTCTGGAAGCCTAGACTCTGCCATGATTTAAAGCTTTTTGTTATTATTGTTACTGTTTCGTTTATGTGACTCCCCTTCTCCTTGGATCCTCTTTCAGATCTTTCCAGATACGTTAGGTTAGATCATGACTAAACCACTCTTGACGAAAAACAGGGGGTTATGATGCGACCAATGCGTTCCTCTCGAAGGACGGGAAGGGAAGTCTTTATTTGGTCTGCAATGGCCAGGTTTGAGCGTTATCCCGTTAGACTGGAAATTCAGCGCATTCGTTTATCAAACTATCGGTCTTGCTGCTGCATGTCACGTCAGAACCCTTGGTATCCCTTGTTCACAATACATTGATGTTCGCGACATCAGTCAACTGATTCTATGTGCGGGGGACTTAGAAGCATGGTCAAAACTCCAGCTAAGTGAAGCCGCTACCTATATTGTTTACTCAGTCCGTACTAACCTGGATTTTCATAGCCTTGAAGAAGTTTTCTCTCTGGCATAACAAGTGGTAGTCCTGAGTCTCATTTGCGACTCTCCTACTCTCCGTCCTCTCATGCTGCCTTTCAGAAGAGAAGGAGAAATTTGCTAAATTACGCAAGAGATCCTTTCCACAGACACGGTCCCTCTAAACACACCAACGAATTAGATCCATTAAAATCAAAACATAACGGTAATCCGCCATTCAGCTACGATTTCTATAGCGGAGCACCATAGCTATCGCAGCAAGAATACGATGGCTCAAAGTAGAACTCAGGTATACGTTCGGTGTTCCCATTTGGGTATCGCTGGCGCGTCCGTGTCTGTCTGCGCGCCCCCACACAGGTAAACTAAGACCTCAACACAGGAAAATGTGTGAACCGAGCTCCGCTTTTAGCCAGTGGCTAAATCTCTATACTAACAAAGAGTATTTTCGGCCCTACCAGCTGTTTTCAGTGACTGATTGTAACAGCGATTGTACTAGATATACCTTTGCTGCGTTTCTTATATATATATATACTACGTTGGGATTCCTGTGTGTATGGCACAGGGATCCGCCCTATTTAAGCTCATACTGTTCACTGCTACGTAGTCATTCCAAATCCAAGATAAGTCCATTATCAAATCGCTATGGAGCAGGTTTCGGTCCAGCGAGTTCGTGATGCACAAAAAGACACGGCAGGCGTTTGCTCAACCACATTTCACACTAGCTTGTGCTTTGCTCCGTTTCTTGGAGGTTCTTGGCCCGACACCTTTATCACACCGGATACCCAGCCTTGTAAATACAGGTGGTCTGTCGCAGTCGTCTGCTCGCGTTCGCGCCGTCCCCTTCTACTTGGAAGAAAGGGTGACGATCTGGTACCTCTGTTTGCCTCTAGGAGTATTTCCTGCCGTTACCCTTAACCGGAAAATGCCTATACCCAGAGGATGGCTGCTTCCGGTTCTGCTACAGTTGCGGTTACTAAAGACAACTAGTCAAACATAGTCTTCAAGATAAAAATTGTCTATCGATATGAAACGCAAAGAAAAATATCAATCACTATCAGCAGAGAAACTTTGCGAGAGGCAGAAATATAGCTAGGAAAGGAATTGTTCTGCTCTTTTACATAATTTAACTTTCCCTAAGGCTATTTGTCCGTCACAAGAAAGAAAGACTCCAGTTCACCATGTCAGTTGTCCCAACTTCGTCCTCCGTCCCGTTAAAGCGGATTGTCAGTGCCCAAAGTGTATAGGGCCGCCGCTGCAATGGATAACGTCATCGCGAAATTGGGCGCAATATTCGCAGCTTGCGGTTGAGGCGGGAAATAGCACGAGAGTGTGGACATTTTGTAACCCTGTCAATCTCATATCTTCTGTCGTGATTTAGCTTTTCTCATTCTTAACTTTTTTGCGCGCGGGGTTTAAGGCAGAGCTAGATGTAGGCAAAATTAAGAACAAAAGAGGTCCTGCGTCTCCCTGATAATCACGTGGATAACTCGGGTTTTATTTTGAATGACGATACTTTTGGCAAAGGCTCTCGGGGGAAGAATACAAACCTCTACATCTGCCTCTAATTTAGAAAGTTATATCAATTCAGGTATGGGTATTAAAGTTAGACAAGGTTATTTGTTTCTAACCAACCTAATAATCATATGGTCGCTGAATATCCGTTTGTAGGCTCGGCTGTATAGTTAACCCATATTACTCTCCTTAAGCTTTGAACTAGGGAGACGCCATCCATAGTTTTAGAGGCGCATGCTCCATTACTCTTTCTAAAATACTCGGTTTTACAGAACAGAGCATTGCCTAACACATCGACTGGAGCAATACGCTAGGTATTATCCAGACCCATTGAGTCATAGTGCATGCTTTCTAAACCGCCGGCGTCTGCCCGTGCTTCAAGCGTTTCTCGATCCTATGAATCCCTTCTCATGCCGAGAACATTGGATCTTCAAGAATGAAGAACTTCTGAATATGCCTTCTAACACAGTTAGCATTTTTGTTTCCTATTTTCTATAGGAAATAAATTTTGGGAGTGCAGAACTTCTTGCGCACTGATGACGTGAGTTTTGGGTACAGGAAGAGGATCTAAAATAATAATCCAAAGGAACGCTTGTTCGGGACGGGTTACAAGAAACAGCTTAGACCTTTCTGAGATATGGGTCGAGGGACTATGGAAGAAAATATTTTATTTTGAGTTATGGGTTATTTAGGTAGTTATTTTAGGTATAGGCATAGCTTAAGAAGATTTGAACCACTCAATTCGGGGGCAACCAGGCCGGCCGAGCTCATGCTTCCCCATTACTCATCACAGCTCTGATGTCATTGTTCTGTTTATTCATATCGAGAATATAATACTATTCTCGGTATGCATAAATTAGAATAATTACTTAAGAGCGTCATACAATGGAAATATATTCACTCTTCCACTCAACCTCGAAGAGACCGGTTGTGGTTTATTCTAGTCGCACCCGCCCACCTCCCCGCGGAAACCAAACAGCGCCCTCTTCTACCAATCACCAGGACATTCTGTCCTGCCCTTGGCCTCAGAGCTCATGCTTCCCCATTACTCATCACAGCTCTGATGTCATTGTTCTGTTTATTCATATCGAGAATATAATACTTTTCATGGAGTTTCTGCGAATCACTTGAGTCACGTGACGTGGATGTTTTCTCATAATTGTCTTTTCTCGTGTCAGCTTCGTCGTTGATGTTGAGTTCGTTTTTCCGCTCTGGTCGTTGGCTTTGTTGTTTGGTATTGGCAATCGCCTTAATTTCATCAAGTTCGTCTTCAGTTTCTTCATCACTTAGGAACGAGTACTCGACACGTTCGTGGTCGCTTGTTTTGTCCTTGTGGTCGGATTGTAGAGGTGTTTTGTCCAGCAAAGCGTACACGACTAGGAGGGCAATGGACAGTGGGATACTGGTTGTTATGGCAACACGAGGAGGTAAACATGTCCATGTTGTTAAAGCTGGCGAACAAAGCATATGAATAGCAGGATTAAAAACCCGGGGGGGGGGGGGGAACTCCCATATTTTTTGACCGGGGATGATCGTCGGAAATTTTCAGTTTCACCCCTAAAAGATACCAACATGGCGGGCCATAGCGTGGCTCAAAAAAATATTACCCTAAAAGATACCCTAAAAGATGAGGTCTTATGTGCCAAATAGGCGCGAAGGACACAGGTAACAGGGGAAAAATACCCATGAAGACATTTCCGTGTTTGTTTCTAATTCATCGTCTTCTCATCGAATAATCTCTCTTTCTTACACGGTTTTTAGAAGCACCATCATGAGAAAAAGCAATTTGGACACAGTTTCGGTCCTAAAAGATACCAATCTGCCTAAAATTTCACTAACGTGATTTTAACCCCTAAAAGATACGACGATCATCCCCGGTCAAAAAATATGGGAGTCCCCCCCCCCCGGGATTAAAACGCAGAAATAAGTGAAGCATCTCGCGCGATTTCTCACTTAAAGTGCGTTATTAGAAATGCATGGGTTTCCTATTTTGAACGCGCACGGGTTGCGCAGAAATGGCGGCAATTTTAGGCGAGATCTCATTCTCGTACCCAGAGCTCCCCGGCTCGTCTGCTCGCAGGCCGGGTAGGCTCTGGGAACATCCATTTGAGGGCCGTCATCCATCTGATTGGCTGATTTGAGCGTTGGAGCCATGCGGTGAAAGGTCTTTCTCTCAATTCAGTCTTCCCCCCCCCCCCCCCCCCCCCCCAAAAAAAAGTTAGCCAATTTCGCCCGGTCGGATCTTCTGCGTATTAGGATATGTTATTCATGTTTTTGACAATTAGTACCAAAAATGTCCCATGTTTCAATTTTTCCACCTGGTTCGGGCTTTTTTCGGTCTAAATTGACTGGACTACTCTGGTCCACCTCTTGTTGTTGAATGGCTTCCACTCCTGATTGGTGCTCTATATCAAGTGAGCCTATACCTGTGTATCCCAGCGATCCAAGTAAATTGGCCAATCCAACTCCGGTCCGCCAAGCACTGACTAGTGCCTCGAATTCATCGTAGTTTGCCATCATTGCCAACATGACAACATCACACATACCTCCTGCCACACCAACAAACAGCACTCCGACAAACCGTAGCACAATATGACGTGCATCTGCCACGACAAACACGACAGCAAAAAGATACATCCCACACAGGGTGACCACAGACTTCAAGAATGAAATCCGGTACACAAGCCAAGTCATTATGAGTCTGACTATAATTTGCGTGGCTGAGTTTGTAAGGATGATAGCTGTGGTGGGGATTGTCCCGCCTGACAACATGTCTTGAGTTGCCGCTGTGAAGACGCTAATGTGGATGACGCCTAGGAATCCAACCAGAAAGAAACATATTGTAGCTCTGAAACTCGGTCTCGAAACCTTGTCCTTGAACAGTGGATACGCTTTATAGAGCTCCCGTTAAGGTTCTGCAGAAAGATATTGAATTTAGTAAGAAAAAGAAAGAATCAAGAAAGAATGTATCACAAAAGTGAGATAAATTTTGTCAACACATTTTGTCCATGATTGTAGCGACTGTAGCTAAGCTATATATATTGTGCATTCACTGTTCCAAGATGCTAAAAAATAACTAAAAGTGAACCATAATTCATGCATCTACGCGCTCTGCTACACTGTTGCGATTGGCGATTCTCAGCAGGGGAATTGTAATGTCTATTTTCTTGAACCAGAAAGTTAATAATTCTTGATGATCCCATACTTACATTTTTGCGAAATCTTGTATTTCGGATAGTCATCGAACACTGTTTGTCCCAGTGCTTTTTCACCTGACTTTTATCAAATGAATCGTCGAGAGTTCCACAGTTTCGCTAGCTTTCTCTCTCCAATTCGGCATTGATGCAAACCTAAAACACTGTGGTTTATGCATGACTTCTCTTCCGTGATCATTTGATGGTGATTTCAATAAAGTAGTCACGCAGATAGAGAAAAGGTGCAACAGCTTTGCCTGAAATTAATTTTGGGTATTATAAATGAGGGCAGCGTTTGAAATGGAACATTATTTTTAAAGCATTTACAGAGCATAACTTTCTATGACTTTATCAGCGCAATAGAGCACGCGTGGAAATGACCAAAAATGAAATGTCTAACTTTGCCATATTTCAATATATAAGCTCAAGATTCCGTATACAAAGAGTTTCTATGGCTAAAAGCTTAATTCCAAATTTTTAAGAAAATTGAAGAATATGAATTTTAGATATTGTTGAGCAAAGTTTTCATAATTCCTGATCAAAGTACTAATTCTCCCATAAAATGGCACAGAAACCAATGTTTAAAGCCTAATATCTCAAAGACGGATCCATTAGAAAAAAGTCGTTTTTGATATTTTGTTTTTAATCAGACAAGGAGTCTGTATGCAAAAAATCAAGCTTATCTGAGCTAACCTGACCTTATTATTTGAAATTTAGTGGTCTAAGCAGGTCATTTCCGCTCTGTCGCACGCGTGATGTTGGAAGTCTGTATGGGTTACCTGTGGTATATTTGTGCGCTGACACTTCAGTTCGCAGGCTCCTGTTGCACCACGATATGGAAAGGATGGAAAAGAGAAGCTGAAAACGACGAGAAATGCTTCCGAGAAACCAAGAACTTTACTCAATAATTTTGCAGCTCAAGCGCTAGGGGTTGCATCAAGAACATGGCTGCTGTACAGCCTGATGCAAACAAAGGAAATGAAATCAAATATGAGTGTATGTAAGGTGTCTCAGACCTAATGGTTCGGGGGTTTCACGAGGTCAAAAATGATAAAAAAAAAACTTTTTTCTACACCCTGAAAAATACCCAGTTTTTTGAAGGATCACCCAAAACCCAGAAACAATTTCTAGGTGATATTTGGCGAAATAACCCACTAGAGAACCATTTGTTTTGTAATACCTGGTTGTTCTGACAAAAACCTTTCAAATACTATGATTGCTGATTTCAAGCCTTGAAAAATAGGAAGGTCACCCTAGCAGAGGGGGGGGGGGGGGGGGGGGTACTTCGTCTTCGTCATGTCAACTATACAGGGATGCTTCACCCCTAAGGGGTAGGGTTTTGAGGCTCAAATTATATAAAAGAGGGTAGCGATTTTGTGAATTTCAGTATATAAAAGGGTTTGCTGAAACGAAGGTTTTGCAAATCACGAAACTGATCAAGAATTGAAAAAGATTTGCTGTTTTCTGAAATCACAGAAAGAATAAAAGTATTGATCATGGTTCATGAAAATAGCCCTGTACATCACCGTTTGAAACATTTTTGTGCACGTTTTATTTATAGGATAAAAGAGATTCCTGACTAACTTTGCTATGATATTTGTTTCACAGATCTTGATCACACAGCGGATGTCCAGTAAGTAGCAACACTTTAACTTGATTTCCTGGCACCATTTCCATGATGTGTTCAACTTACTCATGTCAGACCAGCATGGTCTGTGTGGCTGCAAACCAGACTTGATATATGTCTGTTATAAGAAAAGAGTTTTCTTTAACATTGTTTAATTGCTATGCTCTTATAATTATGCTGGTATAAATAGTATATGCATTATGTTGCGAGTATGAAGAACACTTTATTTTATTCTATTCTTTATTTACTTAAAGTATTTTCTTTCCCTTTTTTGTAGACTCCATGCCTGTATCCTTTTCTGCAGATGTTTAAATTCTCTAATACTACAATCAAATGCAAAAGTGGTTGGTGCACTTGCCCTTCCGTTCCCTTCCCTGCCTCTCTCAATGTTGGCTGGAAAATTAGGCTGTTTGTACAGCTCATCTAGCAACATTGAAAGGGTACAGGCAGGGAGGCATGTAGACCAACATTTTTCATTTGACTATAGCTTTGACTTCTGATTCTCATGACTAAGCTCACATTTCTGTTTCTTTGTATGGAAGGGTATTTCATAATCTGTTGCCAAGGAGACACTCAGGCAGAGATATGATGGGAGGTCCTTCATATTTTTGGGGTATGAAGTTTTAGTTTATATCAACAAAAATTGCCAGAGGATTCTTTAAACAAAATAATTTAAGGGTTTCTTTTTTTTGGGAGGGGGGGGGGGGGGGGGGGAGGGATGAGATAGGATGTAAGGAATTTGGTATTTTTGGAAGTGCAAAATACTGGGCCTCCATTGGACCCCTCCCCTTGTCATGTGCTCAAGTACACCCTGGTATCTACAGTTTGGTAAAAACTGAAGTTGAGATTTAAGAAAAGGCATTAAATTTTCTAATTCAAATTTTTGTCTGCTATGTGGGAAAATCAGTTCATTATGATTTTGTATCAGCATTAGAGTGAATTCTTTGATGTTGTTTCTCTGGTGGAAATCAAACTACATTTTGGTACCCTATACATATGTTTTACTTGGATATTCCTTTACTTGAATATTGTTTTCAAACTTTTGCAATTCAAACAGGGGGAGACAGCCTTAAAGAAGCATTTGAACAGGTAACAAAGATGCTGAATCTACAGTATCAGTTATCAGGGATGGAGTACATGAAGAATTGTGCTGCAGTGTAACAACAGGGGCTTAGTGAGGGGAGGGAACAGGCCCCCCTTCCTTGAAACCAAACATACAGTAAATGTATAGCACAAACTTATAACAATATATGAGAAAATGTCTTACAAAGGGCCCCCTCGTTTGAAAAATCTTTGCTACACCCCTGAACAGTGATTTAGTAAACTGGCACTGCCACTTTTAGGAAAATATATAGTTTACTACATTTGACAGGGCTATGACATTCTGACCATATCAGCTGCAAAAGCAAAATTTAAAAACACCAAAATTGTGGTTGCTAATTCTCGATCCCTCAAAATACTTTAGTTGTATTGTGTGATTCAGAAAAAAGTCCATATCTCCATACCTCCCTTATACAGAAAGGATTTGGAAACTGCAGAGGAGGGGTATGGATAATTTCTTAGCATTACTTGGGTTTTTATAGTGGCTAGTTGTATTGCAGCTTATACAATTTTAGTATTTTTTAGTATTGTACTTGGTTTTTTTTGTTGCTAGTTGTATTGCTTATAATTTTTAATTTTAATTTTAATTTTTAATTTTTAATTTTATTCTTATATTCAATCTTCTCTATATCTACAATATTTTTCTTGTTTTTAGAATATTTGTAAATCAATAAATTCAAAATTGATTGTTAATTGATTGTATATTATACTTTTAATTGTAAGAGCATTGAGACTTTGTGAAATGCCCCTAAAACATCATCATTATTATTATTATTCTAGTTTCTAGAATCACTCAATATGGATGTGTTATGCTACATGATCTGTGAATCTTTTTTATAACAGGTTGCAGTTGCAATGTTTGGATATATGACTGAACTAGACACGATTGATATAGAGCGAGAAGAGACTATAGAGGCGGAAGGTGAGATCGAATGTCTAACAAGTGTTAAAAAGATAAAGCAAAAAGCTTAAAAAATCTCACAGTTTCCAAGTGAATTCTTGCTCTCAAATTAGCCAACCACTTGTATGGTGAATTACTAGGAACTACATGTAGGAACGATTCATTTTGGCAAATAATCCTTTGTACAAGATGTGGGGGTTAACTCCGGTGTAATAACCATTCCCAGAGGACACCTTTGTGTTCAGTTCTTATTTCATCCTGATTCGTTCTACCAAACAAAGGAAGCTTTGTGACGCAGTTTGTGCGCACTCACAGGTTATTACACCGGAGATAAGCCAGATGTGGTGAGATTTTCTGGATCATGCTCAAGAGAACAGTTTGCTGGCCTTGAGCTATCAAGAAATAACTTTTGTCACTAGCTAATAAAAATGCCAACTGCAGAGCTGCAAAAATTGCACCTGTGCAGGGGTGTAGCTAGGGGGTTCCTGGGGTGCTTGTGAACCCCCTTTTTAGAGGAAAAATAAAAAAAATAAACAAGAAAAATTTGAAAGCTGGACAGGGCCACCGTACATTTGAACAGTTGTAACACCCCTTTCTGAAATCCTGGCTGCGCCCCAGCTGTGTGAGTCGCTTGAGACTAAAATTTGAAGTACTGTCACAAACAATCTGTAAAATGCAACTAAAAATTGACACTTTTTCTTAATTTCCAGCCCTGACAGACTGCCAAAAATTCCTCTAGAGTGAAAACACTTCTAATGATATCATCATTCTACTTCTTTATTAGGGGATGACATCATCAATTTACTGTTTCACTTCTTGGACGAGTCTCTATTCCTAATGTGTGGAGATCCCTATTTTATTGTCAAGGTAAATGATTAGTTTATATATTTTTAACAGTCTGGGGCAATAAAATTGTGCCTTGAATCCTACTATTTAAATCAATTAATGACTATATGTTTCCTTTTCCAACAGGAAGTCGAGATAGTAGAGTTTGACCAAGAAAATTTAAAAATCAAGGCAAAAGCGTAAGTGTTTTTACAAAAAGTGTTAGGACTATAGGAGTACCGAAAAAAACCTGGACCTCTCCCCTGGACCATGTTCTTTTAAATCCTATGAATTATAGAATTCAAAATCTATGAAAAGAAAAAGAGATTCTACTCTCTGTGCTTTGGGTTCATGTTGACGGGCTCCCTGTGCTTTGGACATCCACCAATAGGTGATGGTGATCGAGACTCCTATTGATGGGCTCCCTGTGCTTTGGATGGCCACCATAGGTGATTGGGACTCCTATTGATGAGCTCCCTGTGCTTCGGATGCCCATTACTAGGCGATGGAGGTTCGCGTTCATGGGTTTCTAGCGAGATTTGTCTGGTTTATACAGAAACTTGCAATAATGTGTTTGTGTTTTCCAACAGGAGAGGAGAAGAATTTGATCTCTCTAAACATCCTCAGGTATTACCACTTGTAGCATTTGTATTGCATTCAGTTTACTAACATCCGGGGGGGGGACAGGGTGGGTATGTGCCGCTGCGACCTACAAATGCGGAACGATTGGAAAAATACCCTGTTCTATGATTTGTATCCAAATTGAGACCCCGTTCAAAATAGAAATTAAAAGATACCCCGACCTGGATAAAATATAATTTCTGTGTCGAAATGAGTCTATCTTCCTCTTGTAAGTGAAACGTTAGGGCGTGGAACCCGTCTTTAGCGTGCAAGGCCGTAGCTAGAAATTTTTGTCGGGGGGAGCAAGCCTTGGTCATCCTTTGTTTTTGCTAGGGGGGAAAGCAGGTTTTTTCCCCAAATGTTGACACTAAAAATTTTACTTCGCGGGGGGGGGGGGGGGCAACAACAGCAACAAACAAATGCAGGCCTATATACCCCCTCACCACAGCAATCCCAAAACTTAGAAATTCTCAGGACAGCCGCTAATTTTCGTTGACAATACAAAGGACAAGTAGCTGGAGTTACCCCTTCAGCTCGGCGAAAACAAAGAAAAGAGGCCTCTGCCAGCTGGATACCTTCCTGTTTACACCTAACTGTCATTGTGTATTGCATAATAGGGCACTGAAGTCAAAGCTATAACGTACTCCAACATGCAAGTGTATGACGAAGAAGGACGGCACGAAGTGTATGTCATAATCGACATCTAACACACCACTCCCTAGCAAAGGAATTGTCCTTCAACAAGCAACCAGCACAACCAGCGGCGTGGAGTCATATCGATTTTGTGTCACAGCAAATTGGTTTATGGTTTATTCTAATTTTAGAAACTTTATCCTGCTAGCTAGTTTTGCGGGAAAACTCGGTGGTCTGCGTCGGCGGGGACGTAATGATGAATAATGACAACCAACTATTGCTCCGACGAAGGGCTACCCCTCGAAACGTCAGCAGAACACTAGTAGTAGCATTTTTAACTTTTTAAATTGCTAAAACAAAAATCTCAACATTTGGTTGTTATTTTTCATAGCATTAGAATGGCAATGTTGATAAACAGTGAATAGCGCTATAAACCAATTTGATGTGGCACACTTCACATACTATATACTTCACATACTATACGCCATAGCCTCTGCAAAGGCACAGGAAATTGAACATTGGAATGCAAATGGTTGGCGAGAAGCAACAAGTCTTCGTATGGGATAAAGTAATTGTGATTCAAAATGACATTGTGGAGAGATGAGCTGGTTTTTATAACTTTTACTCTCTCTCAGACCCCTTCCACACTAACGCGTTTTCTTTTGAATCCGTATACTTTTTGATACGTTTAGGGCTTCCGTCCACACTAACACGCTGATCGTTATCATCAAATCCGTATAACTTTGAAAACGCTCTCGAAAGTGAATAAAAACGAATCCGTATACATATCGTTTTAGTGTGGACGGTCAAATCCGGATAAAAATGAAAACGATAACATCAACTGTACGTAACTGTACCAATAATTTGAGATTGTCCTTGCACACGCCAGCATCAAATAAAAACTGATCGCTTGTTTGGAGCTAAATCTCCCGTCCACACTAACACGCTGCGATTCCGTATAAGTTTGAAAACGAATACTTTTGAAAACGCGTTAGTGTGGGCAGGGGCTCAGTATACCTGGTAACAACCTCATTGCGATCTCACGTGCTATTATTTAACATTGTACTTTGTCTCGTTTTCTATTTGTATTAAATTATGATACATGAAGTGTACAGTAAAATCCTTAGCCTGCTTAGTAAGCGTTTTAGTGGAGTTGAAAGTTCAGAGAAAAGTCTGAAAGTATGAGAGATTTTCGATGATTTGGCCGATGATCAGTGAAAAAACTCCTGTGAAAAAACCTCTGATGCCCTTTTCCAAGATGTTGCCTGGTCTAGCCTGCTGGGTGGGTCTCCTGTGGAATATTCGGAAACGTTTGTTTTCGGGTTACAAACAAACTTTTCCAAATAAATAATCACACAGAGAGAAACTCTAACAGAGGTGTGAGACGAGCGACAGCGGGAATTAAGATTGGGTGTCCTGTGGTTCACTCGAGGCCAGGCTGCTATCATGCGAAAGCGTCACATGCACATCCATCCAACATTCTGGAACATTTCATCGAGCGAGCGACTGCAAAACGTGCTATTATTATTCATTCCTGCAATTAAAGCGGAAACTCTACCACTCCAGACCTCGGCTTGGAATAACAAGAATGGACTGGTCCGCTCCTAGCGATCCAACGAATTGTTAGTATGCCCGTACGACCCGGTACACAGAGTCCCAGCGAAGCGCTTCCAGTACCATCTCCTCAAATGCCGAAAGGTGAGGAAATACTTGTGCATTGTGCATGTGTGCAATGCAGCTAGTTAAAGTTTTGTAATTTTTACATTTATTTGTTCTCTTATTTATTAAAAGCATTTACCGTACTCTTTAGAGGGGAGGGGTTTACCTCGGTGTAAGAGCTATTCCCAGCGGACTCCTTTTAGGTGTCTTATTTGATCATGATTCGTTCTACTAAACAAAAGAAGCTTCGTGATGCAACTCGTGAACAATACACAGGTTTACACCTGGGTAGAGCTAGGGGTCGTTTGGGTCGTGCCTAAAAAGTTTAATCGAGCCGTTTAAATTTCAAGCCTGTGGGTTGCAAATTTCTATCACGTGATGTCTAAAAAGTTGTCTGACATTCAGTGCTTGGTCACATTTCAAATTTTTGGTCATCACGTAATGTAAAACAGTGACCCGTGGGTTAGAAATTTCAATGGCATGTTTGAAACTCTACCTGTTTGGTATTATGGTGTCACTTCACCCCAACTTCACCCCAGATATATTTTGCAGCACCCTCCCTCTGCCCAGAATCCTAGATTTCTCCCTATAACCTTGAATCTTTCTGAGCCTTTAGGGACGTGTCATTATTTACCGGGGGGGAGGGCTCCCATTTTTTTCAAACAAGGCTAAAAAAAATTAGGACCCTCCCCTTGAACATAACAAAAAAATGTGACCCTCCCCCAGTCGTAGGTAAAAAAAATTGGGACCCTCCCCCACGCAATTTATTTCTGAAAAACCTGTTAGATAGACTATTGTCCAAGTGATGTAATGTCTCTTTCATTCTTCTTAATAACAGAACGTTATATTTTCTGCGTGTAGTAAAAAATTCTGTTGGTTTTATTCTTCACGCGCTACAAATTATTATTGTTCATATGCGTGAAGCGCAGCCCCACAAACAAATTTCTATTTCGCATCACTGGAGGGCTTTTGGGGGTTTTCACTTGTCCTTGCCAAGATACACATGCTTGTGACGACATTCGTACGCATTCCATTTAAGCCCACAAGCGAGTTCTCTAAAACTAGATTAGATGCCATCCCTTATGCGCACGAAGCGCGCCGAAATTTTCAACATAATGAGTGAAATAAACTAGAGAATGATATAGAACTCGTTCCTGGAATCTCTCTTTCAAGGCTTCAGGTTTCGATAGATCCTCCCCTTTCACTCGCCCAAAAATTAGAGATCCCTAAAAAAATCCTCCGACCTCGGTCCTTTAAACCATATATTTTCGCACGATAATCAAACTTCTGGTTCAGCGTTAATTCCCTGTAATGCCCCGCTGAATTTCCCCGCTATAGAAGGTCCGTCTTAAATTCACTGCCCTTCCTCAGATTAATGTGTTAAATCCCCGGCCTTGCCGCGATACTTTCCCGCCCTGTCCAGGGGTTGGGGGCCGGGGTGTCAATTGACTGGTGCATAAGGAACCGCGGTTATTATTCATCGCCTCGATTATTTACGTGGAGGATGTTTGGTAATACACGGGTAAAATACAGTGATCCTCCCTCTAAGTACAATGATTAACGTATCCCACATCTCCCGTCCCCTGTTTGACCTAGTACTGTAAACATTTTACAGAAAAACGGGCTCGCATATCCTTCGTTACGCGCGAAGCGCGCCCAAATTTTGATAAACGTCTGTTTGTTTGTTCATCGTTTTTTTGTTTGTTCATCGCATTTCATCAAGCTTTAGAGAAAGGGTAGATGAACATGTTTTGTGTACGGCATAGTAAACAAAAGCCTGTCAGGAGCTCAGGAAGTACACTACCTCAACTATATAGGTAAGGTTATATTCATTCATGCGCACAACTGCGCTCCGCAAATGACGAATTATTAATATTCATGTGCGCAAAGCGCGGCCCAACGGACGAATTTCTATGCTTGTAACGTCGAAAACTCACGCTTACCTAAGGGGTCTTCTTTCAAACATATAGTGACTTGCCCTCCAGGCCTATCATTTGCAGGGAAATTTAGGGAGAGTTTGATTTTCCTTGTCAAGATAACTTGTTCTTGTCAACAGTAGTGTCCTCATTGCTCAAAGAGTATATAAGATGTCATTGTTTAATGTTGCTGAAAAAAATTATGACCCTCCCCCAAATGGGATTGAAAAAATTTGGACCCTCCCTTTCGACACGCGAAAAAAATTAGGACCCTCCCCACAAAATAGGAGCCCTCCCCCCCGCTAAATAATGACACGTCCCTTATTCTGAGGCTTCTAAAGCCCAAGTCTAACTATCCCCAATCAAAATCATTTTTGTGCGATCAAACATCTCTTTCAAACAAAAATGTTAATCACACATGGACATGGGGTGCTGTAGAGATAGTTAGACATGGGGTGTCTAACTATCGAACTTTGTTCGCTCCAACAAAGTTGGGATGTTTGATTGAACCAAGTTCGAACAAAGTTTGATAGTTAGACCCGCACTTAAATATTCAAATAAATATGGGCAGTTGTATGTACTATTATTTTCATATACACATTTTCTCAAGTAATTTTTGTGTTTCCAGAATCATCCTGATAAGGACTTTGTCTCTTGTCCCTTCAATGCAAAGCATGTTGTTCTAAGGCCTGATTTACGGCACCACATCTGCAGGTGCCCTGACAGAGTAAGTACTTACAAACCTCCTCACGTTTCCACATAATCCATACAAGAAAGAAAACTGTGAAGTAGAGTAAATGATATGGTAGCTCAGGAAAATTTCCACCAGTAGACAGGAGTGAAAAATCTTGAGACTCCTGGCAAAACCAGGAGAGTAACATCCAAAAGCAGGGATGTCAACCCCAGGACTTCAAAAGTCTGGAGATTGCCTTGATATGGTGTAATTTCCTGCAATTCTCCCAGGAGAACTACAGTAAATGTATGGCAGTCCTCTTGAAATTTTGTCGGGAGACAAAGTGAAAAATCTCCTGGCAAAACCTGGATAGTTGACGTCCCTGCAAAAGCCCCCCAAACCTACTTGAGGGTAGGTGCATGCATACTTTCATGCTTTTTCCTTTTTGGTGTGTTTGCGTCAAAAAGGTGGTTATTTGCACTTATTGGATCCCCTACTGGTGACACTTGTGATTGTTACCACTAACCCCCCTTACAGGGTCCATAAATAACTAGTAAAAGAGCTTATGAATCCATTTGACAGCTTTTGCAAAATAACCTAGTATATGCATGGTACTCCAAGTTTTTTTGAAACAATGCTAAGATTTGTGTATTTTTGTTGCAGGGTGAAATTGAGAAGTATTCCTACAGAGGTGAATTCTGTATTTTTTTATTTTTAAATATAAGATATGGCAATGGGACATGAATGTGGAGCCACATACTTACCTTTTGTTTTTGTTTCCATCTTAAAAATTCATGGAACTCTAGCCAGTGAAAAAGATGCAGAAGGGTTCTACTTCAAAGGTGACACATCTGTGCCTAGCTACGGCAATCGGCACCACATGCACGCAAATGATAATGACTGGGATCAAGGTGTGTATTGAAAATGCATTTCTGTTGTGAGTGTTATAGCTTAAATGCTGTTAGGCAGGCCTGTAGCCAGGACAAATTGTTACTGTGGCAGAGTGAGCCAGATTTCCAGAAAAAAATAGTTATACAATTTTCTTCCAATTAATATGAAGCATGAAGTTAAACTGCTAGTTTATCATTAACACAAAACATGGAAATTTTTACCAAGGCTAGTGCCTTGCTTGCCTCATGCTGGATAAGGGCCTGATCCTGCTAGCAGAGAGCTCTTTTCTCTTTCGCTGGCTGAGGGTACTGACAAAGAGACCTCTGTGCTGGGTCAACACTCACTTTGATTGAACAGCATGCTTGGTAAATTGATTACTGGCTGCCTCGATCCCTAAATCATGGCTGTACATATTCAATGATGCAGAAGGGGGAGAATTTTGTTTGTGTGAAGCTGTGCTTATGTTGTTATGTCACTAGTGTGGCATCTGCCGAGGTCTTTTGGCTGGCAATAGGCATGTGAAAGAAATAATTTTTTTTTCTCTCTACGTTTTCAGAAAGTGACAGTGAAGAAGAACAATCTTCAACTTGTGGACCTGTGAGTGGTTACCATAGTAACCAACCAGACCTACCTTCCAACCTTTATAGTGCCAACCAACAATGCTTGCCATCTACACTGCACAATGGTGTTCAAGACACATTAAGGTACAGGTACACAGGGGCGTAGCCAGGAATTTTGGTTTGGGGGGGGGGGGGGGGGGGGGGATAGTGAAAACATGGGAAGAAAATTTTGAAATTTCCTCCAGTAAATACAGTAAATGTATGGGAAAATCCCTGAGAAACGGGGGGCCTGGCCCCCTTGTGCCCCCCTGGCTATGCCCCTGGTACAATTTTGACTATGCAGTACACTTTTTACTGAGGCAAGGTAAGGCACTAGAGGTTTATTGCTTATGACATGAAAGGGAGTCTGTTACACAACTGTGCAGCTGTTCTGCGCATCTCAAAACAAAGAAGTGTCGTCCCATATAATGATGACCAGTGAAGGCTAAAAACCTTTAAAACAATCCTTTATAATCTCGCTATATATCCATTGGACCATTCTTTTTAACTTTACATATTCTTAAATAAGTATCTGATAGGATGGTCTTATTAGTTTTGCTGATGAATCAGAGTGATTGCTCTTGGAGCATGCGTGTATCGTGACAGGCTCCCTTGAAGTCACCATGCTTTTACAGCTTTGGCTCAAAATAACTTTACCACAAAGATATATCTTATGATAACAAATGAGTTATTATCTTACAGTTTTTGAGAGTTGAATGTCCCAAGAGCTACCCTCTTTTGAAGTACTAAAGACAATTAAATCTAAATAAGTGGAACAAATTAGCAACAACAAGGAATGCCACCCCACTCTGGCACAGGTTGTGAAATTCTGGCTTTATGCCACTCGTACTATCACAACAGTTTGGGCAAGTTACATGGTCAGTGAAATTTTTTGATAACTTCCTCAACAGCCTTGATCATCAAGACAGAGAAGAATTTAAACGGAAAATAAGAAGACAGGCATTACAACAGAGGTCCAACAAACAACAGGACTACAGAGAACAATCAAACCCAAGACCTAGAAATGCCATATTTTTACAAGGACTATATGCCCAGCAAAGTCAAACACATAGTGGTGCTATGTATGCTGGTCAAACACAGGATGAATGGGATAGTGAGGAGACTACAGGTGATGTGCACAGAAGTTATAACATGGGTCTAGCTAGCAGAAGAGGAAATCAGTTTACAAGTATACAACAGAATGATTATTCGAAAATAGTTTCATCAGGTTCTTCTGCTAGCAACCCTGGACGAAGCTCTTCAGTGGCTAAGCAAAATAGTATGTTTTCCAGGGGAAGTTGCCAAGCACCGTGGGAAACTGGAATTGAAAATTATGGACAAAGAAATGAACTGAACCAGGAGAATGAAAAGCCTTTGTGTAAGGATAGTATTAGTTATCTATCTTACGCTATTGGTGATCGCCTTGGATTTTACCCCACTGAGGAGCTAATACATGAAGAAGGCAAGAGGGTGGTTTACACTGACTCTTCAGTTGCTACTGATGCTGTTAATAATGCATTGAAAGAGGCGAATCAAACTGTTAATGTTGCCGTAAACAATAGCATGGGTACCGGTCAGTGTGGCATGTCGCCCCCTACTGGTGCTGTTAGTAATGCATCAAAAGAGACAAATCAAACGGTTAATGTTGGCATAAATAATAGCCAGGGTACCAGTCAGTCTGGCAAGTCGTCCCCACGGGGAGAGGGAGGGGACGAGCCAAACTTGTAGCTGAAGCAAAGAGAACTAACTTTGGGACTTCATCAGGTTTGTATTATTATATTTATCAAATGCCCTGCTAGTTTGCCAGACAAACAAATTCTCACAAGTTTTTTCACTTCATAACAGAGGTATAAAAAATCTTGCACTGACAAAAAAGCCCCCCCCCCCCCCTCAAAAGTTAAATGGTTGGCCCCTTGCTTTATTTTGAGTGGTCAGTTGTTGAATTTGTCTTGCACCTGATTGGCTAAGTGTATTTACCTCGTCCCCTGATTGGTTAGTTGTTGAATGGGTTTCGTTTCTGATTGGCTAAGTGTATACCTTGTCCTCTGATTGGTTGGTTGTCGAATGGGTTTCGTTTGATGGGTTATGGTATTTTCTATGCGTTTAGTTTTCGACACTTCTCTAAGATCTGCTTTCGGAAGATTTCCTCCCAAAATTCTACTTTCATCACATGTTCTGTTTTTAGGCAGGGTAACACCTCCCATAGGGCGTGGTCGTGGGATGTTAAACCAGTCAAACAGGTTCTCCTGACAGACATAACCGGACTAACCTGCCCTCTACTAGGACTGTAAGTAACAAAACTGAAGCTAAAAATTTATACTATACCCACACACTACGCCAGAGGTTTTCAGAAATAGACAAAATCAGCCGGTTTACACTTGCGATTCTTGTTGCATTTGTCGTGCCGATTTTTCTCGCGTGAGTTGCAATTCCAGCTCACTTGTGTAATCGAGATGCAATCCGGTGCGATTTCTGTGCTCTCTTTTCTTCATATCTCATCAAGTTGCAAAGAGCTTCGAACATGCTTGAAATCTCCGCGACTTTACGCGACAAAAATCGCGCCAGATCGCGCCAAGTTGCACCTAGTTTACATTAGTGATTTTGAGTTGACGCGTACGTGCGAGAAAAATCGCCGCGACTCACGCGACAAAAATTGCAAGTGTGAACGGGCCTTTAGTCTTTGAGCTCAAAACAATAGTGGACTCGTTTTCACAAGGATTTTATTTATTGTTTTTAGATTAAAAATATTTTTTTCTTAAATTCTTCGAGGCATTTGCCTCTGCCTAGGAGATTAACACTCGCCCCTGTTTTGGTGAAGTTTAAGACAACAAGTTTGACTGTAAGCTCAGGTAATTAGTTTTTGTTTTACGGTGTTCATAATTCTGCGCACTCTGCACCGACTTATTAATTGGATTTTGTTACTACCATTTTGGAGCTACCGTGAACAGCAAACATTTTTTTCAATGTTTTAGACGCTTCATGCTCGTTTTGTCGGAAAAAATTCACGTTTCTCGCAATAACCCGGTCAAAACAGCAGCCAATCAGCGTGCGAGAATATCGACAAAACATGTGCGTTTGAAGCGTCTAAAAACTCGGAAAAAGTTTGCTCTTCACGGTAGTAAAGCGTTCCCTGACAAACATCTACCCAACCCGGTGGGTTGTTTAAATGTTTAAAGTTGTGCGATTGAAGGAAGCTGCAAAAACGCGGTTTGATTGTTGCTTCAGAGTTCACAGAAAAATGAACGCTACAGTAAGAGCTAACTGTGGATAACATAACCTTGTGTGGATTGATGGTTTGCAATGCTACTGGAAAATTCGTGCATATACTCGCGATCCACCGATATCTGAGTTGCAGCTGCTAAAAAAATGCTGGCATTAAACCCTTAACAAAAAATATTAGATGACCTTCTGTGTTAATGAGGTTATCTTTTCCGCCTATAACGTACGATTTCTCAAAACAAGAAAAAAAAAAACAGAATTAAGAGGAAAGAAAATTAGCCATGAACGTGAAAAACTTTATCGGCGAAATTATTCCCCGTGAGTGACGTTTTGTTGTCGTATCCTTTGGTAAAATGTTAAGTAAAATAAATCAATTTTAAGAAAAAAAGTATTCTAAAAAGTTCAAGAATGCAATTAAAACGTGCATCATTCTAGAAGGAGATACTCGGCCATGCGGTCTGTGCGTCATCTTAAGTTTTACGAATTTGTTTGTCTTTTCAACACTCATGCAAAGGCAAAGCGAGATAAACTACCAATGTGATTTTCTTGTGTCCTTGATTTGTTTTTGTACAAAATTTTACCAAAGACCTACTCAAAAGATTCACGTCACGAATGGCGCCAAAATAATCCCTTGAAGTGCAAATAATAACCCACACTATTGATTTAGGCCTTTTGCCACATTTGTTTTGCAGACAAAGTTTTTCCGGGAGTTTTTCAAAAATAAATTTTGTTATTGAAGAAAACGATTAAAGCCAAAAATATTATTTTAATAGAATGTAGTCCCATTTGTTTTGTAAATACAAAGGAATTTTTGAATTGACAGTAAATCCGAAAACAAAATTTGAGCAGTTGAACTACGTTTTTTTAATATTTGACCTACAATTCTAGTTTTTTTTGCTGCGACGTTAGGAGCAGCAACATATTCGCTACGAAGAATGATTCGCTACGAAAGGACGAGATTTGCAGCCGGGCGCGATTTGCATAACACGATTTTATTCGAGGTCGCTTCAACGGGCTGGACGTACGGCTGTTGAGCCTCACAATCACGACGACACATTTTGCGATGGGGGATGTAGACAGGAAATAGCACTCACCCATGAGATCTTCTTATATCGTCCGGCGAAACATCCGTTTTTGTAATGCCGGGTTTTACTGCATTTCACTGCCTTTTAAGGTACATCTGAGACCAAATAAATGCTCACAACGATGAGCTATACGTTTATTTTAGCTATCTGTGTTGTGCTTTGCAAGAGAAGCGCTATTTTCACGATTAAGTTGGGTTTTATTCAGTGTTTGTTTATATGCAGTTGCAGTCGCGTGCCAAAGTGCATCAGATTATCCGATTGTCTTGTGTTCGAAAAAGCTGAAGACCTGCAGTGAAATGCAATTTTTGCTAACAGCTCTACAGTCGTTTAATACAAATGTTTATTGTAATTCCCAAATTCCTCGGTTAAGCTGTTTGCCAAAGCAAAAGTGTCTCACCTTTGTGGCAATGGTTTCTTCTACTTGAAAGGCCCAAAATGCAGTAAAACAATAGGCAACAGTCAATCAACGAGAATATAGCATCTCTACCCCAACAAGAAGCAGCCGCTTACAGTCATGAATAAGTGTATACCAAGGCATGTCGATTGTAAAATCGCGCTCGCAGCATTTTACTTTCAATTGAAACCGCTAGTTTACACATTTGTTTCAACACCGGAATCTAATATTTCCCCGAAAACAAAACCAAGGAAGAGGAACGTGATCAACTTTGAGAGTTTTATGCGAGTTTAGGCGCCGTATTTAAGGTTACAGGATACATTCGCGGCCTTCTATTTGCGAAATTTTCGAAAATCACAGTTCTTCCTCATCGAGGCCTGATCTTTACTCTCTCGAAAAAAAATTCCTGAAATCTTAAAAGCAGCGTGAGAAATGTATAGAAAACTAGAAATGCCCGAGAAATATGTCTTTCAATACAGGCGAGATAATCCTTTAATCCTATTGTGATATCTACTCGGTTCAGCGCACATCATTAGCATTTTCGCGTGAGATACGGCACATTTAGGTGACTGTTATGGTCCGCCATATTTTGTCACACATTGTTGTTCACTGGTTTAGTATATAAGTGTCGTGTAGAAGCGATTTTTTTTGAAAATTCTCTATTCTTAATCATGGGGAAGCGAAAAAGCTTAACCGCAGTCCTTGGGTCTCAAAGCGTGCGAAAGGAGTAAAAAAAGCCAAATCTTTAAGCTTTCAGGAGAACATGAAATAACAACTCGCTCTGTCTGACAAAGGCTCGTGGTTCGATCAACCCAAATCCAAGGAGAATGCTGAAGACGAAGAACAGCGGACAGAAGATCCACCAATTGCATCAAGTTCGAGAATAAAGATATTTGGACTTGATAAAGAATCGTCTGAAAGCCAAAGCGATTTGTCTTTGTCGTTTTTCTCGGCGCGCGCCTTTGCTTTGGTTTCGCTTTTCCCTTTTCAAAGTTTGGGCACTTCTTAGAACTCGGTTTTGGACGCGGCTTAACCATACCGTTTAATTTCGAATTCCAAGACCATAATTAATGTTCGCTTTGACAATTTAATACAAGAGACCGGAAAGAAGCCTCATTATCTATTCCGCGCGAAAAAGTATGTCCTTGCTGGCACACCGGGGGTGCCTGCCGTGATTGGCTGGAAGTGAAGTGCGTGATGACAGATTCGTCACTAATCCCTCTTATGTTTACACAACTTTAGAAGCCAAAAACTTGCCTCTAAGATTTCGCTAAATCTAGTGTATAAATGCTTTGATAGACCAACAGGTTTTTAACGGAATGCTTTGAAATTTTGCCATGAGATAGATAAATGGTTGGGGAGCAAAAGTGTGTCGGGCTTTTGTGAATTTCGCAGTATTTCAAAAATTATTCATCACGATAGGGTCCCAGTTAACTATTAAACACAAGATCAACTTGATCGTTCGATCATTCCTAAACAAAGCCTTCAATTGAAAAAGCCCGACACACTTTTAGAGACAACAATGTACTGATTGATATTGCACAGTCAGATTTGCCAAGCCTGTAAACTGCCGCGGCCTATCAAAGCGTTTATCAGGGGCGGTCGAAAACGCGGTTTTTGCTGTGCGCCGTAAATAATTTTCATGAAACTGCTACAAAAGCTTAACAGCAGATAAATTTCACATTTTATCTTTAAAATGATGTATTGGTTATGGCGATGCGATGAATATTTGCGCCGCGACAAGGTTTTGAAAACGCACACCCAGCGAATGTATCCTGTAACCTTAATTTCCTAGGGTGATTTAAAGGTTAACAGGATGACAATTATTGAGTGTTTTTAGGCTGCACTTTGCTTCGCGCGCTTGAACAAAAGCGTGAACGCGCACGTGTGACATAATAAAGTACAAAGTCCACGTAGCATATTCGATCGACTAATGACAAACTTTGTAGACAAACTCGGGCGCTCGGGAACGCTAGAAGCAAAACTGTTCACTCTCAGGCGACGAAACCTGTGTTATTTTAAACTATTTATGTTTTGCTGGCGTGGTTAAACCTGAGTTGAAATGTTTAGTTAGTGTGAGCCGATGATGGATTTGACGTGTCATTTTCGTAGGTAAGTTTTTTCTGCACGAAAGGCAAACAGACGTTCACGAAATTTGGAGGCGTTGCCGCTTAAACTCTCAAAAATAGTCACCGTATTCAAGTGGATAACTATTTCATCAGCAGGTCAGAGAAATTTGTATCCCAATAGAGTAAATTGTCAAGGGGGGTTTCTTGACACAGAGTAGAGGTACTGGAAGACTCAGTGCTCAGTGGTTTAGACTCAACAGCATTTATTCTGGCTTGCGCCACATCATAACTCTTCTATCTCATACGTTCTTCTCTATCTCCTTTCTTCTCTCTTGTATCGCTCATACAGTCTCCTCTTATCTCCCATACAGTCCCTTCTCTTCTTTTTCTTCTTCCTGTATAACTGGACTTTTATACCTATAAGTCTCTATTGTTCTTTACAAGACGTGGCACGAACTCCGAAGTACATTTAATTGCACTTAGGTAGAGAACAGCTGTAGGAAGCGAATCACAATGACCTTAACGACCTTTTGTTGGAAAAGGTATAGAACATATAGAACCATCTCCTGTTTGATTAAGCTGTGAAGCAAAGTAAAAGCCGAACAAAGACTTAACGACTTAAGACTTAGTCAGGTATCTTGTCTTAACAGCTAAATTGGATCTTAAATGAAAATCTAAAACAAGGTCGTGAGGTAACTGAAATTCACTTTTAGAAAATAACAGAATTCTTACAAGTCGAATATCGATAGAATCAGTATTGTTCACAGTTCACAGAAGTAACTAAATCCTAGAGATTAACTCAAGAGTTGAGTTGTAACCTAGTTTCCATAAAACTTAAGGAAATATTTAATTAACAGCTGTAGTTGAAAGAGCTAGATAATAATTTATTAGAAAACCAAAAGAAACTCAAAAGGTAGAAAGAGTCAAGAGATTTTTCTCTTGACAAAATATACGTTTGTAAGGTTACTAAATTTAACCCGAGCTCTGATTGGTTACCCACAGGTGACCAGAGGGAAGTGGACTTGACAACAAGCCTGAAACCTGTTTGCCGATCACCTGAGGCCGTAGAGCTACAACAAGAATGAATCTATTCGCGGATAAAGAATTCCTCTCCAGTATTTGGAACGCATGGCTAATACAGACAATTGCAGTAGCTTACTGGTTATCAATTATTGGCAGTGTTCATTCAAGTCTGGTTGTTGCTTGGTGTCTTTGTTGCTGCGACATTGCTTTCTTCGTCGACGCATTTGTCAGGGGGTGCGCCAAGTGTCAAATCTATTTATTGGCAGCGGGAAAATTCGTTTCAAGCGACGGAAATATGGGAATTATTTACTGGAGTCCTTTGCTTCGTGGTTTTATGTATTCAGTTTTGTTTCTCTCTCGTGCCTTACCATGTTCTTGTTGCATGGCAGATGGATTACGGTCCGTACTATTTCATTGTTTGTCTAATGCGGCTGACATGGATTCTACAAGAAAAGAGATTTCCTACAAAACTCATCCTTAGCCTCTCTCAGCTCAAAGTGAGGACTTCCACGGAAAATGCTATGAGCGCCAGAGGCCCTGGGTAGTCAAATTTTGGAACTATTATACACACCGATCAAGATCAACGGATAACATTGGACTTGACAAAGGTTACAAATGTCATTCCTTATGAGCCAAAAAACATTGTCTCACGGTTAAATCTTGGCATATTGACAGTATTTTTGCGAGAATATGTCAAGTGCTGTTTGTTTTTGTAATAAAAATGTTTTTGTTATAATGGTGAATTTTCTAACTACTCGTAGGTACGCTACATGGCTATATTTTTCTAGACTAGGCTCTTGGTAGTCTTTAAGCGCGCGCAACGGGAAACAATGGGAAAGCAAGAGGGAGAAGGAAGTGTTTTTTTCTCACTCCGTCGTCCTCGATGCCCCCATTTTTCCTCGTTTCTTTTGCTTTTACTTTAGCTCATGCGGGACTGGAGGAAGGTGAGGTTACTTAGAAAATTTTACACTGATATGCCCCGCCCTGAATCTCGACCATCTATCCCAATGCAACTCTTTCCCAAAACCTAGGTACTCGATAAGTATCCAGGGATGGTGAATTTAGGTGACGAGTACCGGGTATTACAACCATCAACCAAAAGATATCCAGTGGTTATTTTTTTCGAAGCACAAATAAGGGATACCCTAGCCAGCCCGTAGACTCTCTTTGTTTCTGTTGAAGTTTTCGTTTTTTATTGGGCGCGCGGCGGACTACACGCGGCAGGAATGGTAAAGCGCGCGCACGTTGTTTTGAGGCTAGTTTTTTGGTAGAAGCTTTTTGAGAGCTTTCGTCTACATTCAGATTCCACAGGAAACCCACAAAAACGAGAGTGTGCAGAAGCGAGCTGCAAGATTCACGGCGTGCTCTGCATTCAGAGTCCACATTAAACCCACAAAAAGGAGAGTGTGCAGAAGCAGAATTTATTGTATCCACGGCTCCCTGGGAGAGCACTGTATTTTTAGTGAAGGGATTCCGTGTCTAAATAAAGTATAAGCGAGCTGCAATTCACGGCGTGCTCTGACACCAGAGAGAGCCTGCGGGGAGGCTAGGGATACCCGATTTTATTGCAGAAATGAGTAGTTCTCAGCTTCATCAATTACTTCACGAGATATATCGGCAGTCGAAAAATCCTATTCTTAGGAAAATTGAAAGAGGCCGGGTGAATCTCGGGTATTTAAAATAGAGTACCGTTGTTTTGACCTCTTCCAGGACCCCCATGTGCAGCATTGATACGAAAGAGCCCTCTCCATGACCCTCCTGCTTGAAAGAGATCTGCAAGCATTGGGGAACGTTTCTTTCGTCGTGTGGGATAATATATTGTGGATTTTGACATGATTCAAACGGGAAATGGGTGCTTGAAGGTGAGATATGCATGGGGGGTCAACGCGCGTGACGCTGATTGCGCTATCCTTCTTTTGAGTGAGGGGACATTATTTGTAACCATAAACTAATTTTCGAGGAAAATTTAAAATTACTATCTAACAATACTCATGTGTTTTGGACGCCCACCACTAGAGGTGATCGATGGGGGCTCTGGGAGGCTCCAGGTGATTGATTCCCTGTGGTTCGGACGCCCAACAATGGGAGGTTCTGTTAATGAGATCCTTTCTGGTACCGATCAAAGTTTTTTTTAGGTTATACAGATACCAATGACCTTAAGTGTATATATGTACCGCGAGCGTTTTAGAAAAACGTTCGAATTGTGTACACACCATATCAGGCTGGACTACTACTTACCCTTTCTCCACTCATCTCTGCTGCAATGTTTTTCCTCCGTCGGCAAAACCAGTTGATTAGGCTTCCTGTGGTCAGCTCATCTACCTTCTCGTAAACCTGGGAACTAACTAACAATCCATGATGCATTGCTGGCGTGGTCAGGGAAGCCGCCATCTTGGATTTGGAGTTTGTTATGCAAGAACAACATTAGAGATTTGGCCAAGAACCTCACAGTAACTCCATTGTAAAGATCTTATAAGAAGCAGAAAGATGGCTAAGCCATTGCTGAAGCTGCAGCCGTCTAAATATTTAGGTAGGCTCGCCAGTTTTGAAGGGACAATGCGATGTCTGCATCGACTCTGAAAGTGAACGTGCAGAAAACTTCAGAGTGTACAGAGAGTGTACAGTTGTGTTCCCAGAATCAAAGTATATCACAAACTTTTTCTGGTGTAAACTGCCGAGTTTGGCTTTACATGTTATGCATTAGGCGGGAGTCTCAAAATTTTGAGCCTTGTCTCTAGAGTCAAGGTTATAATTTTGCTTTATTCTCATATTTCTCTCGCATAACATCCCTGGGGCCGGTTCCTAGAAGGTCAGGTAAGAGTTATCTGTAGATAAACACTTATTCAACGGATAAATCCTGAACAAATCCTATACAACAGATAACTTTTATCCATGGATAACTTTATCCAACCTTTCAGGAACCGGCCCCTGGACGTTTCTTACATAAGTTGTTGCATTCTTTACAACATGATTAGATTTCTGTGCTCTGGGTGTTGACAACTATGCATTACACTGTATGATAAGAACTATGATTAGTGATGTATGATTATGTTAAGTGATGATCATTTAAATATTGTATAGGGGCTCAGGTGCCATCCCTTTGCAGAGCACTTGCATGTAGTAGACTATCTTCAACAGCTGCAGCATCAGAGGTAGGAATATTATCTCGGCAGTGGCTTAAACTGTGGTGCTACTATGTTGCCATAAAAACATTGTTTGCCATTCAAAACATGAAAGTGATCAAACATGTCATTTTGTTTGCAGCCTCAAGAACATTTGGAAATCTCAAGGTCAGTGAAAATTAAGGGAATCAATGATATTGACTTAGTCTTTATTCGTAAACTTTCAGCTGGCACCTCTTTTAGAGGTCATTCTACGATTACATATAGAAATTTCAAGCACTTTGACCCTAATTGTTTTCGAGCTGATATAGCTTCACAGAATTGGGAGTGTATGAATGCGCTCAATGATCCGAATCGAATGTGGCATGCTTGGAAGACCACTTTTACTAATGTTGTCGACAAGCACGCTCCTTTGCGCACGAGGCGAGCCAGGCACACAAATTCGCCTTGGATTACGCCAGAGCTAAAACAACGCATGCGCGATAGGGATATTCTTAAAATCAAAGCAATTCAATCTAAAAACCCTTCTGATTGGTCCACTTTCAAAAGAGCTCGCAATTCTGTGAACGAAGAAATAAGGCGTGCCAAGGAGACTCATTACAAGTCTGCTTTCCATGAACATGAGAAAAATATAAAAAAGACTTGGGTATTATCAACGAGCTAACCTCAAGAAAACAATGTCCTACTAATATTCAGGAGATAACTTGTAATGGCTCTCCGATATATGATTCCAAAGAAATAAGTGAAAGTTTTAATGACCACTTTGCAAGTATAGGCCCAAAGCTAGCTGGGGAAATCGCTTGTTCTCAGGATATTTCTCACTTGGATTATCTTTCAACTCAAGAGTCACAAGAGAGTTATCCTAACTTTCAATTTAGCGAAACAAATCCAGCAACTGTAACTAATCTACTTTCAAAACTTTGCAAATCTAAAGCTACAGGTCTTGATAAAATCTCCGCCCGACTTCTTCGTTTGTGTCCCGATTTGATAGGAGAATCTCTTTGTGCTATTTTCAATTGCTCTATTGCAACGAGTATCTTTCCAGATGATTGGAAATGTGCAAAGGTCATCCCCCTTTTCAAAAAGGGAGAACGTAGAGATTTAATAACTACCGCCCGATTTCGATCATTCCTGTTATCGCCAAAGTATTTGAGAGGATTATCTATGATCAAGTACACAATTTCTTGATAGATAATAACATTCTCTCTAGTAATCAATCAGGTTTTCGTAATCTTCATTCCACGGTCACTGCCCTGTTGGAAGCAACAAACAATTGGGCCTATAATATTGACCGTGGGAATATCAACGCAGTTGTTTTCCTAGATCTCAAAAAGGCATTTGATACTGTAGACCATGAGATTCTCCTATCAAAGCTTGATTCGTACGGATTTGGGAGAACTGCAAGTATCTGGTTTAAGTCGTATTTAAGAGAACGCAATCAAAAATGCTTTGTTAATGGGCATCTCTCTAGTAACCGTTCCCTTCTTTGTGGAATTCCGCAGGGGACAATCTTAGGCCCATTACTATTTCTTATTTTCATAAACGACTTGCCAAATTGCCTTGTAAACTCCCAACCCCGTATGTATGCTGACGATACCCATCTAACTTTTGCAAGCAATAATGTTGATGATCTTGATCTCTACCTCAACGAAGACCTTGCGAACGTTAATAGATGGCTTATCGCTAACAAGCTTACTTTAAACCAATCAAAACCGAATATATGCTCATTGGGTCACGGCAACGCTTATCCACCCTTCAAAGGGCCCCAAATCTGTCAATAGATGAAATTCCAATCAAGCAGGTTTCTCAGACAAAATCACTTGGTGTACACATCGACCAGAATCTAACCTGGAATGTGCACATTAAGGAATTGACCAAGAAAATTGCTTCGGGGATCGGTGCTTTAAAGAGGGTGAGACCGTATGTGCCAGTTGCAACTTTACACTCAATTTATAACTCCCTAGTACAACCTCATTTCGATTATTGCAGCGTTGTCTGGGATAGTTGCAATATAACCCTTTCTACTAAACTACAAAAGTTGCAAAATCGAGCTGCAAGGGTTCTAACGTTTTCTAGCTATGACGCTAATGCCGATTGCTTGCTAGAGAGGTTAGGTTGGAAAAAACTCGAGTTGCAACGTAAATTCCACACTGCGGTCATGGTTTTTAAATCGCGAAATAGCCTTGCACCTGACTACATGCGCTCTATGTTCGTTGACCGCGACAGCGTAGCCTCTTACACTCTGAGAGACACTGAGGGCAAACTGGCTATCCCTAAGCCCCGCACCAATTATCTAAAAAATAGCTTTGGCTATAAGGGTGCGGTACTCTGGAATAGCCTTCCAGTCGATTTGCGAACAGCAAGTACTATTCAAAGTTTTCGAACGGGCTGTTCTGACTTCTTAGTTTGATCATTTTAATAATTATCTAGTTGCACGGCTCTCGTGGAAATCAGGTGCTTTTATAAATAGATTACTATATAACAGATTATTATTATTATTATACTTATTATGTAAATATTCACAATTTAGTATTCAATATCATTAGCTTAGTTTTTAAAAATCCTGTCGAGACAACCGTGGTTAAATAAAGTATTACTACTTACTACTACTACTACTAACTCTTTATGTGGTCATTTTATGTTACTCGACTCATTTTATATTGCGTAAATTCCACAAAAGATCCAACTTGCCATTGAGGGACATTCCAGGTGGTGGAGGTTAATAGATGTATTTTTTCTTTACAATCAATTTATTTTTCTCTGGAAATTCAAGAGGGGTCCTTAGGTAAATTTCCTCCATGGTAGGGGTAAAGATCATTTCTGGAATTACACATTACTACTGTTAATATGCTCAGTTTACCTTGTTTTATGTTCACTTCTCCAGGATGAAGACAGAATTTTTACTAATTTGTATGGTCGGCATGACTGGAAACTCAAAGGAGCTCTTTCCAGGGTATGAACTGGTATAATCATTCACTGCATTTTACTTATTGAAACAAAGAAAAATTTGTTGGTCATCAAATTAGTGATGCTGGTTAATCAGTATCCAGTGACCACCTTTTTTAGCTATACAGTACAGCCTGAATGTAAAAATGTTAACATTTCACACACAAATTCTGTGTGAATTGTTTGTGTGTAATTACACTCTCTGATGTCACATGTATATACATCTGAATGCACTCTTTAGAACAACAGAATATCGAGATGCTAACTGAAGACTCCTGTTCCTTTGTATTCACTGCTCACGGTTTTATGACCTGCAAAGCCACTTTTTTGTACCTCATATTTCATATCGAAAATAAAATCTTGAAGCCTACAGTTTTTCTATGTTGTTATGATATGATAAGGTGCTCAAATGAAAATTTTAATTTTTGTTTATTACCAAACAACATGTAAGTTGTCTCTTCACTTCCAAAGCTGAGAGCAATGTTGTTGGTAATGTTGTTGCTTCTTAAATTCACACTTCTAAAATCCTGCCTCACACCATGTTTTATGACGCTTATGCTGTTAGGGTGACTATTACAAGACAAAGGAGATCATTCTGAAGGATCTGATTGGATAATCAAGGAGATCACCAAGTCTGGTCTGCGAGGGCGTGGTGGGGCTGGCTTCCCTACTGGCATGAAATGGGGCTTTATGAACAAACCCTCTGGTGGAAGGTACAAAAATATTTCTTATTTTCACTGGTAATGACAATACTGCTCTCTGTCAAAGGCTGATTTCCACTAGAAACATAATGACATTAGCATAACAACATGTGAACCATGTTTTGTCATTTCATCAAACATTTATTGCTATAATAATATAGCAATATAGGAATCAGTGGCAGATCCAGGATTTTACAGAGGGGGTTCTGCTTCTTTCTTCACTCCTTCAAAGACTGATATGGGCTATATGATATTCAGAGTTCGGCCATGCATGGTCTTAGTATCACAATGAAATCCTCATTGTTTTGGTGCTCAAGGGGGTTCCATTGAACCCTTATAAACCCCCCCTCCCCCCCCCCCCCCGGATCCGCTACTGGCAATAAAGCAATGCTTTTAACCTGTAGTGAAGATACTGAGCATCATTAGTGTTTGTTGCTCTAGTGTGAACAAAGAACATCTAAACTACTTTGATCTCAACGAGGAGCTTTGAGCAAAATCCAGTCAATTTTGTTAGATACAACTTAAAACTATTATTTTCTTGTCTAATATATTTATCTCACCAAGCACATTATGATAAACTACATCTACCCTGCAGACCCAAATACTTGGTTGTAAATGCTGATGAAGGGGAGCCAGGAACTTGCAAAGATAGAGAAATCATGAGGAATGACCCCCACAAGCTGATAGAAGGATGTCTAGTGGCTGGTGCTAGCATGGGGGCCAGAGCTGGTAAGAGCGAAGCTGTCAGAACAAGCCGGTGAACGCTCCTGCAGCTACTTCATGTTAAATCGCTGGCTACTTTTTGCCGAAAGTGAGACACAAACAAGTTCAAACCCCCTATAGGGGAATAAATGAACCGCTCTGGACAATTTCTAGCTGAATTAACACTGAAACTAATTATCTTTCTCTTGATAGCATGCCAGTTCATATAATTGTTGTCCAATTAGCTTATCAGGCTGTTATGAGCAAAACTTCTATGATTTTCTTGTTTTTTTTTTTTCCAGCGTACATCTACATCAGAGGGGAGTTTTATAATGAGGCATCCAATATGCAAGTTGCTATCAATGAGGCATACAAGCAGGACTAATTGGCAAGAATGCCTGTGGAAGTGGGTTTGACTTTGATGTCTACATGCACAGAGGAGCTGGTGCTTACATCTGTGGGGAAGAAACTGTAAGTTTGGTATACTATACTTAACATTGAAACATCCTCACTTACATTCATACTCTCTCACTCTATAGTGTATCAGTGTTTCTGTGGTGCTATTATTAAAGTTGCTAAGTTGCATCGCTACCCATTTTCCATCCATAACACCCAGAAGGTTTAGACAGATGCTGCAGTTCCCTCCCCACATACCCCTCTTGAAGGCCTCTTCAGCAGCCAGACCACACTCCCGCAAATCCTGTCTCAGAAATTGGCAGGAGTGTGTTGTATTATTGTAACATGTTTGAGATATGCAATAGTGCCACTTCATTGATCAAATAAATTCCTGCCTTAGACCATCAAACATCAGTAAAAATATTTGTCCTGAGCAAATAATAGTGTATCAAGGTTAATTTGTAGTTAACATTTTGTTATTTCACTTTACAGGCATTGATTGAAAGTTTGGAAGGAAAGCAAGGCAAACCCAGATTAAAGCCCCCATTTCCTGCAGATGTCGGTAAAAATACCTCTTCTACTTCTACCTCTAAGTTTTTTTATTTATTTCTTAGATTTCCAGGGTTCCCACAGGTACTTTAAACCTGGAAAATCATGGATTTTAGAAATCAGGGCGCCACATTAACTTTTTTCTCTAGGTGCCATTGGCGACCAATTAAAATATTAGAACCCTGGAAATGTCCTTTTCCAGGCCTGGAAAGTCCTGGAATTTTTACAAAAGCCCATCAATTCATTTAAAGTCATGGAAATATTTTCCTGAAGAAATATTTACAAGATGTTGGGTGTGTTTCTTGTAAAATTTTGAACTAAAGGATACCCATGTTGCTCTTATCGTACGAAAAAACCCGCATTTTTCATTATGAAAGGTCATTATTTTTTTTGAAACGTCCTTAAAAGTCCTGGAATTTAGAAAGCAGGAAAACGTAGGAACCCTGATTTCTCAGATTCTGTGTTTTTGCCCTGAAGGACAACACATTTCTGAATCTTTGAAATAAATAATGTTTATATGGTGTTTATCCTCAGGTGTGTTTGGATGCCCAACAACTGTTGCCAATGTAGAAACTGTTGCTGTTGCACCGGTAAGATTATCAACTTTGTATGTATGTTAACAAGGGAATGTGTAAATGATCCATCTTGACCTGTATCTCTCATGTAATTTTTTTGAAAAAGACACACAGGCTTCAGTTGTCCTGCTTCCTGCTGGTCGCTCAGTAAATTTCTTACTGAGCTAAAGAAAGAGTTGTCCCACACATTTTAAGGACATTACTGGAATTTGTGACTGAAGTTTTTCTAATAAAAATGGCTGAAATATAATAGTCTCAGAAACAAAATTTTAAAATCATTATTTTAAATTGCATTACCCACCTTCTTTGGTAGGCCATTTGCCGTAGAGGAGGTGAGTGGTTTGCTGGGTTTGGTCGACCAAGAAACACAGGAACTAAGGTATTGTACTGCATCACCAAGATCCCGTTCACACGAGACCGGTACAAAACCGCACCGGTACAATTCTGGTACGATACCGTTGCACATTCACACGGGACCTGCCATACCGGACTGATTTTGGCACGGCTAGGCGTGCACGGTACCGTTTGGACACCGTTGCAAAACGTGCCAGAATTGTACCGGTACCGTTTGAACAGGCAGTACCGTACCAGAATTGTACCGGTCCGGCTTTGTACCGGTCTCGTGTGAACGGAGCCCAAGTCTGGACATGGATTTCCATTTCTTTCATCTTTCCTAGCCTTAAGGGTTCAGCACAAAAAGTCTTCCATTGAAGTTTAGTTTCTCTTATTTTTTGTTCATAGTTATATAACATATCTGGTCATGTGAACCACCCTTGTACCGTGGAGGAGGAGATGTCTATACCCCTGAAGGACTTGATAGAACGCCATGCTGGTGGAGTTATAGGTAATTATAGAACAATGCTTTGGTGAATTCCTATTGGTCAAGAGTGGTCAAGTGACATGCATAGGGTAAAATCAGTCAGTGGTTCCTTTTTGCTCAAAATTTAGCATTGTACCATACAATCAAATTTTCAATGGAAACGACCCCATATAGGGCCTGAGACAGAAGAGCCCTTCAGGGATCAGGCTCTATATTATGGGGTCGTTTCCATTGAAATTTGATGTTGTATTCATACAATCAACCCTAAGGCTACTATTCATTGTAAAGCCATGTCTTCAAACTTCAATGGAAAAATCCAGGGCCATATCTAGCATAGGGTCAGAGGGGGCAGTTGCCCCCACAGCGAAGTAAAATTTTTAGTGTCAACATGTGGGAAAAACCTGCTTGCCCCCCCCCCCCCCCCAGCAAAAACAAAGAATGACCAAGGCCTGCTCCCCCCCCCCCCCCAGTCAAAAATTTCTAGCTACGGCCTTGGAATCCTATTGTTTATTACATATAATATCAGATGTTATCAGTGTTATTCTCCAAACAAAATAAGTACATTATCAAGCAAATAGGTACTGAGAATTGAGGAACTGATCAGCTCAATGATGATTGATTGCAATTGACTTTTTCTTGTCAGGTGGATGGGACAATCTTCTTGGTGTCATTCCTGGTGGCTCATCAACACCCCTGATTCCATTAAGGTATAAAGATGCAGTAGGAACTCTTGAAATTTTGCTAATCTATACCCCAATGGAGGGAATTGGAAATGCCAGGAGTTTGAGGGTTAAATTCACCTTGCTCTGATTAATTCCTATACAAAATCTCTATAAATGAGTCACTTTTCTTGCCAAAACTGAGCATATTTAGTTTTCAAGAGAATTAGGCATGGACCACCTTTATGTGAGTCATGACTAAATGTCATTATCAGATCAACAAATAAAATAAATTGATGTTTGCAAAGCAGCTCAAAAGTTATTAGTGTTCAGTGGTACAAAGTCATTTATTGTAATATTGTCATTCAACTCTCCAGTGTTTGTAATGATGTGCTTATGGATTTTGATGCTTTGGTCCAAGCACAAACTGGTCTTGGAACAGCAGCATTAATAGTCTTCAACAAACAGGTTAGTAGCAGTCCCCAAAACACAGCTAAACAATATAGTAAACTCAACAGAGTCCTAAAGTGGTGACGTTACAAAAACCAAATATTTGTCCCTGGATTTAGAAAGGGCATATCGAATGAAAGGTGCACACCAAAAATGAGGCAAATTGGTTGCAACGAGACCAAGATATGGCCCGCTGATTAAATTATTTTCTTTAACAAATGACTATTTTTAGTTCAGTTCATAAAGTTTTGTACTGTGTCTAACATACAGTGTTTTTTTTAAAGAAACTTATGTATTCAGCGGCCATATCTCGGTCGCGTTTCAACCGATTCACCTCATTTTTTGCATCCAATGTTCTTTGGAGTTGGTCGTTCATTATTCGTGGACTATGATCTGAAATTCGAAATTTTTTATTTGTGACGTCACACTTTAGGACTCTATGGGTATACTGCTATTTCAGTAAAGTTGTCTGTTACATTAGCACTCGAGCTTATTTGCCAAGACTGAAAGGCAGCATGGGTAGAAATAATCATTAGTATTGTTAGTTTCGCTATCACTCACTCTGGTTAACGCCTTTAACAAGGTGTGACCTGCGCTGCATGGGTCTCTAGTTTCTTTCTCCAAGTGCCTCAGTTAAGGGTGTCTTTTTAGGACACCCCACTCTCTCAGGTCTTTGGTGATGAGTTCCTGTCAGGTTTTCGAAGTTTGGCCTCTCTTGGACATGCCTTCCACTTGAAGGAAATAAACACCTTTCTCATTTTTTGTTTGTATTCTATCTTTTTGTAGGCAGATATCATCCAAGGAATTGCCAGGCTAATAGAGTTCTACAAACACGAGAGCTGTGGCCAGGTGAGTTTTTCATCATTTCGAGCATTCCTGCCTTTGGAGCATTCCTATTTGCATTTAAGCCTGAACAGAAAATTTCTTCTGCATTTTTTGAGGCAAGACAGAGTTAAAGAAAGCATGCTTTCAAGATGCTGCGATTTGAAGGGTGGACTCTATCATTTAGGCACCTTCTACAAGACATCCTCCCAGACAGGAAATTTCTACAAACACACAAGGGGAATGCTGGATTTCCCATGACACAAGAATTGAAAGTGTTCGACTTTCCCATGGCTAATTCCGAACACTTTCCATTCTTGTGTAATGAGAAATTAAATTTCCCATGAATGGGTTTCTACAGAAATTCCCTGTGCTAGGGAGGGTGCCTGTGATGCTTAAGCCTGGTGCACACTTGCGACATAACGACATAAGAACAATGTTGTGCGAACAAAATTTAGTGGTTTCAAGAAGTTGAAGTCGACAAAAAATAACACAAGATTCCTTTGTGAAGTAGTCTATTGAAGATCCATGGAAAATATTGATTATTTCAATTATTTTCCCATGCTTTTTTTGTTGCAACATAACGTCGTTATGTCGCTAGCGTGCACCAGGCTTTAGAGGAACTTACTCTGCAATGGCAAGAAAGCACTAGAACAGTTTGAAAATGCATGATTCAGAGATCTAATTTTTACAGTTGTTAAAAAAATCTCTACAATGACAACAACAACCAATGACAGGCTATTGACCCCAGAATGATAGCAAAATTACGACAGCGAGATAGCTGATTTTACTGTGGGACTACCTCAACCAGGCCATCCCGTAAAAGTTTATCATTCAGAGATTCAAACCATTTGAAGGAAATTTAGAGCAATTCGTCTGACGATGAGTAATTTTAATACAGAGCCCCTGAGAGAAAGATCTTTCAGCGCATGCTCCAACGTTGAAAATCAGCCAATCAGCGAAGGCCCTCAAATGGATGTCCCCAGAGCCTCCCTGCGAGCAGATCAGACGAGCTGGGGAGCTCTGGGTACGAGAATGAGATCCTTTGTACTCGCGTTGTGATTGGCTAACTTCTTACAAAATGGCCCGGTTGACATAGTTGCACAGTAATTGATATTACCGAGATTACAGTCCTATAACAGGGTTCGAATCTTACCAAAAGTGACGGGATTGGTTTTTATTTTGTGTTAGTGCACTCCTTGCCGAGAGGGCTGTGGCTGGATGCTGAAGATCATGAACCGATTCAGTAAGTTAATACACTAATGAGCCCCATTGTTTTCATTCGATGTTAGAAGAGTAAGTACAGTTAGAAATCATTTGGCTGTGTTTTCATTCTCTTCTTTCTCTGCAGCCGAAGGCAATGCCAAGACGTCAGAGATCGATATGTTATGGGTGCGTACCAAAAGTCTCTATTTTATGGCCTCCGTGACAGCTTTATTGGGTGTATTATGTGATGTGATGTTTACGCTTTTGTGATTTCCACGTGATACTCGAATGGTACAGAAGGAGTTTCCTAGGGCCATTTCCGAGGGGTCAAATCGAAAGAAAGGCTCTTCCGTGGGTTTTTTCCGAGGGGTACAATAAGAAAAAGCCTCTTCCGTGGGTTTTTCCGAGGGGGTGCAATCCAAAAAGGGCTCTTTTTTCCGAGGGGGTTACTAAAGAAAATGGGCTCTTCCGTAGGGGGGGTTCGGCCCTATGATGTTATAGGGTGGTTTTCACATGACTGTCGTGAAACCAATCGCAAAGTAATTATACCAATTCTGAACAAAACGTATGGGAGTAATTACAAGTAATTGCGAATTACTCATGACAGTCATGTGAAATCCGCTCTATGTTGATGATATGTTTGTGTCTATTTGTAGGAGATAAGTAAACAGATCGAGGGACACACCATCTGTGCGTTAGGGGACGGTGCTGCATGGCCCGTACAGGTGAGAGTAAAGCCCTGGCTAAACTAGAACACATGTAGCGCGCAACATTGTAGCCGGACACATGTTTCCTCTATGTTTCCCAGTTTAGCCACGCGGGAAACATTGTTGCGCGCGACAAATTTTGTGGCCAAGACACAAAGAAATGTTTCTTCGCAAGACAAGAAACATTTGATGTGTCCGAGACACACGCGTGCGATGTTTCCTAGTTTAGCCACTGGGGGAAACATGCAGGACACAAATGTTGCGCGCTAAATGGCTTAGTTTAGCCATAGCTTAACCGGTGTATTATTTATTCTCAATTTAATCACAACCCTCAAGGGCGGATCCCCAAAAATGGGAGTAGTAGAGGCAAAGTGAAAATATAGAAGCCAAAGTTGTAACCTTTTCCTGCAAATACAGTGAATGTATGGGAAATCTATCGAAAAGGGGAGGGCGGGCCCCTGTAGGTGAAGAACTAGTCGTCATTGTAACTGTACTGCAATATGCGGCTGACATATATATTATCCAACAACAGCAATTCTTACCTAGCTAAACCTAGACGATGAAGCCTTGCTCTGCGAAGTTATTTTTCAACTTCAGCTTACGTCCATTGGTATTTTCCTCTTCGTATTCAATTCAAGTAACCATAGTTTATGTTTAGATATCCTGAGCAATGATCTTTCTGGAAAAATCATAACAGATTCAACGATAATATTGGCAAAATTGGCTTTCGCTTCCGAAATGAAAACCAACATGGCGGCCAAACCTATTGGCTTGCGTTATGACGTCATTAGAGTGCATCAATCCTAATGTCTGTAGTATGACGTCACGCACTGCGCGCCAACACGATTTCGCTGCGTACTCTTAGCCAATCAAAACCGAGATAGTGGCATGGCTGAATAATAATTTTCATTCAGTCGCGAGTTGGCTCCAATCTTGGTAAAAGTGGTCGAAAAAAGACAAATGGTAGCAAGAGGAGCTGTCCTTAAAATTAAAAAAAATAGTATAAAAAGTGAAGCTATAGATCTTTTTAGATTTGGGTTGGCAAAAGATGGTAAAAAAGCTTGCCATCCATTGCCATTTTCGCATACAAACTCTGTTAACAAATGCGTTTATTTACATGGCTATATCTTCCCAAGTTTTAAACCAATCGCTCTCAAACTGATTAAAGGGAACTCTTTCCAGTGCTTGGTTCAATTTTTAGCTTATTTGTCTATAAAAATGTCGCATTACACGCGTGACATTCGCGTGGCTTTTGCGCCCGCCTATTAATCACAGTGTTGGACTTTGTGATAACGTGTATATTATTTACACCATCAATAATTTTTCTTTCTTATTTCCATCAGGGCCTTATTCGACATTACAGACCTGAACTGGAGCAACGAATGAAGGAGTTTGCGGATAAAGAGGGCCAACAGAAGGCTGCTGTAGTGTAAAATCTTTTAAATATTTCCACCATTTTGCTTATCTCGACAGAGTGTACAAAACGCAGTATTGAAACAACAGAAGGACTGGTAAAAGTGATCATCGAGCTATTGTAAAAATCTTTCCGATAATTGTTTTAAATGTTTCCAAAGGCTCGTCTTTGTGAGAAAGATAAATAAAAACTCATAAAAATACAACAAATAGACCTTGACTGTCCAATTCAAATTAAAGGGCGAGTCCATGAACTTCCGAAAGGGGAAAAGAGAACATAAGAATGTAGGGAGCAACATCGAAAACTTCTTGGCATATATAGTTTCCTATCAATGATAATCATGAAAATCTTTATCTAGTCTTGATATTTTAATATTTAATGATTTTATCTTTACAAAACCCTCATACGATTTGAATGCTTGTGGTTTATCGTGGGTAGAAATGGTTCATAATTTCTCTCGCTTTTTTAATGAATGAGTGTAGCAATTTTTTGCGTTTCCTACTCCCCCAATCTTAGGATAGCGATTCTCTTCTTGTCATTCTTATATGACTGATCTTACGAAAAAAAAATTGCCGCGGTTTTTTTAGTTTTTTAGCTTGTTAGAATACAGCCTTAGGGCTAAATATGAATAATTCAAAGAATCAGGTCCCATAAAGCCTGGATTCCACTAATCAGTCAACCGTGAAACAAAAGAATAATTCCAATTTCCATTGTTTCACGGTGATAATAGTATATTGAAACCAGGCTTTAGTTGGGATCCAGGAAAATTACAGGTTTTTGGTTTTGGGTCACAGGCCTCATTAACAACTCGAAATGTTTTATAATGTAGCACGCTGGGACCCTTTTAAAACTGAACACGTACATTTAAGCATAAAAAAGCGGATTTCTGTGGTTTATAATGTGATGAAAGCACGAGGGATGTTGGAAAGACACGAGAAAAGTCAAACTTTCGAGTGTTTTTCCAGCATCCCAAGTACAGTGCGTTTATCACAAACCACTAAAATTCGATTTTTATTGCTTTTATAAAATAGCACTGCATCTGCGTTTATAATGTGAGAATGCACAGCTCTCAACCAACCAGAGCGCACTATCAGCTATTTTATAAACATTTTTTCCCCCAAATTGACGAACATGACATGTAACGGTTAGTTGCTCTATTTTCCATTTTGTACAAAATTGCGCGCACAGAGGACGATGTGGCTTTTATCAACTTAGAACATCAAAATGGGCCTTGATTTTACAATTAGACAAATTTCCATGCGAGGTTTTTTTTTTTCGTGAATTTCCATGACTTTTTCAATGACTCTATTTCATAAACGTAACTTTCGTCTAAAATAAAAAAAAAACATTTTTTCTGATCTCGTAGCTTTATTTTCAAGGTCGCGCCCGTAGACAGACATAGACAGTCTTTATTTATACACGGTTAAAAACAGTTATTGCTACTGGTTTACATGTGTGGAACGTACAACAAAACGGACAACACTCGGATGCCCCCCCCCCTTCCCCCCGGAATTAAAGGTACTTGAAGGTTAAAATGGTAGGAATGACGGTCGGCAAGCCCGAATTTCCACACTAAAAAAAAAAAGACCTGATCAGAAAAATTCCCGTCCTATAAATACTCCAAGGTATTAAAATACCCCCGTATTTAGTTCAAAGAACCCCTCAAAGGACTCCCGGATTTTCTTCCAGTGTATTGTTTTCGTTGAAAATTCGCTGTGCTTTATGGTTGAAATATCATAATAATAATGTACATTTGATATACAGTAAAAACCCGCGTATAAGAACCTAGAATTTTAGCCTAAAACAGGTTCTTATTTGATTTTAAAATACAAGGAAACATGGGGTTCACGTGGGTAATTCTAGCCTAACAGGTTCTTAAAATCCAGGTTCTTATATGCGGGGTTTTACTGATCAGCAAAGGAACGCAGCGAGGCTAGTTTCCCTTTCGTAAACCATCGTTGCCTTTTAGAACGGTCGTTGCCATTTCAGAAAGGTCGTTGCCATTTCTGATCTCTTGGGATAATTAGTAATTATTATTCATATAGCTTCGTTCTATAGATGCTAATGAAAAGATAGTACAAATCCAATTAAAAAGCACCTCCAACCCAGCGAATTCACTCGTAGCGCACTGGTTAGGGTTTGAGTTAGTAATCGGTTTACCCGTTAGGGTTAGGGTTCTAAACAGGTGGAATTGATATACGATTTTTTTCCTTTTACCTTTACTAAGACAACGAAACTAAACGTGTAATGAAAGACCGTTTTTCTATTTTGTGACGCAAATTAATTAATATATTGCGGGTACCTTGAAAATATTTTCGCCTCCTGTGGTTGTGGGCAACAACTACTTGCTCTGGTTACACCTTTAATCATTAGTGAACGGGTTTTGCAAAGCCGTTTTGTGCACTTTATGGGATGTCAGTGCTCCACATTATCGTTTTCCGTGAATCTTGCGTGTGGTCAGGATCCATACTTATGTCCCTGACAAGATGTCTCACTGCAAAACATTCCCCTGCAAAAACTTTACCCTGCAAAATGTTTATCTGCGAAATGTTTTTTATCTGCGAAATTTTTATCTGGTGTCCCTTTTCGGCTTTCGAGCGCGCTACATTGGTACCAGTTTACAAGAGTTAGCTACCCAGTAGCTAATTGCATTGCAATAGTTAATGAACTGACAAATTTAGTCGTCCGTGCTATATGCAGTGACGTAACATAGCTCCATCATTAAGCGTTTTCTGCGTGGCAAATCCTTTTATTCTGGGTTCAGTCTTCTCGAAGTCAGCATCTCCAACCTCTTGATCAAAAGGTAGGTACAAGTGCTTTTTAATTTTTCTTCCCTTTATTAAGCATGTATAAAATGTCAGAAGGGCCGGAGGGTGTATAAATGAGATAAGCACTTTCCCAAGGGCGCTAGCATTAGATTTAATTAATAATTATATCTGCACGGAAATAATCAAAATGTTTTTTCTAGTAGTTAAAAGGTTATTTAACTAGCGAATTTGAGTGCATTTAAGCTACCTAAATTACCCTAAACCCCTAGGGGTACTTAGTTACACTTGCCTATAGTGTATTGCTTGCCGTGTTAGTGAGGTGTACGTGTACGTATGTGAGAACAGGGCGCATTGTCGCAGATATTATTACACAATATTTTGGAATTCACAGATCTCTTATATTGACCTGCATGTAGTTATTCATCTCACGTAAAATGAATGTACAATAAATGAACACCTGAACAATGAATTAACATTTTTTTAACTGCTATTTTTATTGGCAAACGAGCCCATGTAACCGTTTTGCGATATACAGTGCCAATAAAAAAATGTCTATGTATTATAATATAGCTCGCGTTTATTCGATCAAAGCGCGCGGTCTGAACGCGAGCCGATATTCTAATAGCGGTATTTTTAAAGGCCCCTCCCGTGCGCAAAGTCGTCCGTCGTACTCCTTTTCTTTCAATGAGAAAAGGGTAACAAAGCAAAACAGAGTGATGAATCATCAGGAATCCACCCCCTCCCCCCCGACAAAAACTATATCTACGGCGCCTTGATCGGCACACAACATCGTTGTCCATTAGGCATTTATGACCAGTTTATTATTTTCTTGTTTTAAAGGGCTTTTTAGGATGGCATCCAAGGCGATTTGTGTCGCACTCATATTTTGCATGTCTGTTATCTCTATCCGGGCAGGTAAGTCGTCGTGATAAGGGGCCGACCATGTAACTCTTGAGGGGGGGGGGGGGGTTAAATGGTCGGCCCCTAAGAATTCAGTAGAATTACTTAAGCGATTCCGCGCGCTGATTGGTCGAGACGTTCGTCAGGTGAATATGACATTGACAGCAAGAGGAGGTCTGTCAGTCTTTCCACGAGCACCTGCGCGAGATTAAAAAAAAAAAAAACGGCCAAAACGGGACAATGTTCCCTTGAAATAGACTAGAAAACAGGATGTGAAATCCCTCGATAAATAGCCTCAAAGTTACACTATATGCAAACTGAATAAATGCATACAAATTTATGAAATGAACTCATGGTTTAGCTAAATTTTCGCTTAATGTCATGCTATTTTATTGTGTTGAAAATCTTGAATGTCACTTGTGAGTAATTTTAAAAATTAGTCGATCCAGGCTCCGTAAATATGTGCGAATAGCCAACTTGGCGACTAATTGTTAAATGTAATGCAGGGAATGCCGGGTAAGTGTCATTGTGTGTTTCACGGTCAAACAAACAAACAAAAAACAAGAATGAAAGAAAAAGAAAAGAATGAAAACAACATATATATAGATAGAAAGAAAATAATACATAGGCGCGCGGAGAAATGGAATTTATCTTTCAAATTTTGAAATTTTATTTTCTTTCCAGGGAAGAGCTACATTAGAAGTATACATGACAGAATCATATACAAGGGTAGGGTTAAGGAATGCCAAGATAGATACGAGGTAGATCAGTTTGGCCGTATTGGTGCCGCGTGTAACTGCGTGTTTCTCCCTTGTACCGGGGGACAAGATTGCGTCGGCCTTGGCGCTCACTGCTCTATCAGGAGACAAAATTACGACCCCGAAAATGTCAAGGAAGGAGACTGTAAGTGTGAATACAAGGACAAAGTGGTCCACAAGAAATCTCATTCCAAGAAAGCTCATTCCAAGAAAAAGAGTACTGCTGCTGAGAAGGATAATTAATAAATAAGCTTGAACGTATAATGTAAATTCTCAAGAATAGTAAAGAGAATAAATCAGTTTCGAACTGTCTACAGATATAAATGACTTGGCCTTTTCTGACCCCCCCCCCCCCCCCCCCCCCCCCCCCCGCGTGCCAACACACCCCTTCCCTCCGTACCACAGGCTTCCCATGATACCGAGAGCACTTTTGTCCTCATGGGCTTGTGTGCAGTTGGCATGCTCCTCCCTTATTACAGGCTTCCCACTACACCGACAGCAAAATTCTCATTGACTTGACTTGTATCCAGTTGGCTTGACCCCCCCCCCCCCCCCTCTGTACCATAGACTTCCCACGCCACCGAGAGCAAAGTTGTCTTATAGGCAAATCAATTGCCTCTTCCCCAATACCGTAGAATTTCCACAAGACAGAGAACAAGTTCTACTGATCAAGTATATCACATTCCTTGAATAATTTATTTCAATAAGTGGATTTTATAATATTTAACACGCCATTAGTTCATTAAGACGAAAGGTCAAAACAACGGTACCTACTTCTTAGGGGGCTATAGTAACCACACCGTTACCCTTCTTATTTTACCGAAATGCCATTATACTCCACAAAAGGAGAGCAAACTATTTCTGCAATAAAAGCAGGTGTCCCAATACGTGCTTCGAGAAAATAAGCCTTCAAAATCAGGAGGGATCGGATACAACCCGATACCCACCCATCTAGTTTGTTGTGCCTCTGAGAAGTACCGTTGTTTTGATCTCCTCTTTGAAACCTCAGCTTGAGAACCGGAAGTGACAGTACTCTCTAGATGAATTCTCGAGTTTCCACCGGGTGGGATTTTAAGTGACGTTAAAATATCTTGCAAGAGCTGATTTCATACGATTGTAGGGAAACCAATCGCAAAGTGACCAACTACTCACAACAGTCACACGAAAAACCGCTATGCACAGGGTATTGCTGCAGAATCCCATTCACGGAAAAGCTGAATTTCCCAAGGCACACGAATGGGAAGTGTTCCACTTTCCCATGGACAAACACATGAATGCACATGTAACACTTCCCATTCGTGTGCCTTGGGAAATTCAGCTTTTCCATGAATGGGATTCTGCAGCAATACCCTGTGCATAGCGGTTTTTCGCGAGACTGTTGTGAGTAGTTGGTCACTTTGCGATTGGTTTCTCCCATGAATGGGTTTCTGCAGAAATTCCCTGTGATGAGTGGGTAATGCTGCTGCAAAATAACACACTGACTCTACCAGTAATTTAAAAGTTCCTACTGTTTGGTTGTATTAACCATTCAACTGCCCGGATTGATATGCCTGTTGGTATCCGCCCTCAGCTTTTTTCTCTGGGGTCAGTTTGATCATGTCATCTATACGCAGGATTGTGATGGCGGCTTCTGTGGCAAACTTTAGACATTTTATCTTGCAGATAGCAGGTTCAAACACGCCGGCCTTCTTGTTGTCGCGAACCACTCCTTCTACGAGGTCAAGACCGATCCTGGGGAAAAGGGAGATAGATATTTAGATAAATAAATTTATCCTTAAAGAGCTCGTGTCAGCCACTCCTTTGTTATTGTTTTCGTTAGATATTAGAAGACGAATTACGTGTAGAAATCTCTAAAACAAATTCTCAGATTTGATTTACAAAATTCAATCGATAGAATTGCTCTATATTCTCTTAATCAGGCAATGGAAATGGATGAATTTCCCTAATGTAGCTTAGCGCTAATAACTAGGGTGGCGACAAGATCTAAAGACGCGAAAGAGACCGGTCATTATTAAAGTCGGAGGGGGGTTGAAAAAGGGGAGCCCTGAAGTGTCAAAAAGAGAGCAAGGGGGCCTTCAAATCATAATATCATAACACTCTCTGCGAAAAAAAAAAAGAAAACTGCATTTCCAGCCATTTTACAAGCCTGAAATTTCACAATTTTCCCTGGGGGAGCCTGAAAAGTCTAATTCTTATACTTCATCATCATCATCATCCCTCTCAACTTCATCAACAGTCACCATTCTCTTTTATGTCACTCACTTTGAACAATATCATCAACACCATCACCAATATCAACTCAATCAAATCACTGCTACGCATTTAATACCAGATACTACAGATTGTATGAGGTAGTCATTTTACATACCACTTCAGGTGGAGCGTTCAGCATTGATCTGTGACGTGTTGTGAAATGCTCTTAGTTTAGCAACCAAGTCAGCAGAGTCCTTGGCAGCATTGACTGACAGGATCTTTGGAATGACCAGCAGGGAGTTTGCAAACTCTGCTATCGCCAGCTGTTCACGGGATCCCTGTGGGACAAAAGGTGTTACCATTTAGACTTTATAGTCTACTAGCCCTGGATTGGCAAATTATGCTTGAAGACTATAGTGAAAGTGATTCTGTTTTGCCATTTATGAGACAAGATCACCTCGATTTAGCTCATTTTCTCAGAAAGATCTAAAATTATCATGAAAAATCTTTAATTTTGTAGTGTTATTGCGACAAAAAATGCTTTGTCTTGCCAAAGGCCAAAATGGTCAGGATTGGCAGGCTAAAATAACAGTTAAGAAATAATATGATGAATAGTTTCTCAAATATGACAGAACAAATAAACTTATGGCAGGCCAAAATTTGCATGGCTTGCAAAATCATGAAAAAATGGCAGGCTAAGTTTGTCTTCTATTTCGAGCCCTGTAGTGGGATCAAATTTCCACTGCCATGACAGAATGCATGTTACTGGTTACAGTCTCTATGGCAACTTTGGTTATACAAGGTCCCTAAACTTACCAGTGAGGTGGCAAAGTTTTCAAGGTAGATTGAGAGTGCAGCCTCCACAGCCCCTCCCCCTGGGACAACTGTTTTGCTCTCAAGCACTCTCTTGACAACACAGATGGCATCATGCATAGAGCGCTCCATCTCATCCAGCATGAAATCATTGGCACCACGTAAAATAATGGAAGATGAGGATCTGGCTTTCGTCCTGAGAAAAAAATTGTTTGCAATTTTTACTGCAAATATCCATATGAATGGTCAAATTTGGTTAACAGATGTGGACATGTCTGATCCCTAAGATGCGCATGTAAGCTTATCAGCTGCACGTCTAGAGAGTTGTTTTCTATAAGTTTGTGGTCTTACCCTTTGATAATAATTAACTCATCATCACATATCCTCTGCTGCCGGACTTCATCTGCTGAGCCCAACATGGAGGCATCAAAGCTTTCCTCTCCCTCAAGATTGGCTAGTGACAATACCATGGTAGCTAGAAAAATACAAAAAAAAAACAAATTAGAGCAAATTAGGAGGAGGCTTCACTGTTAGTGGCAGTCTCTCTCGCTGTGCCATGAGACTGCCGCTTACAGGGGAAGAGGAGGTCAAAACAATGGTAACTTCATAAGTATCCAGTTTATTCAGAAACGCCAGTGAGTGTCAGGTACTACCCCATCCTGATTTACAAGGCTTCTTTTCACATATTCTACCAGTAGGGGCACTTGTTTCCATTGCATAGATGTGTTGCTCCCTTTTCAGTGAAGGCAAGAAGGAGTGGAGGGGGAAGGAGACATTAGTATTTTGTGAGATATTTCGAATTGGATTGTAGGAAAAATCATAAGTGGGTGTAGCTCAATTGGATATTGTTGAGGTATAGTTGTTTTGACTAGTTCCCTTTGAGTGGTATTCAGACTGTTGAAAATAAATCAGACTTGCTTGCACTATTGATTCTTATAAGCTGAGGTTTGTTTCTTTTGTTTAGCAACCAATAAAGACCTATTGCGAGAAGGTTTCATGTCCAAAATGTCTTACTGTACCTCCAGAAGACCTTGCAATCCTCTTGAGATCTCCCTTCTTCACTCTCCTGACAGCCATTGCGCCACACTCCACAAAGTACTTAAGACACAAGTCATCAATACCACCAGTACACAAGACCACGTTAGCACCGGATGCAAGGATTTTCTGCACTCGCTCTTTGGTAATGTCAGACTCTCTGTATATTGAGGCAACATTGAACAATTATGTTAGTAGTAGGCTTGCTTCCCACTCATCAGTGGATCAAGGTTTTACTCTCCCCCAATAGATAAACTAATACAAGGCTTAATTTCCATCGACCAGAAGAGGTTACCTCTAGTCCATATTTCTACTACTAGCTGATATTTCTGTGTCACAATTAAGTGAAAAATTCTGGTCACTTTTGCAGCTCCCATAGGTTGGAGCAGCTTTTGATAATAAGATAATTCAGATGTTAAAAGCACTGTACAAAGTGATTAAATGATTATTATTGTACAAATGCAATTATTTTCACAATAAATCTGTTCAGTAACACTTTCTCATAATCAACATGTAAGACAAAAAATAGGCAGCACTTGAGACGTGCACCCCCTGACCTTTTCCTTATAGCATCCAGTTTCTCTGGATCTTCCACCACAACGCTAACTCCAAGGTGCATCTTGGCTTTCTGTAGGGTGAAGTCCAGACAAGCTATCTTGGCATTGGTGACGAGCTTCGGCATAGCTGATTAAGGGGGAGAGACAAACTTTGATTAATACTACTACTACCAGGTACATGGTGTTTCTCTTGTTCAGCCTACTGTTTCAAATTGACCATGTTGTCACCTTTTTATGTACCACATGATGATTTGTTTATGTACCATGTGATTAACAGTAGTGGGCGAATACTTCAATGGAAAGCAGCAAAGCAATGTAGCCCATCAAACTCTCAAACTTCACAAAAAGATTTTATGTACCACATGATGAGTTGTTTATGTACCATGTAATTAACAGTTGTGGGCATATACTTTATTGAAAAGCAGCAAAGCAATGTAGCCCACAAAACTCTCAATAACACAACAAATTTTGCTCATGTCGTAGATATTGCTGGCTTCCACGTGACGTCATTGGCAGCCATGTTGGTGTACAGGAACACAAGAAAGTTCATTTGTCGCTCTTTGTTTTGTACACCAAAACATAGGAATGGGTGCAAACCTACAACTCAAGTGGTACACAAGAGATCATGTGATCAGCCCAAAAGCGCAAATGCCACTGGTTGCATATAATTAAACTTACCTTGTGATGCAATTGTACAGTTTAGTGCATAACCATCGACCATGATACTCTCCTTGGCACTACCTCCATGGGCCTTAAGCACATTAATGGCCTTGATAGGGTACTTGGCCTCGCCCTTGTTCCCCGCCCGCTTGACAGCCATTACCGCATTCACAATCATGTTACCAAAGAAGTCAGATTGCTGGCCAATGAGCTTAGAGGATAGAGACGTCTGTGCTGCACTGACGATGCAGTCTCGGCCAAGTTCATCAACACTGATAGTCATGTGTTCTTGGATATACTTGCAAGCTTCCCTGAAAACACACCATCAAACTATTATTTGTGCACAATGCAGTACATAATGCAATGCTCTACCCACATTTGCAACTCAAAATTGATATTTAACATCTGAACGGTATATTGCAGATCCCATAACTTCCAAAGCCTCGTACTCAAATTTTCCACATAATTTGGCAAAGGTTTTAGAGTGGATTTCACATGACTGTCAAGACTTGTTATGTAATCGCGATTGCTTTGCGTTCTCATTGGCTACTCGTTTTTCTCAGCCAATCAAATTCTGTAGTAAATACAATTGTGTAATTACTTAGTAATTGGTTTGGCTTGCAATTGGCTGAGAAAAAAGCCATTTAGGAGCAAGTCGTGATTTCTCTCGATTCTGATTGGCTAGTGATTGCTCAATTGCAATTGTTTTCACGACAGTCATGTGAAAACTGCTCTAAAACTTAATAAGGGTTTGGTAGTGTTGCACTTTGATCAATGTACCGAGGAACCATCACAACCAGGCCACAACTCCCTACCAATGATGGTGCTTGAAAAGGAGAAGCCTGTACTGGGTACCATGGCAACTCCTGACCCAAAAACCCTTGACTTCTAGAGGACCTCATACCTTAATTTGCAATTATTTTTCATCAATTTCTAGCATTTGTTGAATAACGTTTGCAAAAAAATCGAACAAATTTGAGCACCAGACACAAAAATATCATGTAATTTTATAACTTAGAGGTATCTGCTTAATTAAAATTGTCTCTTAGTGTGAAACAAAATAGAGAAATAACTATTTTTCCCACATAATCGAAAGTTGAAGTTTCTGCATGACTTCTATATTATCTTCTAATTTATTCTTTCCTGCAAGCATCCTATCAAAGTGCTGACTGATACATGTATATGAATCCTTACTTGCACGCAAGTCTGTATCCACTGATGATAGAAGTTGGATGGATTTTCTGTCGTACTAACTCATTAGCGCCCTTGAGTAGCTCTGCTGCGAGGATCACTACAGATGTCGTTCCGTCACCAACTTCCTGATCCTGTAGATCTGCTAACTCACATAGTATCTTAGCTGCCGGATGCTCAACTTCAAGTAACTTGAGGATTGTTGCCCCATCATTTGTTACAGTGACATCCTTGTGGAAAAAAGCAAAGATTCTCAAAAGCAAGATAGAGATGGCTTTATGTATGCATGCATGTTGTTTTAGTCAAATTACATTTAATTGATCAGTTGTTTGATAAAAAAATCAATCCATTTATGTTGGCCAATCAATCAGAATTAGATCAGACAGAATCATAGTGAGAAGCAGTGCCTATCAATTATGGAGGTGGAGAATATTGAATCCAACACTTGTCAAGATGGAATTAGAGTATGAGTCTCCAATACAAAGACTCTTAAGGCAGTCAAAAATGTTAAAATCAGAGGTTTCAAATTACTGTATTTTTCAGAGGGGGTAGGGGTAAGGTCATATTTCAACCCCTTCCGTGGGGGTTATGTTTTTTTCTGGAATCACATTACAAATTTCAAGATTTAACACTAATATAATTGCACCTCCATTTTCAGGGGTTTTATGACTAAAATTTTGATTCTAGATGCACAACCATGCCCTTGTTTTATTCTTCATCCCCTGCTGATTCTTGCTAACATGATGTACAGCAGCAATGTACAAAACGTTCAGTCATTGTTACATGAAAAGAAAACATTTTACACCGTTTACCAAGACTATTCCACAAGGGCGAAAGGGGATCATAGGACATGGATGTTTGTAAATTCCGCAACCCTAAACAGACGCACTGCGATATACAACAGTCACAGACCACGTGTATCTGAAACACACTTTGACAGATGCCAACGATGCCCGGCTTTTCCATTTTCTACGCGAAATAATCACCATTCCTTATGTTAGCGCCTTTACATCCCCAGATTACTGATTAAAGTATCGTATTGCGTAATTTTTACCAAGTTTTAGGCGATATGCCATCATACCCACCCCGATGTCATCGACCAACATTTTGTCCAACCCAACTGGACCAAGCGAACTTTTCACTATGTTTGCAATGGCAGTCACAGCCGTAACTGCAAGAAAAATGAAAAATAAGTATACAGAACTCTTAATCATGGTTTAAAGTATAATATGCCTTACCATTTTGGTTTCGGATGTTTTCTCCGGAGGTTCTTACGCCTCCAACGTGAAGCAATTCACCTGAGGTTGGAGCGGACGACATTTTGAAACTTACAAGATGAATAGTCGCGCAAGGGATACTGGGTACAGGAGGAGTGCCTTGTCATTTACCCACAATGCACCACGGGGAGATAACAAGAAATTCGGACATGTTTTTTTTAAAGTTTGATTTTATCATTTTTCGCATATAATTTTAACTTTAACATTTTCTGTTCGAGGATGTTCTGATGTTTAGCATTTCTGGCGCCTTTTTGGAAAGCTATTCGATGAAGTTTATCACAAATATATAGATACGCACAACTCTGCATTTTATGTTGACTAGGTCTTGAAAGGGGAAGAAAGAGGGACAAATTTATTGAACTGACGAATATAACAGTAAAAAGGCCATCCGTGTCTTGCATTTACAAACTACATCCAGGATATGCATGCTTGTTTAACCGGAAGTCGGGCGGGAAAGTAAATTCTATTTCCGGTTTATGTCCTTGCATGCGAGCACCGCATGGCATTCTGGGATCCTTTGAGTCGTGGAAGGTGTGTAGGTTTCCTCGAGCGTTGTTTACAGAAAATGCAGAAATAACATCCACAATCTTCGTCAAGCGAAGTTCACGTGAACCAGGAAGAAATGGGGGACTTTACAGCTATTCTTATGCTTATTTTAATGCTGCTTAAGCTCGGTAATTCACTTGATTGTGGTAAAATCCCAAGCGGAAGTACCTTGCACCGCTGCAATTTGACTTTACAATCACATTCCATCGAAATATCGCCAAGATTACAAACATTCGAGCTTCGGAAATCAAGAAGTGGATTCTCGGAGGATTCGGCAGTGAATTGCGATGTTATTTCTGTTGGAATTTGCACGGGAAAGCTACAAAAAAGGAGAGGATCTGTGAAAGAGCTTGCATACTCGATGCAAATGAAGAGTGCGAGTTCATTCAAAGTGAGTTGTGTCTTTGTTTTGTTTCAATCACTTGTTTGTTAATAAACTTTAATATTGTTTTATTGAGCACAAATATGAACGCTTCCATCTTTCGGCATTGGTGCTATTTAAAAGATTATTATTTTCTATTCACAGCCCTGTAGGCTCTATCATAGTACAAACTTACTTACATAAGCTTTGCATGTCGAACTGTCCTAATTGAACATAAGCGATCTTTGTCTTTGCGCTATTAAAATAAACATCTGTGACTATGGTCTTCTTTTGCAGTTTACCGTACGAAAAAGACACAGAAGAATCGTGAAGCCGTCGGAGTTGTTTTTGATTCTTCAGTGTGACCAAAGGATTTGCTATGTTTCTCAAACCAATGGTCAAAACCCTAAAAACACAGGTACGAACATCACGCGAATATTTTCCTTTGTTTGAACCAGGAAGTGGAGTATATCAAGTTTCTCAGAAGAAGTGGTATGACAGGGTCTTTTGAATTCCATTTGCAAAGAAATCTACTGTAAATTTTTTTATCTTGACATTTTATTCTAGAACTATTATAAAGAAGTTCTAGAATTTCCCCTGGGGGCCCTAACATGACCATGTCTGAGTGCAAGTTAGTAGCTAATTGCTGTCAAATTCCCTCAAGTGGCAAAGTCGATATTTCCTTATCATAGAAAGTGAAAGTATACCAGCCAGTGACATCTCATATAAGATTTACAGGGAATCATTCTCAAAGAATGTCTGAGTACAAATTGTTTGCCCATGTAGCTGGCTTTCTAACCTGTCTTTGTATTCATAGTATTATTATTTTTATTTCAAGATGGATCAATAAAGCTATTATTATGTTATGCTATTAAATGGTTCCACTATGTGCACATACTGAAATAATGCTTAAAATACTTTCTTTGTTAGCAGGGACTATTGGGTAGTCTTTTGAAACCATTGCAAACAAAAGAAAACCCAATTCATAGTTCCGATGAAACAATGGAGCCATTTCACGCTATCTGGAGATACCAATCAGAGCTGGAAAGATTCTCCCTCGGGAACTGATCTTGTCCCACAAACAGTATTTCAGGACTTACGAAATCAGTCCGATGTGCAGCACTTTTTTGCCTTTTATTACAGTATAGACTGAGATCATCTGAAGATAAGGATATCTGGTAATCCTAAGCGGGATCGGAATAGTTTTGGACTTTTTTTAAGGAAAACCCTGGTTTGTTTGTGGGACATAACAACAGTAACTATGGCTTTGAATGACAGGTCGGAACTATGAATTGACGTAGGATGTAATGGCATAATATTTTTCCATTTTGAATCACATGGCATTCCCATCAGATTTCTTTCTTCTTCTGCTACAGTGTATGCACTGATGGATATATGAATAGCACATGATCTGAAATGGGAAACAAATTGCCCAAGCTTTGTGTTCACTCTCTTCTCCAATAGGACGTTAAACTGTAGGCCCTGTCTCTCAAATGCACTACATTAGAACATGCACTACATTTGAAATTAGAGCCTTGCAGGATCTCCTGGCATTCTGGGAAATCTGTAAACAAATAAAACTGACAGAAACTCTAATCTTTGTTTCTTATCTGCTTGCATATTTAAGGTGTTGAAAATGCTATAGATATACAGGCACCACAGATGTTAGACATCAGGCGCAAGTTGCTGAGTTTACGGGATAGCCATAAAGATGCCCTCATCCATGGACACTTCCATGACAGTGTCACTTTCATGATGGTCATCGCTTGTACTGGCAGTGTTCTAGTGCTTGTTATTTTGCTTGGCCTTTGTGGGTCTTGTGGTGATGATAATGTCGACAAGTAAGTATGCAAATTGTCTTTAGTGCACTGTTAAACAGCCTTCATGATTTTAATGTAGATGCCATATTTTGGATGACAATGATGTTGTTGTTTCAGGGCTCTAAGCAATGAAGTAGGTGGCTCAGGAGATGAGGCTGATTTAAAGGTTGTTGCTGTTTCACATGTGAAGGTAGAGGTAAGCATTGAAATGAAATGTGTAATTCCAGAAAAAAATCCATACCCCCACCACCAAGGGGATTTTGCCAATGACCCCTCCCCACTCCCTCCCCACTGTATAGAAAATAGCATCTTTTCCTCCTGGAAAATCAGGCAGATTCCCAATTCCCATGGGGGTATGAATTTTTCTGGAATTACAAAATGCAACATTGCAAGTTCTATCAATTAAATACTGGCTTTTAACTAATATAAACTAATATAAATGCTGGCTTTTAACTAATATGATAATATTGTGTAGCACATTTGGCTCAGTGTCCTGGCTGGGGGCAGGGGAAATTTTCTTTCTGTTAAGGACATAATAATAATGATTTTATTGCAGTTTCTCTACATGGTAGCTTTACATCTGCATATAAAATAAATAACTACTATGTAAACAAAGTAAAAGTTAAAATATGTACAATATAATTAATTAAAAGTTAAGAATATTAATAAGGAATATCTATCTATGTACACTAATAATAATATGTCCTTTTAATATGTCCTTTAATTCCTATTAATTACACGATGTGAAGCTTTGTTTTTAAAAATATGAAAGCATTCTTTCTTAAAATTATTAAAATCTGAACATGATCTTAAATGTGCAGGCAACTTATTAAAAAGATTGGCTGCTGTGTCTTGCAGTGTCCCCTTAACTAATGAAATCTGCATTACTTGAGCGTAACTGTCTCTGTGTGTTGTGTCTTGTCAACTCTAGGTTGTCTGGCCATGAAGTGCTATATAAAGCTCTGTGTACTAGCTTAAGGATATTGTATTCTGTGTTCTCTAACGTTGGCGACCAGCCAAGCCTTAGTACATCGCTCTCCATACAGAAGCGATTCAGTACGAACCCGGAAGCGGCATTCTGTACTCTTTGAACTATGTTCTACTTAGCCTGCTAGCCAGCTCTCCAGTGGGGTCATTTTTTGCCAGCCAATAAAACAACTATTCAGCTTTCATAAAAAAAAAGCTCTCCAGTGGGCTTTTTCGGATATTTGTTTTTTTTGGCGCGCGGGAGGCACAGGGATCCTGCGTGCCAAAAAATCAAATATCCAAAAATCCCACTGGAGAGCAGGCTATGTTCTACTGTGTTTCCTGTCTTTCCTGTCTAAGACATCCAAGAACATATAACATCAAATTCAACACAAACAGGGCAAAGAGCACCTTTTTTAACGCACAATGCCATCTTGTAAATAGTTTTTAAAGCCTCAATATTTTTGAACAAATTTTGTAATGTTATCTTAAATTTTCCTTGTAAATATTATTGTTATTATTATTATAGTTTTAGTATTGTAAATACTATTTTCACAATTCAGCCTATTGGCTGCAATGATTATATTTAATAAACTATCTATCTATCTATCTATCTTTCGGATGAGACAATAAACCATTTCGTCATCAGTTTCCTACCCATTTTCAGGGGGACTTGACTCCATTTACAGTGTCTGTGCTGATGGTCACTTGGCCAGTGCCAGTTGCACCTTTGAAACCCACCATAATTTTAGCTTCTTAGCTGCAAGCCTGGAAAATTGGCCTCAAACATTCGCATTTGATATTTTTTAGGAGTCTTCAACTCCCAGCACACCAAATGAACCAAAGGCACCACCCACAGAGAAAGCAAGTCAGAATGGTGGTCTAGGAGAGCGAACAGAGAGCAATGCAAGTGCACATTCTAGCAAAAATATCCACGACTCCATTGATGGAGGAATGATGATGAAATCTAGTGGAAGTCAGTCTTCTTTGGATGTTCTTCCAAGGGCATCAGGAACAGCGAGTAGCAGAACGAGCGATCTGCAAAGGGGATCAGGATCAGTTGGAAATAAAAATAGCGAACTGCTCAGGGCTTCAGGATCATCGAGTAGCAGACATCATGAGCTACCACGGGCTTCAGGATCAACCAGTAGCAATAAACTTGAAAGCGGTGAAGTTCAAGAGAAAAGGCTTTCAAGGTCAAGCCAGTTGTCGACGACATCTGAGGATGGGAGACCATCTGAAATCAGGCTATCAAAAAGTGTGCCAGTAACAGTGGAGACAGGAAGGTCTAATATTGAAAAGGTTGGGGCTGATCAAGTGGATTGTGAAAAGAAGAGACATAGTAAATCGGTCATCTCAAAGTTAAGGCACGGGAGTGGACAGACCAAGGAAAAAAGGAAGAGTAACAGCGAGGACGAACAAAAGAATAAATTCTGGCCGCGTAGAAAATCTTCTAAGAACAAAAAGCAAGAAGAAGAAATTCCCAAACATCAACCTATGGAATTAAGTGATCGACCACGCGTTGCAACGCCCCCTACTCATCACCGTGGGGACCACCCACGGGATCTTCCCCTTCCCCCTCCCCCACAGGCTTCAAGTTCGGCCCCTTTCCCCATAAGATCCGATGAACCGCAGGAAGACGATCAATACGAGGTCGTGGAGAAACGACGGGCTACGACAATCGATTCGGTTACCGAGTACACGTCGACGCGTTACGACGAGGTAAACATCCGAGGCCGAGCACCTTCCGAAATGTACGACTCTGTTGATGAAAACAAAGGCAAGCGAATCTCCGGAGCCAGCGATCAGTACGACGTCGTAGAGTTTGTTCGGCCGAAATTGGAGCCAGCGCCGTGTGACGACGACTACGCTGTTGTAGAGACGCAACGAAAAGACGTGAATAAATCAATGGTTCATTCCCAGCCCGACCGTACTTCCACTGCTAGTGATCTCTACGATATTGTATTGGACGATGTAAAATTGTCTTCAGCGCAGGATCCTAACGCCACCTACGCTGAAGTCCAAAAGACCAATAAGAAAAGATCAGGGTCACGGGAAGGGGCGAATGAGTATGCTGAACCAGGGGCAGGGCCCGGTCATTGGGGTACACCCATCCCCCAGCCACCGCCCTTGTCGAGTTTAATCACAGTTGCAGACTTGGGGCGTAGGAGGGCTTCTAGCGGTGATATGGACTCTGACTCGGGTTCTCCACCAAAAGTGACTTCCCCGGAATACTCCTTAGGTGCGCCTAGAAAGGAGTACACTTATGCTGAGATTGATAGATCCAAGAAGACACGTCGTTCGGGGGGAGATAGCAGTGGCACTAGCCCCGAGGTGACGCACCCTGCGGATCAAGAGTTTGAATTCCCGGAGGGCTTCTTCGAGGGGTCCGATACCCCACCTCCCATACCTCCATCGATATATGCGGAGCTGGAAAAACAGCAAGGTAAGAAAATGGTAGTTTTAGCTTGTTCTAAGCTAGAAAGAAAGCATTGAGGCATTTTACTAAACTTTGCGAAAGCGTTCCAGTTTCTGGACCCCAAGGGATGCAGGGCTATGAGAATAGTCGTTCGATGTTGGTAGAAAGCCACGGACAGAATTCTGCAAGCAGAAAGAACTTGACCATTGTGAAGCTAAGTCAATCTGCAAAATAATAGGCCAATGTCTGCTTATAAACAGTGATAAATTGGGATAATTTTGTGCGACTTCGCGTCCTCTTTCACTAATCGAAATATTGTCCCTCTTTTCAGTTGAAGCAAGCAAAATGTTGGCACAGAAACTAAAACAAAGTAATTACGACTACGAGGAAATCCGGAGCAAAGAACTCACGCCCTCCCCCCAGAGGCATACATCTAACACCAGGGTCCCCTCCCTTGGTATCCCTGATTACGAAGAGGTTGTCACAGTAGTCGAGAAGTCAGCGGATTCGGATATGGTTATTAAAAGAACTTCTAGGGGTTTTTCATATGAGGAACTGGCCCCGGGTAAAAACGGCGACGATAACGTCGGATATTATAATGAAACCGAGGCGAGTGGACCAAGGGTGGAACCTGGGGAAAGCCATTTGTACGATGTGGTGGATAACAAGCGTGCGTAAAAATATAGAGATTTTTGTGCGATAATCCAGATATTTATATGTATTTTAGGTTTCCCTTTTACAGTCATATAAAGGGGTGCGTAGTGTTTTTTTAATGCTTCACGAACATGCGCACTAGTACGTTTTCCCGTGTTGAAAATAGACGAAGTCTACATGCAGCTCTTGGGAAACCTGGTAGGATCTCAGTATAAGTCGTCCAACTCCATTCTATATAGGGTGCTCGTGACTTCTTCCACATAAGTTCCTCGAGTTTCTTGCAGAGGAGACATTTTTATTTTTATCAGTGATATTACATTGTGAGAGGGGACTCTCGTAACAGATTCCTGTACAGACCCCATGTCTTGAAGTAGCTTTGCAACCCAAGCACGTCAAGTGAGTTGAAACACTGAATGGATTGATACACTGAATGGACAATTGTTGATCTTTTCGGACGAAGTCTCCACTAGAGACATTTACAATAGACAGGAGACGCCCATACAACATTACAGCACAATACAACATTATTAACTAATTTAGTATCTTACAATTTCCATCTTTCAGTATCTTTAGACCATTAATCCATCATTCAGTGTTTCAGTACACTTGTAGTTTCGGGTTGTCTGTGGAGTGTAAAGCTTAAGTTATCGGGACTGTATAATGCATGACTTAAAATATTGAAAAACATCATGTACTTCGCTTCCGATTAGTTCTCAGCCCGCTCTTTTGTCGGGAGACCTTTGTTTTTACACAATTATGTTCCACAGACCAAACAAACTCTCCATAGAACACAAAATCATCTGTAGTTTTTCACTCGTAGATAGCGAGTATAAATCACTTGATCATCAAAGATTTTGTAGCGAAGCCCTAGACGAGCCGAGCGTTAACTAGCTTGAATCTGTTCACTGACACAGTCATGTTTACTCTGTCACATGAACACTAAAAGACACTTATATTCACAAACCTAGCCTGCTAGTCGGCTCTCGAGTGTTTTTTTTCTTCGGATATTTAACTTTTTTGGCGCGCGGGGTTCCTGTGTCGCGGGGGAATCAGGAATCCCGCGCGCCCAAAACATCCACTGGAGAGCCGGCGAGCAGGCTATCACAAACCCATCCACACGTAGAAATTATTTTGATATATATCTAAGCTAAAGAGCTGAAGGTTACGATCCTTCAGTACATCCATTAAAATAACTTCACTATTTTGGTGTCTTCATTCTTTGCTCTCCTAAAATTCGAAATTCCGATTTCCTCGTATACCTAACCCGCATAAAACCTTGTTTTCCTCGCCTAAATGACAGAACAACATTAGACGGATTAGAGAACATTTTCGAGGAAATTGCGCATTTAAGGCAAAAGGCCCAATATTTTGCCCTGTGATTATTTTCAATGTATTTTTACGTCTTAGATATGGAGCCATGTTAAGGCCCGTTTACACTTGCGATTTTTACTGCAATTTTTGTCGCACTAGTCGCGGCAATTTTTCTCGCACGTACGCGTCAACTCAAAGTCGCTAATGTAAACTAAGTGCAACTCGGCGCGTCTGCCGCGAGTTTTGTCGCGTGATGTCGCGAAAATTTCAAACAAGCTCGAAACTCTTTGCAATTTGAAGAAAAGAGAGCAGGAACCGCACCGGATTTGCATCTCGTTTTACACAAGAGAGTTGGAATTGCAACTCGCGCGAGAAAAATCGCGTTAGCGTGGCTCCATAGCTTATCTTCACTAAACTACCGAAAACTATTAACATGCAAACTTTGGTGCCTTTAGTCAAAAGTGCGCAATTTTTTCGCTAATTCGCCGGACTACTCCCCGTTATTTTTCCACTAATGACAGTCTGATTTATGGCTCCAGTTTGCTTGTCGTTTCTCCAAGAACGCGTTAATCCCTTCCTTCCCATCGGACATCTGCAAATTCTCAATCATAACTGCTTCTGCTTGCCTGGAAAATAAAATAAAAAATCCTTGTCTCGATGTGTTGCAGTTGAACAATGGAACAGCCCAGAAGTCACTCTTGAAATAGATTGGTCACATTTCTGCATATAAACGCACTTCTGACTCAAATACATTGTTCTGCTTTCTTCTCTTAAAGCGGGACTACGGCTAAAATATGAAAGCAGTGGTTTTTGTTCGATAATCCTGAGCTAAAGTCTAGGATTATTTTTCATTCATAATTTCCATTCATTCTCTTTATAAACTTGATGGTCCAGGTTACCAATTTGAGAGGCTTGTAGACTTCAATAGAATATTTCAGTTACAACGAATGATTAGCCTGCGTAGCAAGCGTTGCCCGTGGATTTTTCAGGCAGAGAAACGCGGGGAAACAGAGGAAAAAGCCCACGAGCGAGATTTTGGCGGCGCGTTAAGTGGCTCTCAAATGTCGCTCTAATTTTTCCGCCTGGAAACTCCACGAGAACGCTTGCAACGCAGGCTATGAATGCGCGCGCCACATGTCGGAAGTTACATTCCATAGGTCTATACTAAAGACAAGATAGTGTGCGCATTCATAGATTGTGCGCATCAGGTTGGGAAAAACTAACAATTGTACATAATTTCCCTTTCAAACTGCTAATCCAGGTGCCAAATTGCAAAAAAGTATTGCTAGACAATTGCTTCAACCATGATGAGACAGAGGAGTATTTTTATGATGAGCGACCATAGTTTTGTCGACAAGTTTTGAAGGTTCGTTTTGATAATTTTGCGTTTGATAGTTTTGCGTTTGAAACGGCGCGTTGTCAAGGCGAGTTGTCAAGGAATGTCTCTTGTCTGTATCCCTTGGCAACATTGCGAACTCCACTTGAAACGTGCTTTCCAGACAAACAAACAAACACGAAAACTTAACGAGAAAACTATAGGCGCTCCAAGCTTAACTGGATGCGCAGTACTTACTGGTAAGCCTGGTCTCTTGTCTGTACCACTTGAGAATAGAAGCAAGCCTTGCCCATAGCAACTACTGGTCTACTAACTTCACAGATCTTTTTAGCAATCTTGTCGACCTCTTCCTCTAGTTTGTCCTCAGCAACCACTTTACTAACAAGACCATGTCTCAGAGCCTCTAAAACAGATTTTAATGCCAAACAATGATTTCAAAAATGGTTGCACTGTCACAACTGTCCGTTGCCCGCAGTTCATCTAAACTGATAGTGAACTGGTTATTTTTTTAAAATGTGCGTTTCCAAAAAATATCCATACCCCCCCCCCCTACGGAAGGGATTGGAAATTTCAGAGGGTTGGGGGGTCAATTTACCTGATCTTTTCCATACAAACACTGTATTTTTCTTCGGAAATTCCAGAGGGGAGGGTGGTCAGATAGATAGATAGATAGATATATAGTTTATTAGCAGCTTATACACACAAGTACATGGCTGTCACGCTAACAAACATTAATAAAAATACAAAAAACAAGTAATGCAAGAGCCCAGCTAGTTTTAGATTACCCACCCCTAGTTAAAAAACAGTCATATATATATTTAGCGACCTCCCTCTGCGCTGTTATAGGAGGATTTATTAGATTCTGAAAAAGGAGGCTTTCATCAATATATCTTTTATCTTTCATGACCTTTTTAACTTTTAAAACCTCAAGCACTCGTCATTTCTCAACACCCTTCCGTGGGGGGGGGGGGGGGGGTATGGATATTTTTTGGAAACACACAATAAAGTAATATAAAGATACTCTTCTATTCTTTTTTTCTTAGTTTCTCTCATGACACATGTACTAAAGCTGAAGGGAAAATCAACAAGCAACATTTTGATAGAAAATATATACACCTATTTATAAAAGGTTGCTTTGGAAATTGGTCTTCGGTTGTTGAGGACCATTGCTTTGTGGTCACTCATGCAAAAACGTTTATTGTATTCCGCGCTTCAATGAGCAAATCCCAAAGCAATGTTTATTGAATTAGGTGTATAATTCACTGGGCCAGGATTATCTTCTATGTCACTGAAAAGCATACAATTTAGATGCATTTTAATTCTAAACCTGGCGTTTTGAAACATAACGACTCAGCTGGATTGAAACAAAATGATTTTCCATTTTCTAGGCATCATATCCAACGCATGTTTTTAGTTTTTCATTCTGTATATAATGTTCAGTGTTGATATGTAAATAAAGAAATGTGTTGTTTGTTGTTGTTGTATGCATTGTTGTCATGGTAACACAGGGTACCTTGTGCAGTGATTGGATGGCCTGTAAGCAACATCTCCATGGCAACCTTTCTGGGCACAGCCCTTGCCAGAGCTACACCAGGAGTTGAACAAAACAATCCAATGTTTACCCTGGGAAAAAAAAAATTAATGAGAAAATTCGAAAAACTCCCCTATGATGAGAGCCACCATGTGATGTGTTGTTTACAGTATATACCACATGATAATACTTTTGGGTGTTAACTTTGTTTTGATAACAACAAAACAAAACAAAGGATGCTCCAACTTAGACCCAGAAAGTATTGATCACATGGACATAAACAACGCTTCATGTGGTACATAAAAAGCGATCATGTGATCAATTTGAAGTAGTTGCCAGCAAGCCGAAAAACTGAGGGTTGCCACAGCTTACTGGGATGCATAGTAACTAGGGAAAATTTTTTGATTATAAACAAGCAATTTGGCAATTACCCAGGTGTTGCAAAATGGCTCTTTTCTGTTGCAACTGCTACATCACAGCTTGCAACCAGTTGACATCCAGCAGCTGTAGCCAAGCCTGTCAAAAAATAAGAATAAAAATGAGTGAAAAAATTTAAATTCAGGACACAAAATAGAAATAAAAAAAGACATTGGGCTATATTACCATTGACTTGGGCAATAACTGGAACTGGTAGATCCTTTATGCAAATATAAAATTAAAACAGATACAATAAAACAAACTCGACTTATTTTATGAGAAGATAAAAAAAAAACTAAATAATAGCTTTCCAAGTAAAAGAAAGGTTTACCTGCACTAATGACATCACTTCTGTACATCTGTGAAACACTTTTTTGTGATACTCTGCTCCTTGCTGATCTGTCTATAACATATTAATTAGCAAATAATAGTTCATTTGTATTTCAATAAATTATAATTCTGTTGGACATAAACAAAAGACTCATGTAATGTTTTCCCATGTCAGATCACATGCCATTCCCATGAGTATTCTCTCTTTCTTTTACTGCTATGCACCAAAGAATATATGAATATGGATCCCATTCCAAACAAATAAAGATTATTCAAATGAATGTCGCGTGATCTGAAATGGGAAAACATTTTACCCAAGCTGAGGTCTATTATTAGAAAACAGTTGAAATACCAGTTCTTTGAGGTCATGGCCAGAAGAGAAGACAGGACCATTAGCCGACAATATGATGACACTCAAGCCTTCTAAATCATGGAGAAGGTCCTTCTTGATAGACTCAAGCATTGCTAATGACAGTGCATTTCTCTTCTTAGGATTGTTAAGTGCAACCCTTCTTATGCCGTTTTCTTGTGTGCAAACTGTCAGGGAATCATTTGCTCTTCTGGATGAGGTGCTAAGAAGTCTAGACAGGAGGCACCCATAAGCCTGTGGGAATAATTGTTTTAGTCAAATCACACTAGTAGGTCAATTTGTATAGCCAAAAACGTTTTCTGCAGTCTGGTCATTTGCCATTTTCTGGCTTTCCAATCCGACACTTTTTGCTACTGCTATAGTGTATAGCCTATTAGTAGCTCAACCAATCAGAATGCAGCAGGACAATAGACCACAAGCATGATTTTACTAATAGTCAGTATCACCTAACTGGTGGACTACTGTCAAATGCTGCAATCTGACTGGCTACGCTACAAGGGGGCTATTATCAATATAGACCTCTAGTAGTGAAAGCGCCGATTTTGAACATAAAAACAATGGCAGCCATTTTTTGTTTTGTCGAGAGGTTCCTGATGATTTTGTTGACAATGTCTCACTTTTTTGTCCAACTATATAATTGGCTGATACTAAAACAAATAGACAGGTTGGCATGTCTGTATAAATGGGGTCATCAGAGTCATTAGCAAGTTTGGCTAAAAAAATATTACACTCTCCCCCATATCCTTTTAGTTTTGACTCAGAGCCCATTCGGGCTAGGCTCGAGGAATAACATTGCTAAATATATTGCATGCTTACGTACCCTTCCAGAATTGTATCCAGAAAACCGCAAACAAGCAGCTAAAGACATGACAGTCGAAGTTTCGATTTTTTTCCAAAAATTAGTTATTTGGTCAGCGGCTACCTCCAATCCAACACAGGAATCCCGAAGAGAACGCATCGAGCTTCGTTTTATTTTTCGAATAAAATACTTGTATGGCTTCATTACGATCATAAAACATGTTTCTTTTGAACGTTTCTCACGTTAAACTATGAAATTCCACATTGTTCATTTACAAAAGACAAACGAAGAAAAAGAGAATACAAGTATTGCCCGACCGGGCTAGCTGTGGAAAGTCGCCTGGGCCCAAATTTAATTTCAAGATGGCGGAGGACGTGAGAGTTGATTTTGAAGAAGCGCATTTCACATTTCTTCCTTCTCAGCCGAATATTTACAGTCTATCGCGGGTAACAGCTGTTCCAGGAGTGACTAAAGTGTTAGTGGCGTCTTTGAATGGTAGAGTTACTTGTGTTGAATATGGTACTACCACAGGAAATCCGTCTGCAAGAGAAATACCCTTCACCTACATTCCCGCGGGTAGGTTTCTAATAGATTTATAAGTAGAAGGCTGCTGTCTGTATGTAGGAGGCTGGGAAATGTGCGAGGACGAGTAAGCTAGGGAGTTTAGGGGCATGCCGCTATAAGGAAATGTGAAATTTTGGGTGCTAGAGACGTAGTTAATAGATACTGGGAATTAGAAATTCCAGGGATTGAGGTTCAGTAACAATAATACTGCCATTTTCATTACACTGCAATGCCCATCATGCAAAAGGCCGACTTCAAAAAGATGTTTTAATGGACGTCAATCAAACTGTGACCATGACAACTTCACGTCTAGGTACATATGAGTGTCAAAGGAATGCCCACCTCTGCCATCTTTTGATAAGTGGGCTGGAGAGTGGGAAAAGTAATGTCATGGAATTGTTTTGATTGATATCAAGTAAAGCACGTTCAAGTTGGTCTTTTGAAAGTTGAGGGTTACAGTGCATAATATTACTGTTTATTCAAACTTGCAGCTGACACTGAAAAACAGGCTGATTACAATAAAGCAAGAGTAAATCAATAAGCCTCTCAATATTTCCCATATAATCACTGTATTTTTCACTGGAAATGCCAGGGAGGTTTGGGTCCTTTGCCAGATTCCCTTCATGGGTGGGGGTATGGATCATTTTGTTTATAACACAATGTACCAAACCATTTCATTGTGTGATTCTAGACATTATCCGCGCCCTCCCATGGAAGGGGTTGGAGATGTGACCCCCTCCCTCTCCCTACTCTCCAGGAATTTCCAGTGAAAAAAGAAACAGTGATTGTATAGGAAAATTGAGCATTCCACCTTTCTGGAATTTCCAGTTCCTTCCATGGGGAGGTATGTTTTTTCCTGGAAACACACAGTGTGACTATTGTGTTCCTCAGGTGATGCTGAGATCATATCCATGGATTCATTTGTTCGTCCTCTGGCAGAAGGTCAGCCAGGTCTTGTAGTTGGGATTTCACTCATTCTCCTAAATCTGCAACATGTAGGTATCATTTTTTCAGTTTCAGTTTATTATTTTGCCACTACAAATACAATTTTAAGTTTTAATAACATAGCTTGAATAGGTGTGGCAATGAAGGCAATGACCACAAGGCTTTTTTTCCTAATGGCTACTGACTGTTTATCTTAATGTGTGAATGACAAATGTAGTTTTACTCTCCTCTAGAATGCTCTTGGCAACCAGAAACAATTCCTGAATATCTACTCATCTGTGGGGAAAGGGAATGAGACTTGCTTGGACAGTATTGCAGGTTTGTAGTATAAAACAGTATTCAATTGGGGTTTGTTGCCATTAGCAGGCAGCAGAAGCAACAAGGAATTTCCAATGAAAACATCTAACCATTTGAAAATGTTGAAAGTAAGGCAGTACTTCTAAGAGTTGAGAACAATCCAGGGGCGTAGCCAGGGGGGGTTCCAGGGGTTCCGGAACCCCCCTCTCCCGCAGCGGAACCCCCCTCGCCTCTGTTCTGGACCGACTTACTACTAAAATTGTAAATATTTAATAGACAACAAATAAAAGCTCCAATAAAATGTATCAAATTTCTTCAAACGCTAGTTTTTCTCCGAGATCAATATTTTTGGCTGGGTTTCCTGTGGCGAGAATGCAAAAAACATGTCCGATCTATGTGGAGTTTTTTATTTTTTGAATTTTGGAACCCCCCCTCTCATAAGTGCTGGCTACGCCCCTGCAATCTGAGTGTTTGTTCAGCTGAGTTTAGAAACCATGACCTCCTGCATGTTAGCCTCTGTAGTGGCTCTAAAGGGAAGAGGACTGGGAGCTAGGGTGAGGAAAAACCAGAAGGAGTGCAAACCAGAAGAAGTGCTGCTACAACTCCCTCCTCTTCTCTTAGAGCCACTACTGATTTAGTGTCTTTCTTGTCTTGTCCACACAGAGGGGTGCCAGCTAATTGAACTAGACTTTGTTCCATTCCAACTTTCCCATGTCAAGTAAGTCGCAGTATGCTCCAAAATTCTGCACTCACTCACTATTAATTAATCTCAGTTTTCACTGAATCATGGATGTGTGACATTCAGCTCTTTTCTTTGTGTCTGCTTGGTTGAGGTTGACCCCTGGGGGTACTCTGAACCCCCAAAACAAAGTTATGTCCCATTCCCTTTATACATTGTAGCAAGTTTCTGGTTGTAGAGTCTGGTTGCAGACTCGAGTTGTGAGTATCCTAAACTTATCATTGGTTTTATTTCTAAAATTCAATCAGTATCAAGAACAAGTCTGGAGCAAAGGAGACAGTATTCTTGTTAGGAGGAAGTGATTGTAGGGTTCACATGTTTCGTGAAGTTCTAGTAAGTATCCCAGTGTACCACTTAGAGCAGATTTGACTGTGAAAAGTGCTGTGACAAAGTTGTCCCACACCGTGACCATGATCCTGCCGCAACTACACTATTTAATTCCATATACAGCAGGCCATGTTCTGTGCAGCACTTACAACCATGTCATGCCGTGTCGCAGCACTTTTCACAGTCATACAAAATCTGTTCTAACTTGTTGTGCCAAAGGAAATGGAATCAGCAACTGCAGGAAGGTTGCATATTCACTTGCACTCCATTCTGTGCCTAATGGCTTCACAGCAATAAAGAACTTTCAAACTTATTAAAAATGTGGAGAGGAAGCTGAATACTGGAAAATGTTTGCAAGTTTCAGGGGCAGATCCAGAAGCTTCCGAATGGGGGTGCTGGACATAAAAATTAAGGGGGCTGACATAAAAAATATCCCCTCACAAATACATTAAATTTATGGAGAATGGAGAATTCTCTAGCAAAAGGGGGGCCACAGCCCATCAGCTCCCTTTGACTTAGGGGTGGACCATTAGAAATTGGGGGAGGGGGGGTGGCAATTTTTTTGCGCATGAATTTTTTTTTTCGGGGATCAGGTTGTGCAAGATTTTTTTTTCGGAATTAATATCATGTTTTTTACTAGCTTTGATCTCTGCAAGATTTTTTTTTTGGAAGGATTGGCCTTGCTCGAATTTTTTTGGGGAATTGCCACCCCCCCTCCCCCAATTTCTAATGGTCCACCCCTTACCAGGAGTTTCTCCTCCCTTACTGTGGGCCATCATTTTGGTTCTGCATTCTTTGTGTATAACTCAACACAACTCCTCAACACTATATTACCTCATTACACATTTTATCAGATGAACTGTCCATACAGGGGCGGCGGAGCACCCTAAAAAGTGGGGGTGCCAAAGAGGCAAAAAATGAAGTGGACACTTAATTTTGTTTTTTCATGTTTTTACCTCAATATACATTTTGATGAAAATATGTCACAATGTAATCTTAACCCCTACATTCTCTGCACCATAATGTCAACAGTAAAAAAAATGCTATGACTATGACTATGCCCTATGTTAATGTTCAGAGTTTGCTACAATGCTGAAAACACACTCTCAAATTTCAGTTTTAAAAACAAAAATAAATTATCCCTAATGCAAAATTTCAATAAAACAATATTTTTCTTTCATCTCACATTCCATGGTGGAATGACGTCCATCTTTTTGTTCGTGCGTGAAAAACGCTTTGGGAACAATGTGAAAAAGCACCCGTAGTTAGGTTTAAACTAGCTCTAGTTCTCTTGCAAATAACTGAAACAAAACAGAAACAAAAAAGACATGCTTCTGTTCTTATGTTCCTTTTCTTCTTTACATGTAAATACAAAAAATATATCTAGCTTCAAAAAGTGAACACCCCCTGCCCCCCTGGGTCCGCCACCTATGCCATAACAGGCAAATATTTTTTTATGTGCCAACTGTTGAGCTCCAAAATTAAACAATAATAATAAATTTACATACTGCATTTTATTCTAAATCAATATTATTATTTCACTTTTGCCAGGATAAAACACATCAAAGCTTTGAGGAGCAGCCCACAGAATCATATTTTCCTGAACTACGAGACCTACAGAGCAAGTAAGTTGAGGCATATATTTTTGTAAAACATGTTTTCTCAACCTTGCATGGTCTAGTTTATAGACAAATTCATCATTTCGTGCTGTAAATGTTTTTGGGTTGATTTTTCTTTTGCTATTCTGCCAATCAAACCATCTAAGCCAATCAAGGCATTGCCTCATTTCACCTAGTGCAATTGACTGGCTTTTTGTCACAAAAGAAAGCCAGGCAACTGCTCTAGGCAAAGTAAGGTAATGACCTGATTGGCTTAGATGGTTTGACTAGTGGAAAATAAAACCCCAAAATCCAACGTGAAACAAACTCAAAAGACTTTAGCTGTAAACAGCTGTTCATGCAGTTCTTATTTGCGTTTTTTCTTCGCATTAATCCCTGAGCAGATGCCATGCATATACCTTAAAAATTAAAACAATTCCTTCATGCCTCAACCTTTAGTGCACCTGGCATACTACATGGGGATGTAGTCTTTGTTTTCAACTACTCTTCTAGCCAATCAAAATGCAGGCATCGAATTTGACATGTGATGCATTTGTAACCACACAGTCTAGTTTGACTAGTTCTTCAACCCTCTGTAAGCAATCAGTGGGCCATAAAAAATTGACCTCCGACTTCCTAAAAGTATTGAGTTCCATTTGAAAGAAACAATTACTTCCTTTTGCAGTCTGGGGTCCAGAATAATATAAATAATATTACTCTATTTTGACAATGGATTTAGATCAGTTTATGCAATTTCTCTATTTAGAACTCTCTTACGACCACTTTAGAAATGACTCCATCTAAGCTCCATCGAAGTGTTAAAACAGGATGGCGCTCACATGAATCCAAAAGGAATAGTATGCTGAGAACAAGTTCAAATATTTTATTTTGTTATTGTTCTTGTTCAATAAGGGAAAAATCTTTAATCATCAGTAGACACAATCACTCAGAAGTCGGAAATTGATTCTTGCCACTTTATAGAATCCGAATTTATTTTGTCTATTTTCCCTTGTCCATTTATCTCAAAGTGCAAATAAAGATAACGCTATGTATGGCTTGCACTTAATTGCGATTTCCCCAGATTTCATTATCTGTTGTAGTTTTTCTTCTAATTGTGCACACATTCTTTGAAATATCGGGATCCTTGGAGGGTTTTCATAAGTGTTCATTTGAATGGAAGTGGATATCATATTTCCTCGCCACTGCAGTGTAATGACAACTTCAAAATAGCATAAGGTGATAAAATAGCAACTCTTTCTTCATTTCGTTTTTGCAAATAAAATTATTCCAGTCTGGATCAACTATGCTTTTGTCCTATATTTGATTCCTTTGATAAGAGTTGTTTGTTCTTTCCATTTCCTTTCTTACGTCTTCTTTACTGTTTGCTTTTGTTGAGTGTAATTTAATTGCTTTTGACCAACTTTTTTTGCCCTGCAAAAGGAAATAGTATTCGTGTTCGCAAATTACCAGGGGACGCTCATACTAACCTTTTCATCTGGCACACTCTTTTTTTGACAAGAAAATCTGACCATTGATTTCCGACACATAGTTTTTCAAATGCGAAGTGCAGTGGCCAGAAAAAAAATAATTCAACAACCAACGGAGGCAAACAAGGTTTAAAGTGAAATCTAGAGGCAAGGAGTCAGAATTGTCTCGTATACACAATGCAACGTTATTGACAAAACTGTTATTATAACCTGTCCCCAAGGCTGTTGTCAATTTGGAGAGTTTGATCTTGAACTTATGACTTTGGTGCGCGGTCTTATGGCAAATAACATCTTCAGACATAGAAAATCATCATTACAACAAATGTAGATCAAAAGCTCATGTAACGGGCATAACACAGCCCTAAACACCTAGAGCGTCAATTTGGGGAGTTTGCTCTCGAACTTATGTTCTTTGGCGCGCGGTCTTATGGCAAATAACATCTTCAGACATAGAAAATCATCATTACAACAAATGTAGATCAAAAGCTCAGTTAACATTCGCAACGGCATAACACCCTAAACACACTTGTGTTCTTTAGCGCGCGGTCCTAAGGCAAATAACATCTTCAGACACTGAAAGGAATTACTACAACAAAAGTGGATTCAATTCTTTTGTAACATTCACAACGGCATAACATCAACACAGCCCGTAATGCCTTGTGGAAAAAGTATAGATATTTTAAACCATTGAGAAGAATCTCAAATGAGCAATACAACTGTGTCAGTTCCAGGATATCAAGGCTGGATCGCTGCCTTTGTTGTTGAGTCCGTGCTCATTTTATTCGGCAACGCCCTCGCAATAAGCATCTTTCTTAAGAGGAAATTCCTCATCAACCGAACAAGTTATTTTCTCATCAATCTGTGTGTATCTGATCTAATTACTGGAGCTTCAGTCGTTGTGAATGCTGTCGCTTTGGGAATTGTCTCCTTCGAATATCGATCTTTCCGCTATGGGATCACCATGGCTCAGGAATTATTCACCATGTTTGCAGGATCAAGCTCGATTGCTATTCTGACAATCATAGCAGTTGAACATGCGTATGCAACGTTTTATCCGTTCAAGCATAGAACACTAACTGTGGTACCTTATGTAGTAGCTATAGCATTCTCTTGGGTGCTAACTAGTGTAGAACTCTTACTGGGCGCGAGCCCTATGTTTTATTTTTCCTCTACTTTGAGCAAGGCCTCTGTTGCAACAATTATCCTCCTAAATGTTTTCCTTTTGACCATCCTATCATTATCATACTTTGCAATGTTTATAAAGCTCGCTTACTTCAATACATTCCCAGCAAAACGAAGACAACAGAACAAAAAACTCGCAGTAACTTTATTTACTACGACTATCCTCTCTATCATATCTTGGATTCCATTTGCTCTAATTCGAATCTATCCGCTCTTCTGCGGCAGTAACTGTCCCAGTTTTCGTACTCAGTTTCATATTTTACTGTTTGGGGATTTCTTTTCGGCGGCGAATTCTTTTCTAAATTTGCTTGTGTACACCTGTAGGATGCAAGCTTTTAAACTGGAGTTAAGGAATATTTTTCACAGAGGTTCAGTTCAACATAGACGTCGAGTAGCTCCAACTTAAAATGCGTAAATATAACGGTTAGGAATTTAGCCCACCATAAGACTGAAAACGAAGGTATATGACTTGGTAACTGGCCTGCACAAAACCGTTAAGACGGGGATACGAGACACATTGCAATCCCTCAACTTGCTACATTGCAATCCCTCAACTTGCGGCAAATGTTTTTGTTGCGTAAGACTATGTTTAGGGCTCGGGGTGAAAAACGCGCAACATCGATCTAGCTTGCAACGCAGTAATTATTGCGCGACAAGCTGGGAGATTCTATGTCTCGTATTTCCCCACCTTAAGGGTCCTAAGAGCCAGATACTACAAGCTAACCTCTCGCGACGACACAAATGTACCACTATGAAATGTCACTATGCAGAAATAGGTCCAAGACCAGATCTCTGAGGAACTCCAATAAATAACTGGAAGAATCTAGAAGTTGTCTGTGTTCAGTGCCTTTTTAAAACATTTGTCAACATTTTAAAATGGTGTTGTTGTATTTAATTGACTCTTATATGTAATGTAAGGACTGTAACTATGCAGTCATGCATATAGATAACCCTATGCAGCAAGCATTATTAAAAGCAAAGAAACCCTGAATTTTAGCGTTATTTGGATGAACATCCGGGACATTGACAGTGACCATAGATTGACTGCCGTTGGGTGTCAGGGAGGAGAGGTCCAGGTAGCTCTCGTCGACACAGCTGAAGATCCTAGTAAGTGCAATAGTCCAGTTTCGAATTCTCTGCTCCACTGTATTCAGAGATATGTGATTCAGAGATATGTGCACATCATTCCCGGTGCACACTAGCGACATGACGACATGAGAAAGTTATGTTGTAACGATAAAAGCACGGGAAAATAATTGAAATGCTCAATAGTATCCATGGATCATCATTAGATTACTTCCCCAAAGAAATCTTATGTTATTTTTGTGGGCTTCAACGTTTGAAACCACTAAATTTTGTGCGCGTGATACTTTTCTTACGTTCTTATTTTCTTATTCACTAGGCTTTACTTTTAAATTCTTTCCAGAAATTATTCAGACTTGGCGCGCGGTGCATGATGGCCCTATCACGTGTGTTAACCTGTTCACTTTGGAACAAGACGCTCAAAGAGGCCAGGGTAAAAAGGGTCGTCTTCTCGTCCGAGGGAACTCCAAGCGGTACTAGGAGGTACGTACACGTTCGTAGGACCAGACCGAGAGGTTTGAGGACTTGAAGGACGTCATTTTAACTGGCTGCGCCTTAGATGGCGCAAATTAATGTCACCGCCCTGATTAAGGACTGAAAGTAAAGAGTCCGAAACGGCAGAAATCGTGGTCTGTTTTGTCCATTCTCTCTATTTATGGCGCAAATTAATGCAGCGGAGCTCACCGTCACGTCGGCTGTTTTGGGGCTAGCGCACTTTTCTTTTTCATTGTTGTTGTTTGATTTCGTTATATAAGAACGTGCTATAGTCTCCTCCCAGCCGCGCGGATCGGAGTCACGCACGGGGAGCGTTGACGTTTTCTTGAATTTACGAACGTTCACCAAATATGGTACTACAAGCAGTCTATCTTGTTTTGTCCGCAGATTATTCCGTCCGCTCTGAAGCAAGCGGATCCGTGCCATACCATCTCCTTGTGTGTTGCTCTACAGAGCCTTGTGTTATGTATATGTAAGTTCAATCTCCTACCCACCATGCTCCACGGCTCGTCACCTCGCGAGGGGCTTTGGTAACCTCTATTGGCGCATGCGCGAGATTTGAAACAGAGCCGTTTCGCCAAAAAATGTCGACTTGACGACGTTGTGAAACTTCCTTGTTAGGAAGTCCCCCTTATTTGGAAGATCTGTAAGTATTTTTTTCTCATAACGATGTACGAGGAACATCGTTCTCTGAGTCGCCATTCATTCTCGAACCCAGAGCTCCCCGGCTCGTCACCTCGCGTGGGAGGTTCTGGTGACAGCCATTGACGCATGCGCGAGATTTAATACAGAGTCGTCGAGAGAAACAAGTTTCTGCGCATGCCCCAACATTCAAATTCAGCCAATCAGTGAAGGTCCTCGAATGGACCGGGGAGCTCTTGGTACGAAAATGGCCTGCGTCGAGATTTTTAAAAGCACAAGTAGCCCGGGCGGATTCGTAGCAATAAACGACAGCACTTTCTTGATATGATAATGAGGGGTCTTTAATCGTGCGTCATGTTACTGTCTCTCCAGGGACATTATCAAGCAGGGGCTTTCACAGATGGTAGCCCTCCCAGACTCCGACAAGTACGACTGCGTGCTGTGTGCATGTTTGGCCGACGTTGACTGGGACGGCAATAATGAACTCCTTTTAGGGACATACGGGCAGGTATAGTCATACATGGAAAACATGGCTCCCAGGTGATTTTGAAATCTCAGATAAAAGGTTTTGATTTTGATCAAAGCAAAAGACCAGATTGATCAAACATAGTTAGAAGAAGGAGACTGGTCAGCAAGGCCGGCGAACTTCAAAGAGCCGTGTTTACGTTTTTCGGCATCACATGTAGGCACAGACAGATTCTGCTCAAAAATTATTTAAAAGTTGCCGCAAAATACCCTCAAAAGTTGCTCAAATTCGAAAAAGTTGCTCACAGAATCAAAAAAGTTGCTCCACAAAAAAGAGCATTTCTTCACGCTTTTCGCCTGATTCATTTAAAAATGATAAAGAATCACTCAACTCAACATCTCCATAAGATCAGGCAATTATATTCTAAACACCATATGACATAATTATACTAATCAATACGGTTTGTTTAAAAAGAGACTCACTTGCCGCCATTCTGTTGGCTTAGTAAAAAAAATGGGGAGTTTGTAGTATCAAACTCATACAATAATAGCTGCTGCTACTATTTTTGAAAGAAACTATAAGGAAGCCCTTTTAGGTTATGTCACCTCAGCCCCATTTTCTCTAGCAATTTGAATAGGGTCTTCCGCCATTTTGCTTCTGCTCTATATTTGGAATGTGATACCCAACGAGACATCCATATCTTGAAGATACCTCTGAGCAGTGAGCACCCAAGGTGAAGAAAGTACTTTTTTATTATCTTTTTAGCAAGATTTTTCATTCTGTGTTTGATTTGAAATGGCAAATGTATCACAAATTGCCATTTTGTTGTAAAAATTCAATAGGAAATAGCGGAAATGCGAAGAAGTTGCTCATAGTTGAAAAAAGTTGCTCAGAATTGAAAAAGTTGCTCAAAATTGAAAAAGTTACTCAAAAGTTGCCGAGCAGAATCTGTCTGTGCCTAATCACGTGACATTAACCCTGGGTTCACGTGCGAATTTAGACAGCAATTTTGCTGTTTTAGCGCGCTTCTGAATCGATGAAGTCAACTTTGGTTATGGGTAGAGATCTTGAGGACAATCTATGAATCCACTAATAATGTAAGGGGTTGACCATTAGAAACACCCACCCTCCCCCTCCTAGACCCCGTTCACACGAGACCGGTACAAAACCGGACCGGTACAATTCTGGTACGGTACCGTCGCGCGTTCACACGGGACCTGCGGTACCGGACCGATTTTGGCACGGCTAGGCCGTGTGAACACTGTTGCAAAACGTGTAAGAACTGTACCGGTACCGTATGAACAGGCGGTACCGTACCAGAATTGTACCGGTCCGGCTTTGTACCTGTGTCGTGTGAACGGGGTCCCAGTTACTAATGGTCCACCCCTAAAAATGGAAAATTGCATGTCTCGATTCTGATTAACAAAGAAGTGTTGCAGTTTTTCACGATGTTGATTGGCTAAAAAACAATGTGAATTCATACTAGGACCAATGAAATGCGAGATATGTGTTTGACTTTTCTGCGTTGTCAATCAAACTGTGTGAGCCAATCATATCTAGTATCGCCTAGTGTTCGCATTGATTGACACCGCAAAAAAAACCCAACTCCATGGCAACAGCGAGGTCACGTGCTTGAAACAACTGTAGCAACATTTTCACAACATTTTCCTTCTCACATTTCAGGAGCTTCTAGTATACAAGTTCATTCCTTTCCCTGACAAGCCTGCCATGTTAGACATGCATGTGTTATGGCGGCGGAGTTTCTCGAGTCCTTTATTTGCCGTGGACTATCTCGATATCACCGGGGATGGCTTGAGGGAACTCGTGGTGGCCTCGCTTCGTGGTGTTCATATTCTTCAGGTATGACATGTAAAGGCCGGTTTACACTTTGCGATTTTTGTTGCATTTGTCGCTGCGATTTTTCTCGCGCGAGTTGCAATTCCAACTCTCTTATGTAAACCAGATGCAAATCCAGTGCGATTTCTGTGCTCTCTTTTCTTCAAATCGCATCAAGTTGCAAAGAGTTTCGAACATCTTTGAAATCTCCGCGACATCACGCGACAAAAATCGCGGCAGATCGCTTGAACATCAAGACCCTTGACCATAAGACCCTTGACCATCAAATCAAGACCCTTGACTATCACGACCCTTGACTATCAAGACCCTTGACCATAAGACCCTTGATCATCCCTAAGACCATAAGACCCTTCACCATTAGACCCTTGATCATCAAGACCCTTGACCATAAGACCTTTGACCATCAAGACCCTTGACCATCATGACCCTTGACCATCAAGACCCTTGACCATGTATTTTTGATCTTTCAGCACAAACTCGAGGATGCCGAGAAATACTGTTCCTTGAAAATCAAGCAACTGATGGAATTGACAGAACAATAACTGAGGAATCAAAGAAAGAGGATCCCCAAGAGACAGCTTGAGGAAAGAGACTGGCAATCAATCATCAACGTTCGCCAAAAATAGGGACTGCGAGCAGTCTAACTTGAGCAACTATACTAAAGCTAGAATTATACTAAAACAATAAGTCGCCTCAGGCTCCTTGATTATCGTGATTCTTGGGCGATAATCACACGGAGCCTGAGGCGACTAATTGTTAAATATTCTAGTATGGTGGGAGCGAGCACGAACGCAACATTTCATGCATTTGACGTTCTGTCCTTTACTACTACTTCTTTGTCGTGCTATCAATAAAGTCCATTCTCGAACCCAGAGCTCCCCGGCTCGTTGCCTCGCGGGGAGGCTCTGATGACGTGACAGCCATTGACGCATGCGCGATTTTTGATACAGCCCCAATCTCGTACCCAGAGCCCCTCATCTTTTGGCCAGCGGCAAGATTCAGGGCTCTGGGGGAATCGATTTTTTTAAAACCCCGATTCTGGGTTTCCGGTTTGAACGTTGTATCGAAGTTCGTTACGTTTTTGACTTACCACGCATGCTCACAAATCGGACTCCCCCAGAGCCCCGAATCTTGCCGCTGGCCAAAAGATGACGGGCCCTGGGTACGAGATTGTACAGGGCCCTTGAGAGAAGCAACTTTCTGCGCAAGCTCCAAAGTTCAAAATCAGCCAATCAGCGAAGGCCCCCAAATGGATGTCCCCAGAGCTTCCCCTACGAGCCGGGAGCTGTGGGTACAAGAATGAGTAAAGTGGGATATAGCGTGACAATCACGTACGATTCATTGAATCTAAGTTGAAAAACTGACAGAAAGTATCTGCAAATTCAAAAGTGAAATGGACTAGCTCGGGTGTGTCCAGAATCGAGTCTTTGATTCACAAGGGTTTTTGTCAACCCTACAACACTTCTCGAAGACAAAAGTAACAACCTTTTGTCAAGGATAGAACAATACGCCCACGACCCTCATCTACATTCTGACAGCATGAGAAAAATTACCCAGCCTTCCTTGTGGCTGCTCATTTTAAAACGTGTAAAATGACAACATATATATTTGCTCTGACAGGTTGCAACATATTGAGATTTAGATTCTTCTATTGGCCTCTTACATGCACATTGTACTGGTGATCATCCAATAAAATGAAGATCTAAAAAGAAAACATCTTTCATGCAACAGGCTTGGTACATTTTACCTCCCATATCAATACAGATAATAGCAAAAGCTATTATTTCATAATGCGAACGATACGCGTGGTTGCGATTCTATACTTTTAGACCATGTTCGAATTACGCTCCAATGCCTACAAACAATAACTTCAAGTCGAGGCTTTCTTCTGAAATTACTGTAAATGTATTAGACCTTGGAGAAAGCATCGATTTGAAGCTTTTGTCTTGTGAGCATTGGAGCGTAATTCGAACCTGGGCTATTCAGTGACTCCAGAAAGAGCACGAATCACTTCGTATTCTTGTCTTATCACATTTTTCCATACCAACGCGAGAGGCCTCGTCGTAAAAAGAGAAATGAGCTGTTCCATAAAATAGCCATACCCCACTATCGAGAAACTCCAAATTTTCAAAAATTGCTCCCCTGTGGAAATTCACCAGTTTTCAACCGGGGTGGAAATTACTCATTCTCTTCTTGTGGGCCTGTGGAAAATCCACGAATACCCGGTGGAAATTCTGGGGTAAAATGAATGTCCCTGTGGAAATTCCAGGTTCCTCGATAAGAGTCCATATCACTAAGAGTGCTGATATATCTGATCTGATCTGATATGTAAGTTTGATGCCAACACAGTTAGTGCTGACCGGCAGTCAACATGACTAAATGTCGTTACGGATAGTGGATTCCTGTTGTTAATGTTGGTTTTTCCCCTTACGGTGTGCCCTCTTTTTAAACCATCCGGTCTTCTTAATATTTCAGGGTCACAACGTGATCACCATGCATGCAGAAGCGGGTTTTCGGTTTCAGCCCAGGCTAGCCTGACACCCAGGCCAAAGCATTCGAATGGGCACGTAAAGTACGACCTACAGGCTCTTTTGTTTACTTTGCTATTTCTTTTTCTTTAAGAATAGAAGATATTTTGTATATTCTGGCCATTCGCCAATTGATTTGTGTAAAACAGATGCGTTTATCATAATAAAACATCCACGTTTTGGGCAGCGGGCGGCGCTTTTCGCTTCAGTGAAACAACTTCCGGTTTGTGACGCGCCTTCTTCCGGTTCGCTGTGACGTCACGAGCATGCATGCGGCTCGCTCATTTCACTGACACAGTTTACAATCGAAAGTGTAGTACAAAGTGTCGGACATTTTGGGCCGGATTTCTTATCTCCTTCCTCGGGATTTCTCTACTTTGTAAATGAGGACTACAAGTATAGATGTCTGCAGACACGTGGGAATTAGATGAATGCCAAGAAAAGATATTCTTTGGTAATAATCGTCGCCTTGCTTGGGTGTTGTGTTTTCATAGCGTTCCGAATATCGAGAACCGATGCTGAGCTCAAACCTTCAAACTTCGACGCAAATATCAAAAGTTTATCACATTTCAAGACTGCTAGGGGTGTGTTTATAACAGAAAATGATGAATTTAAGCTCCAGGATGGAGCTAGCGACTCGGAGAAACCGGAGAACTCTCAGTATACAAAGACATTTGAAGCGAGGAAATGTACGATGGAGACTTGTTTTGATAAATCGAAATGCCTTTCCGACTTCAGGGTCTACGTTTACCCTTTTACCCCTGGGGAAAAAGTTTCCCAGGTCTATGCAAAAATTATAAAAGTCATAAAAGAGAGTAGATTTTATACAGAAAACCCTAGAGAAGCTTGCCTATTTATTTCAGCAATAGATACTATAGATCGAGACAGAATCAGCAAAGACTACATCCACGCGGTCGCAGAGAAGATTCGATCGCAGCCCTTCTGGAACGGCGGACTGAATCATGTACTTTTCAACTTGTTTTCCGGTACCTGGCCAGATTATATTGAAACCATTGGCTTTGACTATGGCAAAGCTATTCTTGCTAAAGCATCACTAAGTGCTGATCTCCTAAGACCTGGGTTTGATATGAGCTTACCTCTGTTCCCAAAATCTCACCCTCAGAGAGAAGTTGGGAATTTGCCGAGCCCTGGGAACGCTTTCCCTTTGGAAAGGAAATACAAACTCGCGTTCAAAGGGAAGAGATATCTGAAAGGAATTGGAAGTGAATCTAGAAACGCATTATACCATATACACAACGGCAAAGATATTGTGCTTTTGACAACATGTAGACACGGGAAAGGCTGGGCATATCACAAAGATGAGAGATGCGACCAAGACAACTTGAATTATGACAGGTAAACTATCTCATTTTATCGTTTACCTAATGTCGCCTTCAAAATTGTCACGAATATCAAATTTTTAAGTAGAGGTAAACTTATTTTTCAGCAGAGGAGACATAAAGGGATACTAGATTAGTAATTCTTTGCGAGGGATGCTTATAATTAGCACGAAAGACGTTCTCTTTTTTGTTCGTGACATTTATTAGGTGTGAACGGATTGAGTATATTGTTATCAAAGTTGGTTTGCTATACAAATTGAGAATTTGCTTTACATATGATTACAATATTCTTTTGACGTCTATGTTGCCTCCATACAGAATGACTTTCATAAAAAGGGCCGCTATTAAACTACTGCTGTGAATTTATGATTCCCGAATAGCACAATAACATGAAATCTACATGTAATACAGAAGCGCTCTGATCAGGAGTACAAGATATAACTAACATTTTAGAATTTCATTACAAATCTCTGCAGCCAGCTACTCAAATCGTGCAAAGTATAAGATAAGGAACACACGGTCGTTATTTTAGCTTATCTTTGCGTCACTAAAATCTCTTAAATTCACTCTGTGCATGATTTTAAATTGATGGGAGGGAATCAAAGTGGTTGGTGGTACAATAGTACTCAATTAATAAATTAAAATCTCTCAAAGGCCTCAAAGGCTTTTGTTCCTTATTTAGCTGCCCCAATTACTGTAAATCCTTGTAAGACTACCCACTTGAGCTTATGCTAGCATTTGTTAATTTAACGTCCCTTTTTTACTGCAGTATTATGCACAGTATGTGTTTCTAAGAAGCCTTTTGAATTTGTGCTTCTATACACACAAGTCCAAGGTGTATGAATAATACAAATGCAATGTATACAAGCTTTTGAAGTTTAGAGCTATTGATTACAGATGTCTTTTATTCAAAGCAGCTGAAATCAAGTTTATCCACAAAGAAGCTGCTTAAGCTCAAAGTTCCCAGTAGAACAGAAGATTACTCAATTACTGTCATTCCTTGAAGCGTATAATCCCATGAAAAGTCCAAAAAGCCCCATTCACAGAACCATCATGGTTAAAGGCAGATTTCCCATGTTAGAGACTATAGGGATTGTAAATGCATATTTTTGGACAGGGGTGCTCCTCAAGAAAAGCAAATTTGACCCCTAAAGATACCAAAATGGGTGTCACCAAGCTTCAGAATAACCACTAAATGATACTCTTTACAAACATGGAAATAACACATTTTATCTTTTCCCAACACTTGATACAATGCCACAGAAGTGACAGAGGTTTTACAGCTATTCAGAGCACTCTTTCCTTTATTTGAAAGGCAAAGTTGCTTGGTTGGGCACCGTAAAAGATAGAAGATCCCAAAATTTCATGTCCTTTATATTTTTACCTTCTACTGCATCCCACGATTTTACCCCTAAAATATATGATGAGCACCCCCACCTAGCTGATATGGGGAGTGCCCCCCTCCCTGGATATAACCTTCTGACAGAACAGCAGAACTTAGTCTTATCAGGATACTGGTTGCTATGAGAAATGCATCTGATATTCCTAATATAACAATATAGCTGATGTTCGCAGGTGTAAATTGTTTTGGGCCCGACTCAGGCTAAAAGGAGGAGGATAAAATGAGCACTGAGAAGGGCCCAAAAAATATTTATGCCCAAGAACATCAACTACATTACTATTATTATAACTTTGGAGAGCACTGAGTACAAAAATGACAATATATGGCGACCATCATCGACGCTGTTAGAGCCCACCAATATGTTCATTAGAGCCCGGATAATATGCCACAATGCCCGCTAAAGTTATTATAATACCTCATAATAGATTGAGGCACAATATATTCCGTGATCCATTAATCAAATTGTAATAACATCCCTTTGGTCACAATAAATTTTACAAGTGGCTGTATATTGACATGCAGGACTCAGAACTGACAGAAATTCACAGTTGCAGTTTTACAGGCTGTTCTACATATATATTTTTTAGTCTCCAAAAGTGAAGGTTTAGTTGTATAATTGAAGGCAAATCTCAAGAAGTATCTAGGAAATGAGTCAATATTTTGGAACCAACTGACAGTTTTAATATGCAAATTTAGAAATAATGGCTGCTTTTTGACTCCATCATGAGAGAATTTTGTCTTCGAACGGGAAGAGTGATTACTGCTCATTTAGTATTTTCACAGATAGAGGGGATTACAGATGAGTGTTAAATACTAAACACAAATACATAAACCACTAGCCAGTCAGGAGTGGAAGCCATTCAACAACAAACTAAAGTAGGTCATACTTGCGTTGATTGGGTGAAAGCCGAAATAGTTCAGACTGGACCAATAGAAGCACTGAGTAAACGCAAGTTTGACTTGCTTTCAATGGTTATCTGAAACCTTCTCTAATTGTGAAATAGTTAAGACTAGACAACCAGTTTAGCAAAAGGTTTTGTATGAGCATTTAGGAGCTCAAAAAAAGCAAGGAAATATATTTTTTTACAGTCATCAAATATCATCTGAATAGCATTACTGCATTACATTAATCTCTTTTTTTTTTAATTTAGATACTCTTATGAAGAACTGTTAAAAAATGCCACCTTCTGCTTGGTTCCAAGAGGGCGGAGACTTGGATCATACCGTTTCCTGGAATCCTTGCAAGCTGGTTGTATCCCATTCTTGTTAAGTGATGGCTGGGTGCTTCCATTTATGGAGGTCATAGACTGGAAGAAAGCTGTCATTGACGGCAATGAGAGACTGCTGATGCAAGTTCCTGGCATTGTCAGGTCTTATAGCAAGACACAAGTTCTAGCCATGAAGCAGCAGGCATTATTTTTATGGAATGCATATTTTTCATCTGTTGAAAAAATTGTACATACTACTTTTGAGGTAAGTGAATGTTTTCTAAACCAAAGAAAAGTTCCTCGAAGCTTGGAAACTGGTTGTCAGAAATCTGTCAGGGATGAACATATATTTTTTATTTTTCGCAGTGCACTCAAAGATAAGTTGACCCCTAAGATACCAGCTGATCTCACCTCGCAGTGCTCAAAGGATTGTTTGTACAAAAACCTTGCTAGGTCCAGTGAGAAACTCCAATTTTTGCAGTTTTGGGATGCAAAAACTAGTTTTAATCATCATCATACAAGTCAAATTAGACAGAAGACAATATTTTCTGAGGATGGAAATTTTTTATGTCCAATGTGTGGCTCCAGAAAATATCCATCTCCCCCCCCCCCCCCCCCACACACACACAGAAGGGTGTTGAAAAGTGATCCCCACCCCTTTTAGAATTTCCAAAGGAATGATGCAACAAAAATTGTTTTGATTGGCTAATTTGAGAGCAAGAAATCAGCTTGATATACCTCCATCATGGGGGTTTCTGGAATTACACATCGTTAATATCTTTTTTCTTTCCTCCTTAGATAATAAAATCAAGAATATTTAGAAGCAAAGCAGCAGGACATGCAATATGGAATAGTTACCCTGGGGCACTGGTGGCAACAGCACAATATTCACGAGATCTTCATGATTTTCCTTTCTTTCACAATAAAATTGGATTTTGGACTCAGAAATTCACTGCTGTTATTTACACAACATCACCTGTCATAAAGGAGTCATCATCTTTATATAGACTTATTCAGTCAGTAGCATCATCAACTCATGCAGCTAAGGTACAGTTAAAAACTCCTGAACAGTTAACCAGCTTTTAAAGCAGGGTTTATAGCATGTTGTATGTTATATTATATTACTCTTATGTACTTTTTAATTTCTTCAGATCATTGTTTTATGGATGTCAGATGCAGCAATACCAGTCAACAGAAAATGGCCAAAGATAAAACTTCCACTAGTTATTGTCAGGCCAGACTCCAAGGTATGCAAAAAGTAATACATTATTAGATGTGTCAGTTTGGCATTAAGAATTTCTTAGTGCATTGTGTATGACATTCAGATTTCTGCTTCTGGGACGGCACAACCTTGCCATACAATCTTACTTATGAGCACCCCCACTTTGAAAACTGTTCCGCTGTCCCTGTGCTTCTACAGTAGGCACTGTCTTCCGATAATGCTTTTATTGTTGCAGAAAAGTATGACAATAGTTTGTTGCCTGATGTCCCTTAAGGCCGGTTTTTGTTGCATTTGTCATGTGATTTTTCTTGCACGAGTTGCAATTATTCCAACTCTCTTGTGTAAACTAGATGCAAATCGGGTGCAATTTCTGTGCTCTCTTGCAAAGAGTTTTGAACATGTTTGAAATTTCCGCAACATCACGCGGCCAAAATCACGGCAAATCGTACCGAGTTGCGCATATGTGCGAGAAAGATTGCCGCGACAGAAATTGCAGCAAAAATTGCAAGTGTAGATGGGCCTTAACCCTTTATTTTTCATTCTGATGTTGAGGAAATTAAACCATCTTTTCTCAAGCATATTTTATCATTTTGTTCACAGTCTGGGAACAGTCGTTTCAAGCCAAGGTCAATGATTGAAACAGATGCAATTCTATCATTGAATGAAGATGTTAAAATGAATGTTGATGAGGTACTTGCTCTATTTATGTTTTCTGGTATATGCTTCATCGCTGAATGTCACAATAGCCGCCTTATTTGAATATGAATGGTCCTTTTGTTTGATTATGCCTCGTTCTATTAGAAGACGACTATATGGCATTCAGTGATGAAGTAGATACCGTTTCCTTGAGAAGTTGAGCCTGATAATGGTGTGATTTTGGACACATAATATTGTGAAAAATGATTCCCTTGCCATCAAGCATTGGATGATATATTCCAAGCTGCCCCTGTTGAAGTGTACAGTGACCTTCTTTGGAATAACATGCTCCTGAGCGGGTGTTCCAGAAAACACAAAATTCCACTGAAAGTGTTCACTGAAAGTGGGGACCTCAACAGGGGTGGATTTGGATTTGTTTCGCCAATCTACCAATTGCGCTTGCAATTTACTCTTTCAGTGAGCTTCACACCTTCACAATACAACCCTTTCCGTCTCGAGGGGTTACAGTGTAAATGAACATCATTGTCTTTACTTTCTTTTGTTTTTCTACTTTTCTAAGTACTCTATTATTTTGTTTTGCTTCCAAAGGTTAACTTTGCATTCAAGGTGTGGAGGGACTTCCCACAGCGAATTGTGGGATATCCATCACGTGACCATTACTGGGACGAGGGACGCATGCGCTGGATGTATTCGTCACAGCTCAGTAATGAGTTCTCAATGGTTATGACAAGCGCTGCATTTTACCACAGGTAAAAACAGGAAATATACACAGAATGTTCTTGCAGAAGTCCGGTGTTGTGCAATTTGAAAGTGGGAGAAACTGTCAATATCATGAATGGAATGGCTTTTCCCACTTCCATTCCAAGGTTTCAGCTTAGATCCTATGATATTATTAGTCATTACAGCTATAAAACCGGAAATATACACAGAATATTCTTGCAGAAGCCCGGTGTTGTGCAATTTGAAAGTGGGAGAAACTGTCAATATCATGCATGGAATGGCTTTTCACACTGCCATTCCAAGGTTTCAGCTTAGATCCTATGATATTATTAGTCATTACAGCTATAAAACCGTTGATTTAATGCGATTTTTGGCTTTGCCATTCCAGTTCACCTAAGCCAATCAGACCTTGCCCTGTTTTGTCCTAATACACTCGACTGGCTTCCTCTGAACGAAAAACAATGTCGGACGGAAGCCAGCCAACTGCAACAGGCAAGAATGTGATTGGCTAGCAAGAAATCTTGAAAAAATTGATTGCCTTGCCTCCCCTGCAGTTCATAAATCTTCTATAGTAATTCTTAGTTGCCTCATTGGCTTGGAAGGTTTGATTCGTAGAACAACAATTTTCAAATCAATTGAAAACGTTGGTCATTTTTTCGTGATGTTCAATATTTTTTCTTGTTTTCTAGGTATTATAACTACATGTACACTAACCAATTACCCAGAAGGCTCCACAGAATGGTCGATCATCGCCCCACTTGTGAGCACTTGACCATGAACTTTCTAGTCGCCATGGCAACACGGCTTCCTCCAATCAAAATCCTCCCCCTCAACAAGTACTACGATGGTATGGGTAAAAACGTGCGCAAGTCGAAACTAGCGCAGCAGTTTGAGCACAAACAGAAATGTATGGACACTTTGTATGACACGTTCGGCTACATGCCGCTCGTCAAGTCACGTGTTAGAATGGACCCATTGTTATATAAAGATCCTGTGTCCAATCTCAGAAAGCGGTATAGACTACTGGAAAACATATAGAGCTCAGTAGTCTTGGAGTCCAGGATATGCTATTGTTTTGTGGGCCTCCTGTGTTGTTACTTGATGATCGACCATCCTCCATCGATGGAGGGGAATGGGATCCAATACTCAGGAAACCACAGGGTGCCCACCTGACTTACCGAAATAGGAGGTGGAAATCTTCGGCTGGTTCCGAATTGATGCAGCATCATCCGGTATTTTTTGGACGCGCAAGTTGAACTGGGTAAACCAGTTTAACGTCGTTCAACATGGCGCATTCAACAAATGTTCAATGATTTTGCATCAGATGTTACTGATGCTAGAACAACTTTTGAACAAATAGCAAATGTTTTACACTACACCATACCTGCTTTCAGTACGAAGCCCAGTACCTTGTAAAAACTTGAAGGCTGAGGCAACTGGATAATTCAAACGAGACAACTGTGGTCCGATGCATGCAAACATCAAAGAACTGAATGCTGCGGGGTAACAATATAGGATCTTTTATTTTAATTGTTTTATATGCTATGCTATTCATAAGATATTTTTTATAGATGATATTTTTATAAGTGAAGATATGTAATTAAAGTAGAAAACGCTGAAAAGATTATGACCCCTTGGATAGACGAAATCGCCTCTATTACAGCCAGGAGCTATTGCACATACATCGGCCATATTTTACTTGTTGTGATTATACTAGAGGGAAAATGTTGTTTTTCAATTCGGAAAATGTTGGTAAAGTGGTATACTTTTGAAGTACGACATATATTTCTATTTAATTCAGAATGGTGGAACATTGTAAGACCCACTTTTCCAAAATATTTCCCATAGTCGGAAAACAATTTTTGCCCTGTGTACCGTTTCTGGGATTATTCAATCTGCTGAGCTATCTGTTTGCTAATATAGCAGCGAGAACTCCCCGAAGTGAATTCTTTTCGTCACTTCTTCCTGTGCGTGTTTCCAGCGCGCTTTGTCACTCCCTGTCTCACCGAAGCCAGGTCAAGCCTAGTTTCCATATAGTCTTATCTATCGCATCTGTCATATCAGTGAAACAAAAGAATAATTCAAATTTCCATTGTTTCACGGTCGACTGATGCGACAGATAAGACTATATGGAAACTAGGCTTAAAGTAGAAGAAACATATACGCGAGATGAAACGTGGCGAGTTTCAAAGCTGCGAACTATTCACGTTGCAACAACAATTATTATTATTATTTAGCCATGCCACTATATTGATTCTGATTGGCTAAGAGTACACAGCGAAACCATGTTGGCACGCAAATATCCAAACACTTATACTTGCATCCATTTCTTCCTTCGCGCCGCGAACAGGGTTCCTCACTTAACATTCGGTGGTCTATTCAAACGCTTATATTAGTCCGGGGGGGGGGGACTCCCATATTTTTTGACCGGGGATGATCGTCGGAAATTTCAGTTTCACCCCTAAAAGATACCAAACATGGCGGGCCATGGCGTGGCTCAAATAATTTCTTACCCTAAAAGATACCCTAAAAGATGAGGCCTTATGTGCAAGTAGGCGCGAAGGAGACAGGTAACAGGTAAAAGATACCCATCATGAAATTTCCGTGTTTGTTTCTAATTTATCGTCTTCTCATCGAGTAATCTCTCTTTCTTACACGGTTTTTAGAAGCACCATCATGAGAGAAAACAATTTGGACACATATTTCGGCCCTAAAAGATACCAATCTCCCTAATTTTATTGAAGATAAAGATCACCCCTAAAAGAGACCAAGGCCCCGTGATTTTAACCCCTAAAAGATACGACGATCATCCCCGGTCAAAAATATGGGAGTCCCCCCCCCCCCCCCCCCCCCCCCCCCGGGATATTAGTTTCTGGGCAATCGTTACTTGCAGATGTTGATGAATACGTTGAAAAATAGATAATATATAGATAGTAAGAATTATAGTAATAAAAATACAATTCAGCATACTGTGCCTGTAAACTACTGTTCGTTTTCTTTTGGTTTCCATCACGCGTCACGCAAAAGGAACCAGGCGACATCGCCCGAAATGACTATATACTCTAGAATTTTAATTTTCTGATTTGTTACTCATTTTGCTGTCTTTCAGGTGATATTTGCAATTAAAGTGAATTGCTTTACCTGTAGAGCGGTTTTCACATGACTGTAGTGAAACCAATCGAAAAGTAATTACACCAATTCTGAATAAAACCTATATATAGGAGTATACAAAGTAATTGCGAATTACTCACGACAGTCCTCTGAAATCTGCTCCATAGTATAGGCCAAAATAAGCCATAAAAAGCTTTCAAGAAGCTAAAAACAGATCTTCGTCAGAGCGGTATGAATTGATTTTGGTGATTTACCACATTTGGACTCCATCTCTCGTGTCGAAAAGCCCAGCAGCTGTAGATAGAAAACCTGGTTGTGAAACGGCAAAGGGCAAGCGCACTTTGGCCAGTGTCGCCTCAACCCGCTTGTGACAACTATGCACGCGCGCGCTCTGATTGGCTAATCAGCGGGCAGAATTTTTCCCGCCATTTTACAAAACGCGCGCGCGTGGCTCTGTCAGAGTTCATTCGAGGAGAAAATGATTTCGCCTATAACATTTGAAATCCTCAAAGGTTCTCTGGATGAATAGTCTTTTAAACTCTTTCGGTGGAAACTCTAGACGTCGATGGAAAGCAAATCGTAAAATACGGTAAGAAAACTCCATGTAAAGAAAGATTATTTCGCTCGATAAATTGCAAGCTATATACTTTCGCCATCAAATATAGTTTATTTTCTCTTGTATCGTTTTCCGTATTCATTTTTCATTTTATTTAATGCCTTTTTGAGTGTTCTCGTGTTGGTTGTGTTCTTGTGTTGGTCTTATTTTCGTCTCCTCCCTAGTATTATTAGTTTTATGTATTTTTGTTTTATATATTAATGCACCAGTCAATTGACAGCCCCGCACCCCCCCATTCGCGCATTAGCGGGGTACTAGCGGGGCTTTCGTACAGAATTCACACTACATTACTGCCCCGTTGGTCGCGAGATGCACTTTCTTTCACGGCTTCCACACAGTACATCGAGCGGGGAGTCACTCTCTTGCCCGGGACACAACACAACAGAAACCAGCCCGCTTTCCGGGCTGCTTCACCTCCATATGAACACCCCTTTACTTCACAAAAGACACGACAAATACAGATTTTTGTTACTTGAATTAAACGTATTACATTTTAATCTACACTAGCGAAAGTACATGCAAGTAGAAAAATATGGTTTTATTACGCTTTGCGATCGGCTGCGGCTGCATTGAAAACTGGGCACCATTGACATGACTCTTTTCAGTGAGTAAAAATCCTTTGTGTTATCTTCTAAATTCATTGGGCAAGGAGTGCATTCACTCTTAATTATTACCCTGGGGACGGTGCATTCACCTCTCAGATTGTTCCCGCAAACGAGGCGCTCACTGCCTTTCATTTGCCAAAAAGTGAATGCCCCGCTAATGCGCGAATGGGGGGGTGCGGGGCTGTCAATTGACTGGTGCATAAGCTTACTTAGTTTCGCTTTTCTGGAAAAACGGCGCCAAAACTGGCATGTGTGACACAGGCTACCCACAGAAGTGCAGACTTCGGTCTGTTGTAGTGCCCAGCCTCTAGCATCTTTCCAGTTCAAAATGGCGGCAAACAAGACGTTCCAAGGTACCGTGGTGAATGAGAGAGAAATATGGCACAATTTGTGTTATAGCGACGCAGTTAGCTGGTCCCAGGACGATAGAATATCTATCTTAACTGAGCAGTCTGTTTACATCATGGTATCCTTGTCAATTATGAAGTTTTCTCTTTTTGTTTTTCGGTGGATGCACGCTGTTGTGATTCAATGACAACGACAACGGCATTTTTAAGCTTAACTTAGGGAAAAATGTGTTTCTACTAGATGCTAGTGATATTTTTGATAGACGTAAAACCTGATGTTTAAGTTTTGAAGTTTCTAGGGATATTGTTGTCCACTCTTTTCAGACTTTGGTTTTGAACATTGCTCTCTAATGCACTAATGCACCAGTCAATTGTAACCACCACCCCCCCAACCTCGGGGGAGGGTGGGGGGGACGTGGGGCATATATACGTATAGGTCAGGTTTTGTTCCCGACTACATGGGGAATATTCTCTTTATGGACCCCCCACCCTTGAATGTGGCGAATTAGGTGGGGGATAGAATTTTTTCCCAAACTCTCGGTTCACCATCTTCGCATCTTCCTCTTAAACAGGAGCGCTGACCACATGCCAAACGATGCAAAACCAGGCCCGTAGCCAGAAAAAAATTGTTACCGAGGCAGAGTGAGAGAAAATAAAATCGTTATACAAATTCTCCCATTTATGAAGCAGGAACTTAAAGTACTAGTTTAGCATTAACAGTGCTACGCGACCTCAAAATGCAATGTTGCGATGGGCGATTTTAAGCTGCCATTCAAACCAAAAAGGCTGGATTCGGCAACTTCAGTGGGTTGACATTGCTTGCCAAATCAACGAAAATGGTTTTAAGCTATCCTTTGGTTTCATTGCCTCGAATGTTCTAGAAAATTGACTACAATTTTCTTCATAAAATCGCCAATTGCAGTGAATTTTGAGGTCGCGTAGCAGTGCCTCGCTCGCCTCATGCTGGCTACGGGCTTGAAAACGAGATTGATGTGATTTTCCGAGGAGCTTTGAGTAAGTTATTTGCCATATTTTTTTACCAATGCATTATATATCTTATTAGGTGCTTTCCTCATTTCTCCCTAATAATTTTCGGAAGTGTTCAGTGTATACTCTCGAATACGATGTGGAGGGCGGCCCCCACAGGGTGGGGGAATTTCCAACATGTTCTGCCCGAAGGGTGGGGACAAAATCTGGTATGGCTCAGCTAGAAGTCCATGTCCCCACCCTTCCCCGAGGTTGGGGGGGTGGTGGTTACAATTGACTGGTGCATAATCATTTGTTTCCACCGACCCCCAACCCCCGCGACATGCGGGGATTTTGCCAGGCAATAGTGGGGGAAATATCAGTGGTTTGTCTTGTATTCTTTCCCCGATCCCAGGGAGTTTACTTCAAATTTGCTATGGCTCAGCTAACCGGCCGGAGGAATGGCGGGGGAAACAAAACACCTGTCTTTTTCATTTCGGCAAAGACACTCTACTGGTTTTGATAATATTAGGAAAGTTTCTTGTATCCATCTTGTTGAGGGTGGAATTTGTCCCTTGGGTGTAGGAAATGTTTCCCCAGGGTGTAGGGAATTTGCCAAGGCGTTCTCCCCTGGTAGGCGGTGGAATTATTTCAAATTTGACAACATCTGTTTCATATTCCCCTGCTATGTCGCGGGGGTTGGGGGTCGGTGGAAGCAAATGACTAGTGCATAATCACAGGGAATTTTCTGGAGAAATGCATTCATGGGAAAAACTGAATTTCCCATTGTAGAACAATGGGAAGTGTTCGGATTTCCCGTGGCTATCCATGTGAATTCCAAACACTTCCAATGCATGTGCCTTGGGAAATTCAGCTTTTCCCATGAATGGGTTTCTGCAGAAATTCCCTGTGATTAAAGTGTCCAAGGACAATTTTCAGAATGTTCACTCTTGTGGGTCCTTTAACAAAGTATTCAGACATTGCTTTTTCCTGCAAAAACCAACCAGTCATCAATTTCCTACATCTGGACCTATATTCTTGCACCCAAAAACTTTGAGCCATCAGCAAAGGTTTCAAGTGGTTCCTCTATCCATGGGAAAGATGTCTTGTTCAAATATGGGACACAAAATGTTGACTGGATTACTGACTGCCATGACGAAACTATTCAGGAAAACAGTAGAATAACAGAGTTTAATAATTACAACGCATTCAAAGCTGTAGCATGGTCACCTATTGGTTGTGATATCAATAAAAGGTAAGTAAACACTGCACATGAGGTTGAGGGTGTAACAGAATTTGCATGTTGGTGCACCACAATTAACTTAATCCAATAATCTTGGATGAGTGACAAATCACTTTTGCTCCTTTGACCATTCAATATGGTGACCAATGTTTAGCATAGCAGGCCATCCCTGTTGGGGTGAGAGTATAATTTCTAAACAATTCTTTATTCAACATTTCAGGTGTGTACTTGCTATTCTGTCTCTGGACCTAAAACTCCACATCTATTTTGATAATTCAAAACAATGGATCAGTGCAGCAGACATCTTGGACATTTGGAAAGAGACTTGCAGAAGCAAATCCTATTTTGGCATCACAGAGAGTAGCATGATACCACAGGATCTTAAAAATATCACCTTAGAGGCACTACCTCAAGCAAAACAGTGCCTTAGTGTTTTGCAGTTCATGCATCTCGCATGGTTTCCAAGATTATGAATTCTAGTGGACATCAAAATGACAGCAGTGTGGATTGTGCAGTGCTGACTACAATCACAAGGAGTGGACATGTGATTTTTTGGGGAGTCCAAGTGCCTGTCGTGCTGGAAGCAAAAGTGGTGTTTATTGATGTATTTGCAAGTGAAATGGAATGGCCATCTGCTGTCAACTTGATTGCAAAAGACAGTACATCAGGTGCAGTACATTTCTTTATTTAAGCATTAGAGCACAACTTTCTATGACTTTATCGGTGCAATAGAGCACTAGTGTTGTTGGGGACACACGAGTATGTTGTAAAATCATGAGCCGCAGGCGAGTGATTTTAAAACGTTTTGAGTTTGGTGTAATATAGCATAGATTTGAACCAATCACAGCTCGCGTTATATTGTAGCTATATTATAAAAACCTGTTCAGGGACTTTGAAGATCTAACTTATTGGATTGATGCACCTCACTACAAAAGCATAAAAAACACAAGATTAGAGGAAGAGAATAAGAGAACAATGAGGTGTATCAAGCCAAAAACATTACATTATCTTCTTATTTCTCATAGTCAGGGCTGGAAATTGCAGTTGTTTTCACTTTGTCACCCACAGTCTGAAATTAAAGATTGCAACTATTGGTCAAAATGTGACCCCATTTTTACCATAATTTCCAGCCCTGCATAGTAATGCCACCTTACATGATGTCAATGGCCATGGTTCTTAGGGCAATTTCGCTTACAATGTTTATGCAATGTTGCAGACATTTTTGACAAATTCAAATTCCACTACCTGTGATACAACCGATATCATTATTGCATCCAAATCACTACCAGCTCTGACACCATGTGATGTGTTGCCCAATATTGCAAAAATTGCTTCCTGAATTCCAGCTAAAATCTGAACAGGCCTTACTTTTAATTAAAATAAAATGTTTGTTTTTGTATTTGCTGCCAACAAGAAGCTCTTTGAATCTGTTTTCTGAAACCTCATATCTTTTAGGTCACTGACTGCATTGGATGAACTCAATGTTCCAGAAAATATCCCCCCCCCCCCCACTCCACAGAAGGGTGTTGAAAAGTGACCCACCCCCAGCCCTTTCCAAAGGAAAATACAATATTTGTATGGAAAAAAAACAAGGGAAATTGCCCCCCACCCCTCTGGAATTTCCAATCCCTTCCGTGGTGGTGGTGGTGGTGGGGGGAAACCACACATTATTGTCACAATATTATTTACATTATCATCACTAATCACTACTGTGTGTTATTTTTTTAGGTTTTCTAGCTATCGGCAATGCTGATGGACTTTTAAAACTATTCAGTATTGAGTTCACTACAGAATCAGATGGTGGTCTGTCTGTGTGTTGCAGTCTTTGTAGTGTCTTGTGGAGCACGAAAGATGAAATGGCACCTATAGCAATCAGAGGACATTGTCGGGTCAGAAAAACTTGCCTTTTTTCTCTTTTTGTTTTATCATTACGTGGGATTATGTGGGAATGTGCATTCCCAGAAAAAAATTGATACCCCCACCATGGAGGGAATGCACTTAAAGATCACCACTTCCCCCACCCCTCTGGAATTTCCAAAGGAAAACTCAGTATTTGTATTGTATTTGTATTTGTATTTTCCAGGCATCTGGAAAATCAGATAAATTGACCTCCCCATCCCTCCAGAATTTCCAATTTCCTCTGTGATGGGAGTAAGTAATTTTTCTGGCATTGCCCAATTGTGGATTAAATGATTTATGTTGAAAAATTGCAGCTCATTTAAATCAGGTTTAGTTCCCAACAAAACCATTGGCTTGCCATGGTAACTTATCCTGGATGAGTGCTAAGCCACTGCCGAGCAACCAGACCCTATCTTATTTACAACAGAATGAGAATGACCCAATGGTGTTCTATGCCAACAAGAATGCAACACTCCTCAAGTTTTCAGTTCCTGTTGAGGAGGGGCAACCCTCCAAGAACCCAACATACCAGATCATCCGCGGCATTCATCATGGGCCGATAACAGGCTTGAGCATTGACAACAATGGACAGGGTTATAGTTGTGATTCAGATGGTGTTATACAAAGAGTCAACAAAGGTAATTTGAGTACTAGACATCATAAGATGCTCTCAAAATGCTGTGATTTGATGGTTAGTCTAGTGTTCAGAATATCATAGCAACATCATGTTTTCCCCATTGAAACATTATTTGAGCCTTTGGAATACATCTTTGCTGTCCCCAAAACAATACCAAAACTGCAAATAGCAGTATCACATTGTTAATCAGCAACCATCACTCACTGCTTGTACTGCCTAAGTTATAAACATTTAACTCCCTTTTATTCAAGGTTCTGAAGTTCCTGAGGAGATCCTCCATGACTCCAAGCTGAGCAAATGTTGTTTTGGTATTTGTGTGTCACCCAATGGGCTCTTTCTCGTGAAGATCTCAAGTATTAACCTTTATAAGAGTAAGGTCGCTAAAAGCAAGGTAAGTTGTTGTGTACTTTGATTTCCTCAGGCTTTATTCCTCTCCGCCCACTTACTGCGGTTTTCATAATTCTGCGAACTCTCGCCATCGATTTCCAACCGTAAATCCGCCTTCTGGCTTCCGTCAATCAAACTCCCGAGTCTTCTCGTCGTTATGGCTCTTTGTGCTCTTTGATTGGCCAGCAACGTAACCATTCACTGGCATGACAGGAAGCAATTTAAGCACTGCTTAGGCACTGGCCAATGAAAAAGCACAAAGAGTAACGTCGAAAAGACTCGGGAGTTTGATTGATGGAAGCCAGAAGGCGGTTTTACGGTTGGAAATCGAAAAGGCGAGAGTTCGCAGAATTATGAAAACCGCAGTAAGGATATAAAATATAAAACAGTTCACCTATGTTTTCCATTGCTTGTTTCCACAACTTCTTTTCTTGCTGAGTTCCACTTTTTCCATTGCTTAGTTCCAGTACATTTTCCATTGCTCAGTTCCACTACTTTTTTCCATTGCTCAGTTCCACTACATTTTTCCATTGCTCAGTTCCAATACTTCTTCCATTGCCCAGTTCCACGCATTTTTCCATTGTTCAGTTCCACTACTTTTTTCCATTGCCCAGTTCCACTACTGTTTCCATTGTTCAGTTCCACTATTTCTTCCATTGGTCAGTTCCACTACATTTTTCCATTGCTCCGTTCCACTTATTCTTCTATTTCCCAGTTCCACTACTATTTCCATTGCCCAGTTCCACTACTTCTTCTGTTGCTCAGTTCCACTATTTTTTCCACTGCTCAGTTCCAAACATTTTTCCATTGCTCAGTTCCACTACTTCTTGCATTGCTCAGTTTGACTACTGTTTCCATTGTCCAGTTCTACTACTTCTTCTGTTGCTCAATTCCACTACTTCTTCCATTGCTCAGTTCCACACATTTTTGCATTGCTCCGTTCCACTATTTCTTCCATTGCCCAGTTCCACTACTGTTTTTGTTGCCCAGTCCCACTATTTCTTCCATTGCTCAGTTCCACTACTTTTTTCCATTGGTCAGTTCCACTTCTTTTTCCATTGGTCAGTTCCACTCCATTTTTCCATTGCTCAGTTCCACTTCTGTTTCCATTGCCCAGTTACGCTAGGTCTTCCATTGCTCAGTTCCACTTCTGTTTCCATTGCCCAGTTACGCTAGGTCTTCTGTTGCATGGTTGTACTTGCATTGGCAAGTACAACCACCGGACCTCGCTATGGCCTGGTCCATACTGTAAGAGCTCGGTCTGATATTTCCCGTACAGACCTCGCGCTTGGTTAATAATCTCTTAATATTTTGTGTTTACAGGTACAGATGATATCACTATACGACACCAGTTATCTGGAGAATACTGCATTGACCCCAATTAGTACCATTTCCTGGGACATCAAACAGGCCCTACGTACTCTTGTAGCTCAGGAATTGCCTTCATGGCCCTTGATGTCCCAGCCTTTAGAGTCCCTCGACATGAGGTCCCTTCACTTGAGGTGCTTCATGGAACAGGAATTGGACAAAAATAGACAAGAAATACGGGTCGGTAGTACATTGGAGGAGATCTACAATAGGCTGGCAGAAGCAAGACTGGGTTCTTGGCTACACTGTTATGCACCAAAGATCGACAAGTTCCCAGGTATAAATGCCCCTGAGGGTTTGAATTCAGACAGTTTGCTTTAAAACTTCGAATAATTTGAACATGAAGCGGTCAAAAATCTTGTTACTAAAAAGTAACAAATCTTTTGATTTGGTTTTGGTGTTTTTTGAAAGGTAAAACACCATGAGAATTTTTGGCGGAACTACCACTGCTTATTTCTTTCATGGGAACCTTCAAAATTACACCAAAATAAAGGCAAACGGTATCACAGTTAAAGCATGAGAAGATGTTCCGGTAAAGGGCGGGCCCGTGACCCTCGGTCCCCCTAAATCTGCCCATGAATCTAAACTCAACTCTGACTATTCATTGCTGACTATTCAATACTGCGCTCCTGTCTTCCATCATGCGCTCCCCGCTTATCTCAGCGAGGATATTGAACGAATCCAAAAGAGAGTACTTTCTATTATATCACCGGACATGTCATATCAGGACTGCCTTGGGAGCCTAGGCCTACCAACGCTTAAAGATAGACGTAACGAATTATGTAGGCAATTACTCGATTCTATCGCGTCCGACCCTGAACACAAGCTACATCATCTGCTGCCTCCTAGACACAATTCGAACTATAATCTAAGGTGTAAAAGGACTTATAATTTGCCACGTCCCAACACGGAACGTTTCAAGCGCTCTTTCATTAACGCCATGTCGAAGTGAGAGTCAGGAATAAAGAATCAGGAAATCCACAGTTTTTAATATTAACTTAGTTAATAGATAAAGTAGATTTAAATATATCTAAATAATACTATTGTCATTATAAGTATTTTTATCCATTTTATATATATATAATTATTTGTAAAGCCATATATTTTTCTAATTTTACTCATATGTATATAACGCAAATCAGTTTTTATAACTGCAACGTTTTATGGAATTAAACTATCTATCTATCTATCTATCATCTATCTTGGATCTCGTTTGCAGAGCCAGACAGGACGTCAGGTCTGTTAATGGCCGACTGGTTGTTGCTGCATTCATCAAGTGAGGACTCCTTGGATCTCGCACTCTCGGCCTATTCCGTACTGGGCCTCGGAAAAACTGCGTCTGTGGCGTTACAGATCAGAGAAGACACCATCGCACGACGGAAGAAGATCAAGGAGCAAGAAGACGCAAGGGGAGACGCACAAACAGACGCTAACGCGACGGGAATTGCAAACGGAACTGCCAACGCGGAGGTAAACAATCTGCGAGACGCAGAATGTGACGCAAGTGTAGACGCCGATGCGTCAGCGTTTGATCTCGAGCCTGAGAGGAAGAAAGAAAGACTGGAGAATACGCTCCCTGTTGAGCCAAACTCAGGAAACAGGAGTAAAGCGCAAAGCGAGGATAGAATAGGCGGCGAAGGCATACCACTGCGCTACACCACTGTACAAACTGACGACCGTTTGCCAGCACGAGAACAATGCCCAATTTGTAGGAAACCAATTAATTTAACAGACTTGAGCCGCGGTGAATGTTCCAGCGGTCATTCGTGGAAAAGATGCGCAGTGTCTTTTCGTGTATGCGCGGACTTGAAGTATTTCCGCTGTCAGGAATGTCAAGGCTGCGTGTCGTTGCCTAGCAACTCTTCGTTTCCATGGTTACGGGAGCTGCTCCGTGCCACCACTAGTTGTCCCGTTTGTCAAAACTGGCTCAGCTGAGAATATGGACAGGTATGGAAATTATTCAATTTAAATGCCTTACAAAGATAGTATTTTGGGGATTTTGTTGTTGAAATGAAGTAGGATTTGAGGATCGAATGCGGTTTTGGCCCGACTCTCAGTCCATAACGACAATAGCACATTATAGGGACATCAAGGAGGGTTTGAGTGCAGTTGTGAAACGACTGGCCATTGATTCCTTAATCTGGCAGCATTCAATTGATTTTGACGATATGGCCACTTAAAATTATTTGTGGTCAGGGAATACTGGGATTATGGCCTTTGTACATCGTAATGGAGAGGTTTGTAACAGTAACTTGTCAAGGTATGCGACCGGTCTTTATGGAGAGTTCCGAGTATTTGACTAGGAATTTGAAGAGATAGAATATTTTGTTTATCGCTTTCCCACTAACTCAACCAATTGGCTGTAATGTATACCAAGAGAAAATTCTCTTGTGTATACCTATATCTATATCTATCTATCTATCTAACTCCCACACGATGCTGGATCTTCCGCTTATGGACTCTGGTGGCAAAACCATTTGAGGGCCTTCGCTGATTGGCTGATTTACTGGCTGCCATCCGTGGGCTCTGGATACGAGAATGTTAACATCAAAACGCTCACAAAACTAGTCCGAACCAAGGTACATGTATTCGGAAAATATTCGGGAATAGTTTGCATGGCGTTCGGAAGGCCATCGGAGCGTCTACATAACACTACGTGCTTTTCGGGTTTCATTGTTTTTATCACATCATCAACTACTCTAATCCCCTGCACTTATCAAGATGGTAGCATCCAAGTTCCATCCTCTGGACACATATGAAATTGAGTTCATTTTGTACTTTGATAGATCTGCTAACCTAACAATCGCTCTCAAAACAAACACGAAAACAAACATAATGAAATTCCAAATCGCTCTCAAAACAAACACAAGAACAAATAACGCAACCCATAAATGGGATTGATGAAATTCCATATCTAACACTTTATCAGAGTGCAGTCTATATAATGGCAAGGTCGCCATATTTTCTAGACTGTCCTAATAGATTATTCTGCATAATGATATTAAAACAATCATTAGCTAAGTGTTTACCAGTGCACATCATTGGTCGAGAGTCACAGGAAACAAAGGATCTTGCGTAGCGTGACTAGGGCCCGGAAAGATCTAAATTATTCGAATCTTTTGTAAACGTGGGCAGTTAAGCTTCCACCGATGCAAATCAAAGTTTAGACTTTCAAAAACATTTAGGTCACTAAAAAGCCCACGAGTTGAAGGGTTTTATTGATCAATGATACATTCAATAAGTGGTCAAGACTTGAGAAAGATTTCACCCAAGAAACAGCCACGAAATCACCAAATATTGGGTACTCTTATCTCTAAGTAACTTTGTGTTTTGGCCGTCTAAATTCGCGCTAGTTTGAGCCTCAGAAGAAGAGCCAAGTATTCATTTAAATAACCGACGATGTCTGAGACAGTGGAAGAAACCCAACCGAAGCCTTTCTACGAACGAATCTACAGTAACGCGAGAAACATGTCGAGGGACGAGATGATGGAATATGGTCGCTATCTGGGTGTTACATTCGCTCTCTGGCTCGTTGGCCACATGCATTTTAGTTTCGCCTGGATCGTCATGATCCTACTGGTGTTTGTGAGCTGGCAATTCGAGATTGAGAAGAAAACCAAACACAGGGAGCATATGGTGCAAGCTCACTTGTCTTCGTACATCGACAAGTTAGAAAACATGCCGTCGTGGGTGTATTTTTCCGATAAAGAGCATGCAGAGTGGATCAATAAAATCCTGCTTCAGATGTGGCCTTACGTGGGAGACATGGCGCGTGACATTTTGAAGAGCACCGTGGAGCCCGAAATGCAGAAAAACCTGCCCAAGTCGCTACAAACTCTATACTTTGACAAGATAACCCTCGGGCGCCAACCCCCGGTAATACAAAACGTGGTGTCATACTCTTCTGATAAAGAAAGCAAGAAATCCGAATTCATTTTAGATCTTGATCTCAAGTACGCCGGCGACGCACAAGTGAAACTGGCTGTCAAGAATGTCAAGTTAGGACTGTCGAAGTTTGAGCTTCATGGGGTTTTGCGCGTGATTTTTAAGCCCTTGGTTTCTCTGTACAATCCTATCGGAGGAGTAACAGTGTTTTCCTGAACAGGCCCAAGACCAAATTTGATTTGACCAACTTGCTAAATGTTCTGGACCTACCTGGTCTCAAGAGCACCCTCCGTCGAATAGTTGACGACACAGTGGCGTCGTTCGTCGTATTGCCGAACCGTGTCGCGATCCCACTCGCCGAAGGCGTCGACGCAAGCGATTTGCAGTACCCGATTCCCGAAGGCGTGCTTCGGGTGAAAGTCGTAGAAGCGCGGGAGCTCATCGCGAAGGATTTTTCCCTCATCAAGAAAGGCAAATCCGACCCTTATGCCATCCTCGAAATTGGCGCGCAAAGCTTTAGAACCAAGGGCATTAAAAATAACCTCGACCCAGTCTGGAATAAGACTTTTGAAGCGTTTGTTGATAACAGTGAAGGGCAAGACATCGAGATGGTAGTTTGGGACGAGGACACTTCAAGTAAAGATTCCAAAATAGGATTCTTAGAAACCAAAATCGCCGACGCCGTGAAGCAAGGCCACCGCGACCTGTGGCTACCCCTCCAGGGGGTCAAAACCGGGCGCGCGCATCTTGAGTTATCATGGTTTCCACTAAGCGACCAGGCATCTGACCTGAAGCCACCACAGGAAGCCGGAGCATCAGTGGCGGCTTTGATGGTGAAAATAATCAGCGCGCAGAATCTGCCTCAGCCGAGCAAGAAAGCCAGTATGAAGAGCGTGTATTGTGAAGTGAAAGTCGGTGAGGAAGTCCACAAGACTTTTATTGCATATGGGGAAAAATCGGAATGGAATCAAGGACTCCGGTTCTTCGTGCATGATCCACAAGCGGACGAGGTTGAGGTGAAAGTCATCGAAGCCAAGGGGACGCGTGACTTAGGACGCATGCGCTATAATTTGAGGTCGCTGATCCAGAAGGAGGGAATGGCCGTGCAGCAGGCGTTCAAGCTGGAGGACTCGGGCGAGAAGAGTGTGCTCACGTGCCGTTTGACGCTGAGAATGCTGAAGACCCCGGATGTTGACGTAGTGGATGATGGGAAGTCTTCCTCCAGAGCGAGGTAATGAACTGAAGCTTGTGAATTGGAATTTTAGCATAATTAATGATGCATGAACGTATTTATTGTCAATAATTTTATATAATGATAAGTCATGGTGTCACAAATGGTGTTCTGTTACCACAATTTTAAGAATTTTTAAGGAGGATCGAAATAGTTTTGTTCGCGTGCGCGCGTGCTATCGAGAAGTAGTAGAAATCCACTCGCATACTATCACGAACCCTGCAATCTGATTGGCTCCGCTTCTCACTATCTATCAAGTAATAGAGGACGAGTAGCGAAAACGCTAGCCGAAAATGTTCTAAAACTCGAAGGTAGTATGCTAGTGGGTTTCTACTAAAACAATTAGACTACTCGTTCTCGTTTTCTATTAGTCAAATAGTCAACTCTATGAGTCTAATAGTCAACTATTTCGAGCTTCCTTAAATTTTTCACTTAACCTCACTTATTGAATTCCACTTGTAAGATCCCCCATCACAAGCTCTTACGAGACCAGCGCCTGAGCGATTCCAAAAATATTCTCACAGGAGCCCCAAATAGCTTATTGTGCCTAATGCTGTGCTAATCATCTTACGGCTCTCATCTGTTGTTCAGCCAATGGTTTTGTGGTGTTTGTTTTACGTAATCACCATGAAAACAACCACAGTTTTAGTCTTGACGGCTAAGAAAATAAAACCGGGTTGCCTGTTAGTCAGCTAGGACTCTGTGCTTGCGACAAATTGAATAACAATTGCGACAAAGTTATGGTTTGGGAAAAAGATAAGTTCCCTTGTTAGAGTCATCCAAAAATCATCAGAATCTCATTTAATGGAGTCTCCTTTTTCCGTTTGGCTTATGGCGTCGTACACAAGTATTTTTGTCACCATGTTTTTGATGGGACGTGTTTTACAATTTTTGAAATTTAAAGAACGTTATATTTATAAAAAAAAGTAACTAATATAAAATATATAAAACAAATGTGAAAACAAAATTCATTTTCGTGTTTTCCTCTATATTTAACTAAATTTTGTTTAGGACTATTTGTTTTCACGCTGGAAGTAAACGCACTAAAATTGAAATCACTGTAATAATTTTTACACTAAAATGCACAATTTATTACAACTTGTATGTGTTTATTCAATTAAACTAATCGTGGGTTGTTAAATTCTGCCTGTTGTTGTTGTTGTGTTTATTTGGCTTTATTTCTCTGCTCTCGCTACTCTTTCCGTAAGAAACAAGTTGTTGGTCACCCTGTGTCCCCCATCTTCGGTAAAAAGTCCAGTCTTAAATGGGTAGTGTTACGATTTTAGGGTCAATTTAGTTACCTTAAATGAAGTTCAATTCACAAGAAATGAGCAGAACAATCGTTTAGGTTTGTTAAAGGGGCACTCGCACGCTTAATTTGTGTACAACCTGTCAAAAAAAAGTATAATTCTAATCACCAAAAATACATTTAAGTATACCGGGAATAACCAAAATAACAGTCAAGGTTTGTTAAATGACCTTTTACCTGTTAAATCAATACAAATCTATAGTGTTTTTGTTTATTATCAAGAGGATGGAATTGGATTGCGATTTGAATTATTTGCTTGTCAGGCAAGCGTGCGAGTGCTCCTTTAAGTAACCTTTAAATTGCTAGATGAATACAAATTTAGGGTATTTTTATGTGTTCTCGAGCGGATGGAAACGGATTGTGAATTTTTTATTTCTTACCAGATTGAACTGTTTGCAAACTTGGAAATTTAATAGCGAAAGCTATCAAATCTTACATCACCGCTCAAAATGTTTTTCGGACATGGTTACGTAGATTATTTTCCAGCCATAACAAGAAAAAGCTGTTGGATCGAAAATTCCCAAAAATGCGTACCATATTAGAAAGCTTTTGCCTTTTTCCACGTTCACTTGCCGAAAATCTTTAAGTCGCACCAATATTTGAGAGAAGAAACATCCCGCAGGTCGCCATGTTGGTTTAAGCCAAAGTGGGTTAAGACGATCTACAGTAAAAACCTGCATAAGAAAGTAAGAAGCTGTTAGGCTAAAATTGTGCAAACCAACCCCATGTTTCCTTGTATTTTCAAATCAAATAAGAACTTGTTTAGACTAAAATTCTAGGTTCTTATACGTGGGGTTTTACTATATTCACCAGACCACAGGTAGCCCATGCCCTCGAAAACGGCAGCTCTTTCCTGATAGGAAATCAGGAAAACCCGTTCAGTGCCAGGGAATGTTATGCGCATAGAAGAGATATCGGTAACGTAAAGGACAAAGTGTAACAAATACATTTTAATATTTCAGCCGTCGAAGCTCAAAGCGATCCAGTACGAGGGTTAGTGCCTCATCGGAATCAGCCACACCACAGGCAGCCCGTCCCACTCCTCCAGTCCCTATCCTAGTAGTTAACGGAGTAGCGCCTGGTGACGAGGCCGAACACGAGGAGACTGGGTCCGACCAGGGAAGCGTGTACGACGATAGCACAATAGACCTTCGTGCCCAGGACTTCGACCTAGCAAGCCGAGGAGACCTGGAACTACACCTCCAGTACAACCACAAAGGAAACATCCTGCGCGTCAAAGTAATTGGCGTGCGCAATCTACACCCGCATGAGCCGGAAAGCAAGACAAACCCGTTTGTCCGGTTATACCTGTTGCCTGACCGCTCGAAGAAGACAAGGCGACTGACTAAGGTTATAAAAGGCGCTTATCATGGCGAGTATAACGAGTCGTTCGAGTACGCCATTGGGTTGGACATGCTGGCGAAGAGACAGCTGGCGTGTGCTGTCAAGAGTGATCGCGGGCTCAGGAACCGTTTGATCGGCGAGGCGACGGTTGACCTTGGGGATGTGAATCTGACCGAGGGGTGTACCATTCATTGTGAACTGAAGAAAATGCACTGAGAGACAAACTTGGGTATAACGAAATTACTAAAACATTTCTAGAGTTAGCTTGGAAGCTATAAAAGTGCGTTCAGAATGAAGTAAACAACTTGCATTGTGCATTCTTTACTAGCTATCTATCATATTTAAAGGGGCTCTCGCACGCTTGCTGGCATGGCCTCTACCCTGACAAGAAAATAGCTCAAATTGCAATTCAATTCCATCCTCTTGATAACAGGTCAAAACAACCTAGAATTGCATTTGCATCTGGAGGATTATTTTGATTACTTTATGGGCAACTGTACATGTTTTCACGGTTACACGTGGTTACAGTTTTACGTATTTTATGTCCACATCTTATGACGGGACAGACAACATGAATCTGAGCCTTGTGACAAGGGTTCGTTGGAAATTTGGGCGATAGTTTTGAGGTGGTAGTTTACCAGTGCTATCCTGTATTGTGTCGATCTGTTTGAAATGTTTTACCGAATACGAGAAAAAGTTTTTAAAATGTGAGGTTAGGCTTTCCCTGCTAACAGAGGGCAGGCCTCCTCTCACAGTGAGAGAGAGACCTTCTGCCGGTCCGCGACGAGTTTCCATTCGTACACGCGTGATCTTGGCTCATGGCAACGAATAACAACTTAAATTACAGGGAAGCAGAAAAATCCAGTCAGTCTCGTCCAGAAATGGTCTCGTAAGGTTAATGTAGCATGAGTTAAAGACAAATAGAATTTATTTAATGCAGCCAAACATAAGTGTAGCGGTCCATTCAAGTGCTTCGTTTTTAGCTGCCTTTTGCGGTGCGACTTCTATGGCGATGTCAAGATGTCACATCGCGCAGTGAACTTCCTGTGGACAAACGCTCGCCCATTCTCGTCCCGTGAGCCTCCTCGTTCATCTGAGCCCACCAGGAAGGCTCTGCAACCTCTTACCCAGAGCCCGTCATCTTTTGCCAGCGACAAGAATCGGGGCTCTGGGGTTATCCAATTTGTGAGTATGCGTGGTAGATCAAGAAAATAACGAACTTCCATACAACCTTTCAAACTTTAAAAATCGATTTCCCAAGAGCCCTGAATTTTGACGCCGGCCAAAAGATGACGAGCTCTGTTTACAAGATTGGCAGGCTCTATTCTCGTACCCTTGCTCACAGGGGAGGCTCTGGTAACATCAATTTCAGGGCCATCGCTGATTAACTGATTTTGAACGTCGGGGCATGCGCATAAAGTTGTTTCTCTCAGCAGCTCTGTATCAAATGTCGCGCATGCGTCAATGGCTGTTACCAGAGCCTCCCCCGCGAGGTGACGAGACGGGGAGCTCTGGGTTCGAGAATGGGCAGGCTCTAGTCCTCTAGTGGCCGTCACTGGCGCATGCGTACAAGATGATCCTTTCATGTCTCTCGGGTTGAAAAGACGACTAACAAACGGATTTTTGGTGTTAAAAAGCGAGGTACGATGGAAGTCATCTTTTATTTTCAATGCTGAAAAAGCTAGCACATAACAAAACTAACAGATTATTCTAAGTTAGTAAATAAAATAAGTACATAATTGCGTATTTTCCGCAAAATATTTTGCATGCCCTAGAAATGTCTTGAATTTCAGTACTTAAAGAGCCTGTGTCAGCCACTCCTTTTTATTGTTTTCATTCGGTATCAGAAGACGAATTACCTGTAGAGATCTCAAAATACTCATCTACAAACAAAGTTTTCTACCGAAAATATTGCACTACATTCCCTAAATCAGCCGATGGATGCTTTTTCAAACTTGGTATGTTGGGCGGCTTGGACGTCAAAATGGCGGCTGACACAGGCTCTTTTTAAAAAGTGCTACTGAAACGAATTTTTCACCCATTCCATTTTGGTCATATCAAAACAGGCTTGATGAAAGAAGAAGATTCCCGTTTTCTCTTTTCAGATATTGTTTTTGGTTCCAGAGTTATCTAAGATTAAAGAATATGCAAATTAGCAGACTGATGACGTCACAAGACACAGGTCTAGTTTGGAAAATAGGTTAGGAAATTCTCAACATGCTTTGACATAAGAGTTTGAAACTTTCCAGAATAATAGAACTAAGTTTGATACATATCATAGACTACACAATAGTATTGCCATGGAAACCGACTCGGGTCCAGGCTCCCGGGTACAAAATAAAGAAAATCTCATTTCTGTGTCTGAGGAGTAAATGTTGGACGACCAAACTAATGTTACTATGTCTTCACGTGTAGAGGTTTATGACAGAGTCCACTTATTATCTCATGAACTAAAACAGCAGAGTAAATCGCTACTTTGCTTCAATGATTGAGTTGGGGCCTGGGCCCGAATCTGTTTCCATAGTAACGTCATTATGTAGCTATGATGTGTATCGCACATTGTTCTATCACTCTGGAAAGTTTCAAGAGCTTACGCCACAAGTATGCTAAGAAATCTCTATTTTATCGGTCCAAAGCATTACCTGTGTCAATCGTGTGACGTCATACGTATGCTAATTTGCATAATTTTCGAACCTTAATATCTCTGTAACTAACAATGATATCAAATTGGGGGAAACGTCATTTTCTTCTTTCATCATGCTTGTTTGGGTGTGACCGAAATGGAATGGGTAAAGAATTCATTTCAGTAGCACTTTAAGACTGCTGTTCCACAATTTTATTCTCCTGCGGTGTTTTCCCATTCGATAGACACTAACAGCATCGTCTCGTATCAAAGTCTAGCGGACAAAAGCGAAAGCTCATGGGGGTTTTCCTATCAACGTTGTTGAATCATAGAAAACCCATTCTCGTACCCAGTGCTCCCCGGCTCGTCACTGCGTGCGATGCTCTGGCAGCCATTTGAGGGCCTTCGCTGAATGGCTTATTTTGAACGTTGGGGCATGCACAGAAAGGTCTCTCAGCGGTTATCATAGCTAGCGCATGCGTCAATGGGTGTCACCAGAGCCTCGCGAGCTGGGGATCTCTGGGTGCGAGAATGAAGAATGTACTTTTATACTTTTTCTTTTTGAATGTGGTTAAATTTCACTTTGAATTAGTACATGATCTTTTGGATGCCTAACATGAGAAAGAGAGAGCAAAAAAGAAATTTCTCGAAACTAATCCTTGTCTAGCATTGGCCACAGTTTGCAATCACGATTTTCGCTTTTGTTTTCCCGGTTTCACTGCCATAAGACTCTATCTTTTCCACAACATCCATTCCTTCCACCACGCTCCCAAACACCACGTGTTTGCCGTCCAACCAAGTTGTTTTTGCGGTGCAGAGAAAGAACTGAGACCCATTGGTGTTTGGCCCTGCATTCGCCATGGACAAAATACCTAGAAGAAAAACACCATGTGTAAGTTCAGTAAACTTGTGAATGATCTCGGAGCTTCCAGGAAATGGCAATCTAGTAATAGCCCTCCCCCACCCCCCGTATAATACAAAGTTCGTGCGAATGTAATGAAGAATTTTTCCAATGGAGGCCCCAGAAGGGAGAAACTAAGAGAGCTGCAACACTCCACATTCTTTAATTCTGAGGCATACTTTATTGTCCTGTTTAATAGTCTTGAAAAAGTAGTTTCCTTTCAATGGAGTTCAGGCAGCATTCGAAGTAGACTTGCTCCAAGTCGTCCTCTCATATGGACAGAGCGAGGCGATCGAGCGACGAGCGAGCGAGCGACGTAAGTCGCGAGAGAACGGGGCGACTCAACCCAACTTAAAAAATCGTTTTAAGCGACTTTTAAGAAAGTCTACATTCGAAGACAATGCGCATTGTTGGTACGGGGTATAATGGGTGTATCAAATCAGGAGGGGAGGGGTATATACTAGGCGAGGAAGAGCCCCATTCACGGGGGGCATATTTTCGGAATTTTACGGTAGTAAAATTCTCAAATGGTTAAGAGGTGCACAGTATCCAGTGCACCCTCGTGCTCAACGCCACGAAACAAGATGGGCAAGAACAATGGCAACGTTAAAGAAAGTATTCTATGCAAAGTGTGACTAGAACTCAGTATCATCGGATTCCAAGGCCGATTCGTTGACCCTCGTCACGTGCTGCCTCCCCAATCATCAGAGTCGTGCTACTTGGTTTCAGTATAAAATACCTGGTCCAGTGTGCTTGAGGTTGAAGTTCTCATCGGGAAATTGTTTCCGTAAATTGATTTGCCACCAGTTCCATTGTTGTTGGTAAAATCGCCTCCCTGAAAATACACATGTATTTAGTTGCCTGATAAATGTGCAGTGTGTCATTCAGAACAGAGAAAATTTATTTATTTTGCACCAAGATGCAACGCGTGTTTGCTGGCCACTTGATTCGTGAAATGTAACTACTAGCATGCAGCACGCGCATTCATTATAAACTATAAATGAGTTTCGTCACAGCTCGTAACAGCTAATTTTTTTTTCTGTAGCCCATATTTCTTGCACAAATGTACAAACAAATAATTACAGCAGAAATAGAAGTAGAAGGCGCACCGAGCCTGGAGGCGCACAGACGCACCAGTAGACGCAGAAGATCCAGTCAACTCGGAGAATGGACGACTCCAGCTATAAACGCGCGCGCTCTTCTTTGTTCAGAAATGCCCAATCCATGTCCCACAACTACCAGAATGCAGCACGCGCTTTTTTAACAATTTGTTCGACAAATGTCCCACATTTAACCATTATCCTGCGAGATTGCGCAAAATATCGTCTGATACTTAGCCGACGAGGGACGAAGTCCCGAGTTGGCTAAAATCAGACGATATTCTGCAAAATCGAGCAGGATAATGGTTTTATTATTCAGCACATCGATAGCACAAAACCCCCCGAAAAACATGACTTTTGTGTATTATTTACGAGCTCAAAACATCATATTTCCCTCAGAGACGGATATCGCAGGATAGCTGTCATGTACAGAAGACAGCTATTGGCGTTCCAATGACCATATTTGGGCAGTGCATCGATGTGCTGAATAATAACTACCGATATGCAGCGCGCGCGTGCGTTAATTGTCCATAGGGTGGGGACTCGGGACAGAGAAATAAGGGGTGGGGCTTGGGCGCATGTCATCAAAACAACGTTTTCATCATCATCATAAGCTGTATTAAAAAAATCAATAAACAATAGCCGTGGTCTGCTGCAAATGGACGCGCTCTTTTTGCGTTTGTCCACTTGTGAACTCACTAAATTGGCAGGGCTCTCGATAGGTTTGTCTCGATTAATCTTACCTGGCACATGAAACCTGGAATTACACGGTGGAAACTTGATCCCTTAAAACCAAATCCCTTCTCTCCGGTGCAAAGCGCACGGAAGTTTTCTGCAAGGAAAAGCCAGTGAATGCGACGAAAATTGTGGTTTTAGGATGTTTTTACTTTATTTCTTAGACGTATACACCTCTTTCAAAAAAGTTGCACCGTCACAACTGTTTGCTGTAGCCCGCGATGCGTCATGGGAGAAACTAAGATCGAAATTCTCGTGTTATCCCTGTAATTTCCTCTGCGCCGGCCACCGCCCCACCCCCTCCCTCCGGTCGAATCCGGAGCACTGTGGTGAGAGGTAGTTAGCTTCCCTTATTCAGGTTAACTATTGGAAACAATTACACGAACAAACGGGACGGCGCCTGATTCATTCTATCTCCTGTTTTTAAAACTAGGATCCCTTCTCTTATCTTCTTATCTGTGTCCCTATTAGACCAGTAACGCAGCACAAACATGCTCTAGTTTCAACGTTGCACTATTGTATGAATATTTGAACGAATAAGACAACTTTGCTCCCTAAGGAAATAATTTATCGATAAACCCAAAGAGGATGATTTTCCCTCAACGTGGTGGTGAATGGCAAAGGGGGCTTTAAAGAAATGATAAAACCGAAAGATCATGCGTTCATTTCTTCACACGTCCTTGTAATCGCATCAAATCGATGAATGAAAATGTAAAACATTATACGTACACACATTCACGTTTTTAGGAAAACTTCAGTACGTGCATAATAAAAAGATACAATTACTGATTTACAAGATTGCTGTGCCGTGGAAGTCCAATATATGCTAAAAATATACGTTATTTTTCCTTCTGAATTGCCCAAGAGAAGAGGAGGAAAGGATATCTCTAGGGAGAGAGTTCCATACAAAGCCCCCATCGTAGCTTATTGCTATAACATTCCCAGTCATTTTTTACATTTGGCTGATCATTTGACCAATAGAAAAATCCTTTTATAGCTTTAGAATTTCATTTAACAGCGTCATGACTAGCTCAGGTGCACTGGACTGCGACAAAATTTTCAATCCAATTTCCTTTTTCAATCCTCTTCAATCCTCGTCAGTTTAGGCCATCCCTTTCTCAGAACCGAATAATTTAATCTTTCTACATATATATATCGAATAAACTGTAAGCTACATGCTCCATTTTCATAAGACATTGCTTAAATATTCACTTTCTAGTTTCAAGTGTGAGACAAAATCGCGTGCGAGCATTGAATAAATGTCCGCTGGAATTTGATGAAGAGGCGACTTACCGGAGGTTTTCGGGACTACATCAGGCCTAAGCTGCAATTTAACGAAAAAGGAGAAATTATTCACAAATTTTAACTAAAATTGGTAGTAATTGGACAGTTTCACGAGAGCATGTCAGCTGCACGCGATTTCAAAGGAAGGGCATCTAAACGCAGCGCTTTTATGCTGTGAACGAAGGATTTTACCTCCATAACTATCCGTCCAAGCTGCTTCTCGCCAGCCTTTACATCGAAAAATACTTTGGGATTACTAGCCATGTTGGTAGAGAGGAATCGAGCACAGTAAGTGAAAATTCGAGCCAGAGTGGTGTGGCGGCTGCTTCTTGATAAACGGCGTGGACTAATGTACTTGTCACGTGACCATCAAGCCGAATATAGAATATATCAGGACCAAACATAGTGGAATGACACAGGTATCCCGTGATTTGTTAGTGACTCAAGATCAACATGTTAGATGGGTAGGCATCTCTACGATCACTTTTACCAACATGTAATAGAATTCGGGCGGAGATATTTTACGAGTTGCGGACGTTAATGTTTCCAGCTCGCAGGGGCGAGGAGAAAAGAGCTCGACCACATAGTAGTCTAGTCGCCAGAGGGGGTTCACGTGCACCCCCCGGAACATTTATGGGGACATATATTTTTAGAACCCTTAGGGTGTCTAGAATCTGGTTTGAGGTGTCCCCAGCCCGAAAAAGTGTCCCACGGCCACTTTTTGGGCCGGTTTTTGTTTTTTAATTATATTCTTTTGTTATTAAATGAGATTCCATGAGCCAATTTTATAGATTGTAGCACTGTACAAAAAAGCTCTTTAGATTCTAAAACTATACTTTTACGATCTTGGGAATACTCTGATCACATGTAGACTAGTTAAATTGCTGTCTCAGCCTTTTCCCGTCACATATGCATATCGTTTTGATATTTCCTAATAGAAATACAAAGGCTGACAGAGTCTTAGAAAATATATATCAGTAAGGAACATAACATTTATAAAATGGGCATGTAAATTGTACATATGTGTTCAGTCTATTAATGACACTATAATAGCATACGTGGTAAGACTGGAATGCTTTTCTGAACAGTGCTACAGTCCATAAAATTGCCTCATTGAATCTCATTAAATAACAAAAGAATATAATTAAAAACAAAAATCGGCCCAAAAAGTGGCCTTGGGACACTTTTTGGGCCGTGGGACATCTAAAACCAGTTTCTTGATATCCTAAGGGTTCCAAGAAAGTATGCCTCGTTACTAGTTCCGGGGGGTGCACGTGAACCCCCTCTGGCGACTAGACTATAGAGACTTCCTATGACTGTGAAAGTGCCGCGACACGGAACCTGGCCTGCTGACCGGTCACGGTCATACGAATGAAATCCGTATACGGATACGAAAACGCGTTAGTGTGGACGGGGTCTAAGCCACAAGCATAAGTACCCCATTTACTAGCAATCACAAACTACCAAGGGTTTTTGCTGTTAGTATCTTTTATTTCTCAAGCTTTATTATGTATTTTACAAAATGCCATTTCAGTATTTAACACAGAAAATTTAACACATGAAACATTTGCTCCATGTGTACAGCACGAGCAAAGGAACAAAACGGGATTCGATCATGGGAATACAATACATCCATGAAATTGTCATGGTGTCCCATTATATAACTGAACCGATTCATGGGATTGTAAAAATTGTACTATCATTATAGGAAAAACTCTTTAGTCATTTGGATGGAACATAGGAATCTAAGCTTATCGATTCCCACTTCATATCCATAAATATAATTCTTGTTTCTGTGTAAAATGTATTGTTCAAGGATGGTTATTTAGTATTCTTACTGTCCTGTTTGTTGCCGAATAGGCTGTGTAACGACTGTTTCAACAAAATGTTATAAATAAGAACAGTGGTCTGCATAAACAACTCGGAACTCTATATTATGCTTCAACTTAGTCTTAGAAAGGTTACGAAACTTAAATTCAGGGCTGGAAATTAAGAAAATAACGAGGTTGCATTTTGGACAATTGTTTTAATTTTTAGTCGCATTTTAAAGACTATGGGTGACAAAATTGCTTAAATTTTAGTCGCAAATAAGAAACGTTTAGAAGCGATTGAAAACTGTTCAGTCTGGAAAAAAATGACACTTTGCAATCCAATCCATCCGCTCGATATAACACATGAAAATGCCCTAAAGTGTTACTGATCTAGCAGCTGAAAGGTATAAAACAAACCTACTGTAGATGTTTATTTTGCTATTTTTCGTGAATTAGACTGCATTCGCACTACCTTATAAATTAACCCCACAATCATGATAAAATTTAAGCTCGCTTAAATAAACCAATGAATAAACCAATCTAACTATCTATATGAAGCAGTTTTCACATTGTTTCGAGGCTATACACGTGTTTTACGTCACACAATACATTTCTAGCTTATTACTATTTCAGCTCAAACCGTTAATGCATAGTTAGTGCCAATGATATTTTACTGTTCAGATTTATCCGGCAACAGTTTAGTTGACAAAGTCCCTGTCTGGCAGAACGACTGGTGCAATGAGTGTCCAGGTATACAAGGCCAGACACACCCAGCTGGTACTGATCTTAACCCAAACGGTCGCCCAGTTACTCGTCAGCTTGCTGAAGTCGGAGCCCTGGGGACTGAAACAACAGAAATAATTTCAAAATATTTTCTTTCGTTTGCTATAGACGCGTCGTAAAGATCTTCCAACTGCACTGCACGGTCATCATAGTATGCAGGGACGCAAGAAGAAGGTAAAATGGTAAAACGAGTACGGTAGTTGTACGAAACAGTGGTCGACTATCATCAAAACACGCTGGTGTTTGGGTCAGCAAGAAAGAAGGTGAAATGGAAATATATGTTATTTACCGGCTGGTAGGTCCGTTTATTTTTTTTCCAACTCTAAAATTTGATTTTTTCGATGAAAACAAGCGCGAGCAAATGGTTACCGTGACCTTAAGCGGAATGTTGCAATGTTGCCAAGTTTTGTCGCTCTGGTCAGAGATAGGAAAATATCGCCCTCGCGCGCGCGCTCTAAGAACCAATCAGAATGCAGAATTCGTTACCGTGCCCTCGAGGAAAAAAATAAAGACTAGTATTTGTAAGATCGTAATCATAAACACGCTGTTCAGTCCGGACAGGGGTTTTGTTCAGGGACGGACAGGGACGCCAGGAAGAAGGTGAAATGGAAAGACTAGTATTTGAAGGAACAGAATCACAAACACACTGGTGTTTGTGTCAATCCGGACCCGGGTTTTGTTCAACATCTCTATCTTACCTGTACCAGTTGGTAAGGGTCATCATGATATACAGGGACGCCAGGAAGAAGGTGAAATGGAAGAACGAGTAGTTGTACGAAACAGTAGTCGACTCGTCGTCGTAAACACGCTGGTGTTTAGGCTTGTCGTCATCGTCATCTTTAGCAGATTCCGCATCTGGAAAAAAAGAGAAATTACTCAGGGAGGATTTACTATGGAGCTCTGCGCCTCGCATGGCTGCAATTTTTGCTCTCTCAAAGGTTTTTAGCTTTTTGACTTAAATTTTAGCGACAACGGTCCACAATCGACTAAATAGTCTTCGTAAAAGCTTGTTTAACAACATATGGCCTCGCTACCGCGGAAAACGAGCGGGTCGCCTCGTAAGAGAGAGAGAAAGGCTCCCCTGTTTCAAGCGTATTGAAGTCATCCAAGACCGAGGCTCATATCGCTCCCGTGTCTGGCCTGGAACTCCGTCTCGGTACCACAGCCCAGCGAACTGTATACCAATTGCTACATCCTCCTTGGAAGAAGAGAAAGGCTCGCCGGCGGCGTTTGTTCCATCTTTATTTGTTTCCAATGTCATGTCTTTGGCTCCCAAAATAGACGAACTACGCCATGTTGTCCAGTATGCAAATTTAGATATTGTTTGCATAACAGAGTCGTGGCTTAAAGGCCACATCCATGACAATGTGGTTGTTTTGGAGGGCTATAATATCATACGACGAGACAGGGAGGAAATCGAACACGGCGGTGTGTGCGTGTATGTCAAGGATAAGATCAATTTTGCCGTCATAAAAGACTTAGAGGACTCTGGCTTTGAGGCGCTATGGATTCAACTTAAACCTACACGTCTCCCAAGGGGCTACACCTCTATTATCCTTGGAACGCTTTATCACCCTCCTAGTGCTAATGACTCCGCCGCCCTGGAGTACTTAGAGAGGTGTTTGGCTTGTATTGAAGCGCGGTTTATAAATTGCGGCCTTTGTTTAGTTGGAGACTTTAACAGATTACAAACTTCTCGCCTCAGGAAAAATTTCAGCCTCAAACAAATAGTGAACTTTCCGACTCGAGGGAAGAGAACACTTGACCTCGTTCTTACCAACCTCCAAGACCATTACGAAGTCCCCATCCAACGCCCTCCTTTCGGTCTTTCAGATCACATGTCTATAGAAGTGCAGCCAAAGAAGAGAGAAAAATCCAGCACCTCTAAAATCTCTATAAAATCGAGAGATATGCGTCCAAGCAAACGACTGGCATTGCGCACCTACTAAGAAGCGGTAGATGTGCGCACTATGCTCAACTCCACAGATTCCTGTGAGGGAAAAGTCAGGCTTTTTGAGCAAATCATTAGAACTGGTCTTGACTATGTCATGCCTGTGCGAATGCGCAAGGCACTTTCTTCTGAACCGCCTTGGATAACATCAACTTTAAAGAACTTAATACAGAGGCGACAGAGCGCCTTGTCGCGCGGGGATGAACGGGAGTTTCGTGAACTGAGAAACAGAGTCAACCGTGAGCGAAAGCTTTGCCGCTCTAAGTACTTCAAGGCAAAGGTGGAGCACCTGAAGGAATGCAAGCCAGCCGTGTGGTGGAGAGAAGTGAAAAAACTCAGTGGGTGTCCCCCCCCCCCCTCTTCAGCGGAAAGCGATATTTCTAAATCGCTTCAACATCTGCAGGGGGGACTAGATCAAATCAGCCTAGCTAACACCATTAATGAGGCATTTCTATCACCTATGCAATGCTTCACTCCACTTTCTGATGACCACGCTTGCGTTGCTACCAGTACCATCCCCAGTGTCCCCCTTGTCGTTCCGGTGGAGTCAGTTTACAAGAATCTTTCCAAGCTTAACCCGAGGAAAGCCCATGGCCCCGACAACATCCCGGGATGGCTTTTAAAGGAAAACGCAGATGTTTTGGCTGGGCCAGTTTCAGATATACTGAACTGTTCTTATCGTGAGGGGCGCTTACCACTGTCATGGAAGGTTGCTGATGTGGTCCCGATCCCTAGGCAAAAACCCGTCCAGGATGTAAATAAACATTTACGTCCTATCTCTTTGACTTCCATCCTTTCCAAGGTTTCTGAAGATTATGTAGTTGATACATACGTAAAACCAGCTGTTCTGGAAAAGATTGACCCTCGACAGTTCGGGTCGCTACCCAAATCCTCCACCACGCATGCGCTTATTAGCATGGTACATGAATGGCTGAAATCGACTGACGGAAATGGGGCTGTTACGAGAGTCATGATGTTTGATTTTCGCAAAGCTTTTGATCTGATTAATCATGAGGTGTTAGCTCAAAAGCTATCTCAGTATCGCATTCCGGAATCGATTAAGTGCTGGATCCTGGACTTTTTAACAAACAGAAGACAGAGAGTGAAGCTGAACCGTGACTGCATGTCGGAGTGGCTCGCCGTGCCAGCAGGAGTCCCTCAGGGGACCAAGCTTGGTCCCTGGTTATTTTTGATCATGATGAATGATTTGAGTGTGCGGGACACGAATATCTGGAAGTATGTAGATGACACTACCCTTGCTGAATGCGTTGAAAAGAAAGCAACTAGCTTCATGCAGCCGTATGTCGATGAGTTTGTTATGAAATCCAAAGCTGATGGTTTTCAACTAAATGTAGCAAAGTGTAAGGAACTTAGAATAACATTTTCCAAATCAAAGGACATTTTAGAGCCTATTGTTATCAATAACACGATCATTGAATGCGTTCCATCTGCTAAATTGCTAGGGGTTATCATATCTAAAGATTTAAAGTGGAATGCACATGTGGAAATGGTATGTATTAGAAAGTTTCATCTCGACTTTATTTCTTGAGACAACTAAAGCGCGCAAGGGTTCCAACTAAAGACCTTCTAAGTTTTTACACCACTTGCATTCGCCCGGTCGCAGAATATGCGTCCCCTTTGTTTCATAATTCTCTACCACAATACTTGTCCGAAGAACTAGAACGCCTACAAAAGCGTGCGCTCCGTATTATCAGTTCCGGTGACTTGTCTTATAGGCAAGCTTTAGATGTCTATAATATGCCAACATTATACCTCAGGAGAGAGGAGATAGGTGACACCCTGTTTAATGACATTGAGACTTTTGAGGACCACAAGCTGCGCTCTCTGTTACCACCACCTAACCCTAGTACTATGAACACTAGGAGGAGTCGCAAATACCAAGTGCCACGATATAGAACAAATCGCTTTAGAGACAGGTGGGTTAATCTTAAATTAAAACCAGGTTTGGTTCTGAACAAAACCATCGAGTACCCTGGCCTAGAAACTTTGAGAGAAAGAGTAACGCTTGCTTCAAATAACTGAACTGGGATTCAAGGATTGGATATTAAGAATCTGTTCATAAAACCAAAAGCACCCACTAGCACTAAGGGTTTTGCCGTTCGCCACACTGACTAGGAAATGGGGAAAATTGAGAACGTAGCTTAAAGGGGAAAGTTTAATTGTAATCACCAAAAATACATTTAAATTTACCGTTAATAACCGAAATAACAGTCCAGGTTTGTTAAATGACCTTTAAACTGTTTTGAAAATCAATACAACTCTATAGGTGTTGTTATCTATAATCAAGAGGACGGAATTGGATTGCTTTTTTGAATTATTTGCGAGTGCCCCTTTAAATGCAGTGTTTTAGTGTATCTTACCACGACTGTAGTCAGGCAAGAGAGTTTCTTCCATGCTGCTTGATTGTCTCAATCCAACACTACCAATCTGCGAGGAACTGCTGGTGCGAACGCTAAAAACAGAGCACAAACAGGAGCGTAATTAGGGTGGTCATGATGTGCCTGTGCCCCCCCTTTTAGATTGCAGTTATTTATTTATTCAGTTAATCAGTCCGGACCCAGTCCTTGTAAATCAAAGACAATATAACGTACCAAGAATAAACCACCATGGCAAACATCAACACGGCAGCCACAATCGAGTGTCCACTCATAGTAGGGGTGAGATTGCTGTCACCATTCAACAGGGCACCGCTCGGATTACAAACAGCATCTGCAATTGAAAAACAACATGTCTTGCTGTATTTTCCCTATATTGATTGAGGTGCTGAATCTTTGTTATAAAAAGACAGCCAATGAAAATGCAAAGAGAGAAAAAAAAGTCACTCTTTTCAAGTTTTCTTGGGTCACAATTACAGTCTTTGCGTGTGTAACCGTGGGCGCCTGACAAAGTTTCTTACAAGTTTGTGGCTCATTGCTACTTTCATTTTCTCGTTTTCATGACAACAAAACTGTTTTATTTTTTACCTCCATTTTGTCTTTGTTTTCTATTCAAAATATCGTAAATGGATCAATCTTTGGAGGTGTAGGGTATAACAAAACTTGTACGAAACTTTAATAGGTGGCTTCGGTTGGACGCGCATGACTGTAAACGCAAGCCGGACTTACTTCGCTCCCTGATTGGTCAGTTGCTTAATTCGTTTCTGATTGGCTAAGGCCTTGTGCAAACGTTGAACTTCAGTTCTTCTGTCGAACTTTTCCTTTTTCAAAGGATGGCGCTTCATCAGACTTTATAATAGAAAATTTTCTATTGTTTTGGATTGGAACGGTGCGACTCTGGCGCAACGTTTGACGTAGGCCTAAGTGTGTTAAGTGGTTTTTGACTCTCAACTTAAATGTGCTCATTAATCTTGACTACAACTAAATTCATTGTTCCGCGCTGCAAATATTTAAAACGTTATGTTGGGTTTCAGTTTTAAAAGAAATCAAGTGCTTTATTTGTGCCCATACCAGGTTCATTAGACATGCCAGACCACGTGAGGTACATTGTGTAAAGTGTGATCACTGCAGCTTGAAGTAGGCCAGAGCTGGGTTGTACTGAAAATAATCACAGGTTTACTATTGTTATGATAAATGTAACTGTACTCAATGGACGATTCTAGCTCGCACGCTCTTCTTTATTCAGAAATGCCAAAGCCATGTCCCACAACTACCAGAATGCAGCGCGCGCTTTTTTAACAGTTTGTTCAACAAATGTCCCGCATCTACCGACATGCAGCGTGCGCGTGCGTTATAGCTGGAATCGTCCATTTGAATCCATAAACTGTCACACAAGTGATCTCCTTGTAATTTTGTCCAATTCTCGTGTAAATAAAGGGGTCATGATGCTAAACACCCGGGGGACTCTCCTATTTTAGGGGCAGGTGTACTCGTCTGGACCTTTCAATTTTATCCCTAAAAGGTACCAAAAGGGTGTGGCTTCGTTGATTTTGAACCATAATAGGTACAAACAAGTGTGTTATTGATGAATAAAATCATTTTGATTGTTTGTTAGAACAGATCTCTAAAAGACCTCCTAAAAGGTACCAGAGGCCGGATTTTAACCCTAAAACAAAGGTATGACAAGCATCCCCGCCCCCAAAAATAGGGAATCCTCCCAGGGGCTAAATGTTTTTAAATAATCTTGATGGCAACCTAGTAAAATACCTTTCAAAGTTTACATACAGTATATAGAGATGTGTATAGAATTGCACTTAACATGGATTTTTTCTATTACACTACTTCAGGTGGCGAACTTTGAAATTTAATTTCTCCGCTTTCCGAACCCAAGTTAATCCTTTAAGTAAATCTTCCAAAACAAACTAAAATCAGAGCAATACGTTCTAAACTTTTGAGTAACTGGATTCTTGGCCACGTTTGTCAAAATGCTCGAAATTATGGTAAAATTTCTCTCTCACATCTAGAAAGCATAGTTGAAAATATCATACAATATGGATATTTGCCATGTTAATGGTATCTTACATTTCATATTTTTCATTTTGCTTCATGTTGATGTATCGATTCAGATTGGCTACGAGCGTGCACTTTACTTTGGAAATCACGCAACTGGAGTTTGCATGACATTGTTTATTCCAGATATCACAAAAACCTCATCCAATAATTGCTTAAAAATTTTCTGATCCTCACCCTCTTGAACTTTAGGCAAGATAGCCAGGACTGAGACTCCAACGCTCAAGCAAAGGTTGAGACTGATAAAGAACTTGTTGGTCTTGCAACCATCAGGCTAAGGAATTAAAAAAAAAGTATGACGAAATAAGTTAATGATTTCTTTTTTGGGAGGGAGATGTCGCACTGGGGATTGTATCTGTTGTGATTTCAGGAGCCTGCTCTCATAGTGTCCAGCCCAGAGACTTGAAAAATGAGGATTTTTCCGCCAGATGCACAAGTGCATCAGTTGACAGTCAGCAGACTGTAACTGGCCCTTACTGCAATTTTCATAATTCTGCGAACTCTATACCAACTAATGAACCGTTTGGCTCACTTCAATCAAACAATGTGACGTAATCACTTTAGGACTCTATTGATCCTGTTAGACTGTTACTGTGTGACTACCTCAACCGGGCCATCACGTAAAAAGTTTGTCATTTAGAGATTCAAACCATTTTAAGGAAATTTAATACGTGCAATACGTCTGGCGATAAATAATTATGCCTGAGATGTCAAGAAAGTCGAGATCCTTTGTTCTGTACTCGCTTTCTGATTGGCTTACTTCTTTCAAATGGCCCGGTTGACATAGTCACACAGTAAACACTGGGCTACTGAGGCAATTTATCAGCTAGAGACTAACAACACAACACTACCTGTGTGAAAAAGTAGAAGAAGCAAACAACAGCAGCAATTGATATCAAGTACATTCCACTGGTCACTATAACCAGCCCTAGAAAATAGAATGGGAATACCAAGCAAATGCAACATGAGTGGTCATGAATCTAGCCAGCGCAGCAGCTCTAAAGTGAAGGGGAGGGAGTTGGGGTGAGTGAAAACCGGAAGAAGCGTGGCGACAAGGGGTTCTGTGAAGAGAACAAGACTCAATAACCCCTTTCGGTGCTTCTTCCAGTTTTCGCTCACCCCAACTCCCTCCCCTTAGAGCTGCTATGCAGGCTATCTTGAATCAGCAAAAGCTTTTTAGATACTTCGGAATTGATAGGGTATGTAGATTTCACAAATACTAAATATCAATAGCCATGTTGAGTGAAATTTTGTACTGACATCGTCTGATGGCCAGCCAGCTCTGATTTTCAGCCCTGATTTAAGTTATTTCAGGAAAATACAAATCATGATAAGGAATGTAATTTATTACACTCTGATATGAACAGAACAAAACTTGGAACCAGAATGTACATAACTACCAGTACTTACCCCAATACCACCTTTTGTTTCCAGTTGTTTCGAATCTTTCAACCCTGGATAATGATACAAAATGGTCATGACAGAGATGAGGAATAAAATATTTTATTCGCTCAATTTTTTTGCTATTATATTTTCCCCCATATTATTTGTTATATTTACAACCCAACAAAGTGAATAGAAATAGCAGGGTTCATATGCTTTTGTAAAGAAAAAAAATCCAGTATTTTCCAGAGGACTTTTTTGCAAACAAAAAAATATGTAAAAATTGTGTGAGTAGTGGCCATGTTGGTGTAAGAAACAAAACTAGAAGGTGCTCATTTGCTGCCAACAATCATAATCATAGCCGCTGATTTTATACCCCCTTTTTTTCTAATCCATTTTCAGGACTTTCCAGGAGTTCAATAAAAATTCCAGGACTTTCGTGAGAAAATTTTCATTCATGCTAATGGTTTTCTTAGTTTAAGCTTGATAAATTATTGAGTTGAAAATGTCACATGATGCCCTGACTCTGAATTGGAAAATCAAAATCAATTGCTTACCATCTCTCACTCCAGTTGTAAGCAAAGTCAATGAGGAGAATTAACTGCAGCAAGATGAACAGATAACCACCAACCATACCAATGTACATCCAAGCTGCCAAAAATAGAGTGAGAAGTTAAAAGGGTACTGTAACAGTTGTTTCAACAACATGTAGTAAAATAAGACCAGTGTTTTAAACAACTCACAATCCTATTTAATTATGTTGATGTGTGGTTCCAAAAACTATCCATACCCCCCCCCCCCCAACAGAAGGGTTTTGAAAAGTGACCCCTCACCCGTCTGGAAATTCCGAAGAAAATGATATGGAAAAGATCAGGTAAATTGCCCCCACCCCTCCCCCCACCCCTCCGGAATTTCCAATCCCTTCCATAGGGGGGGGGGGGGGGGGGGGGGATGGATAATTTCTGGAAACACACAATTCCAAATATTTGTAGAAAGGCATTAAAAAGCCAGATTTTCAAGGCATTTTGTGGAAGTATTTTGAGGGCGACATTTGCACTAACGAAATTTCCAAAAATGTATCATTCTTTTGATTATTCATCACTGCAAGTGGTGACATTGAGCTGTAAGTTCTGGGGAGTTGGTCACAAATATTTATTTTTTACTATTTATTCATTTATTTGAATTCCAACAAGCCCTAAATTAAAAACAAGCATGTAGCTTTTAAATTGCAATGTGTGGTTTTTTGCAAAAAATATCCATACCCCCCATGGAAGGGTGTTCAAAAGTGACCCCTCTGGAATTTCCAAAGAAAAAATACAGTAGTAGCTTGTCCTTTAAAAGTGAAGATGAACATGACTTCACTCCATGGGGGAGAGGGATGGGTGCGAAGATGGATAATCAGTCCGATCCTCGTGCGGAAGCTTCTGTTACAGTAAGGACGGTAGGATTTGGGCTAAGCTTGAAATTTTAAATTTGGGGGGAGGGGGGTATGGATAATTTCTGGAACCACACATTATTGTTAAGTGCTCAGAATGCTGATATCAAGATTCCCAGAACTGCACTGACCTTTCCCAAAATCTCCTTTGGGGATGAAAAATGCTGCAACAATTAGTCCAACAAATAAAACCAGCTTGACAAACCAGAACCTATAGTATAAAAAAAAATTACAATGTACAGTAAAAATTGTTAATAGCCTGCATAGGGGAGGGGAGTCAGAACGAGTGATAACCAGGATTAGTATAAACCAACTAATGGTCTATTAAAAATCCTGCATTCTGATTGGCTGAGCTACTAATGGTCTATTAGTGATAGACCGTGCCTGGCAAAACCACCACCTTTGTTTGCAAGAAAACTTGATTTTTTCAACATAAAATAATGGAATTCATTGCCAAAACTGACCAACTAGTTGGTTTATACTAAAACAATTAGACCTCTCGTCCTCATGTGCTATGATATCAATAGACCATTTGGCCTTCGGCCTCATGGTCTATTCATCATAGCACATTCGGCCTTGAGGTCTAATTGTTAAATAGCGTGACCAACTGTGCCATCTAAGGCACCTCAGAGCTGCAAATTGTGCCCATGGGGGTCGCTTTTGTGACTAAGTTCATCTCTTTTGTGACTAAACTTTGTCAGTCAGTCAAAGTTTTGCGACTCACTTTTTGTCTAACTTGCTGCCGCAAGTTTATATTTGCGACTAACATTTTACAAAATGCAACTAGAATTGTGAAACTTGTCAACAAATTTCGACTGGCCTTTTTTTTTTTAATTTGCAGCCCTGCAGCTGATATTGAATAGACTAATTTGTTATATTGGCAAAAACATGGCAGAATATAAGCCACTCTGATTGTGAAATCTCTGATTGTGATTGCCTTGTTGGATATACAAACTATATTTTGCACTTGTCCATGATGGCAGCTGTGCGATCATCGTGATAATCTCCTGTGTGCAGAATAATGCCTTTTTCATGTTAACAAATAAAGAAAAACTTTTCAATTTTCTGCACCATTGCCCATATTCTGCACTATAAGGCAAAAATGCCTGCACTATTTCCTGTGTGTTTTTCCACATGTTCTGGTCATGCTTACCCATTTTGAAACTTGGCTCTTGGATCTCTACTTGATGACACTTTGAACGTAATGAGAGCCATCAAAAGGAAAAAGCCAGCCATTCCAAAACACACTCTGTACACTGCTAAGTATCCCACCAGACTGTCACATTCATTATGTGGTAAAGACTGACAGAAATGTGGGATGTTATCAAGTTTGTCTCGTATGCCAGGAGCAAGCATGACTGCAGAGACCACAGTACCCAGAAAGAGAAGAATGCTGTACACTATTCGTGATGCCGTTGAATTCTTGCATGACGGACACCGGGCACAGCAGCAGAAGCATGCCGAGGACCCACAACAGCATGCAGCCTGCGAAGAGGAAAGTTATAGGCATTGGCTTGTTAACAGTGTTAATAAATTCCATGTTCCACACTGCCCATTTTCAAAAATATTCTTCAAGGTCACAATGGTTGGGATGATAGCTGGAAATCCTGAAAAATAACTAGCTAAAATGTGTTTAAAACTTTTGCAGTTAACAAATCAGCACTATTTCCCCTAAAAAATATGACCAAAGGCAAAGTTCTCTGCATCTGTCATTTTGTACAGTTGTGTCTGTTTTTTTTAACTGCCTGTTTGCAATAATATAGGTTCAATTTAGGTTATAATAAATAACTTGATTATTTTTTTTTTTACTTCTTAAAACTGCAAAGAATAGTTCAGTTCAGTTCAGTTCAGTTTATTAGCACATATTATATTACATTACAAACAAACAAGGTTATACACTACAAAAGAAAACAGCTATAATAAAGATTTATAATACAAAGAAACAAAAGCAAAGTGCGTAGTGACCATAGTAGCGCATGGCTTTCGAGATGGTCACTACCACTGAAAATAGAGAGACTAATATGAATTTAGATTTGAAAGAAATCATTAATTCCTTTTCTTCTCTTTTTATTGCCTTCCCTGCGAGCAGAGGCTACTTGCCTCTGTATTTTCTTTTACTTTTCATGTTTTCTTGTGTTTTTCAACTACTCAAAAGAAGTTGCCTCTCTGTTAGCAGGGTATTTATTGCCATGCAAATTATGCACAATTATGCTAAACTTTGGAAACAAAACAAACAGCTTTTCCCGAGCTTTTCTAACAGAATTTAAATGTATAAGATTTCTTCAATAAGACTTTGACATCTGTACTGGGTTATTCCTTTCAGAAATCAAAACTGGCGTATTGAATGAAACATCTGGAGTAGTTTGGGTTTGCTGAGTAGAAAATCTTATTTTAATATTCGCAGTGAAAACCAAGCGAAACCTTTGAATATCCATGATCGCGTGCCAAAGAAATATAGCATAGTTATATTCCATTCTGAACAAGAAAAATACGAGTTCAGATAATAAATTGTATACAGCAAATGTTCGGGAACTCATGTACAGCCTTATCTGGCGCTTTCAGCGTTAAAAGAATTGAAAAGCAGACAAAGTTGGAACGTACCACTGGAGCGACTGTGCTAAGACACGAACCACATGAAGCACAGCTAGCAATAGTCCCAAGAGTTCCCAAAATACCACCCATCGCATCACAAACGTGTCATCTATCAGATGGAATGGCTTTTAGTTGAGGAAGAGTGAAATATCCTCGCGATTTCAGTGTTTTTCTCGATCGATTTCTAGTTCTGTTTTTGTCGTATGGAAAAAACACCACCTTCTGTCGAGGCTATGACGTCATTAAAATTTAGACCGACCGCAGTGCAATGTGGGTACTAACCTAGAAGTAAAATTTGATTTTTAAGTTATATTTCAAAAACGAGTTCAAGTGTTTCATTGGGTTTGCAAACAACGAGAAAACCATTGAAACACGAGCGGCGTAGCCGCGAGTGTTTTATTGTTTTCGAGTTGTTTGTAATCCCAATGAAACACGCAGAACGAGTTTTTGGAATTACTTCTCACACAAATAAAATACACAGTTTATATCATGTTATGCAATCACGCTTAGAATGTTAAAGAACAAAAACGTGATTACATAAGCCCAACGACGCCAAATTAGCTGATTAGATCAGCCCTTTTGTTCAGGCAAAGAACATGCCATCTAATCAATTGCTAGATTGTACAACCTTGTATATGCTAATTGAATCGCCATTTCACCTTGAACATGGCGCAGTCAAGGTTTCGCCCGCCTAAGACTGCGGAAGAAAAAGAAAGGATAGCGGTATCCACCCGGCAAAACTCTCTACCAAATCGTGTGCGAGATACGTCGGTATGTGCTGGAACGAAAGCCCAACCTGGATTTCAATTTCTTGGATGGCAACGACAAAGGTTAGTATATGTTTATATGTCCACGTTTCTGCTCCAAGCATGCCATTAGCCACGATATTATCAGTGTAATTTGGAGAGCTAGAAAGCAGTGAATTCACTAGGAGCAACCAAAATATTAGCCTACGCTTGTTAAGTAAGCTTTCGACTGATAAATTAACAGCGCTTTGCAGCGTTTTGGTTCAAATTAAAGCGGATGGAAATGGATTGCTAGTTTTGATTGCTGAAAATATTTTTGGGTCTTTTGGGCAAAACAAGATCCGAGTGCAACAGCGAACTCTGGTGTTTGCATGTTCTGATAACACTAGTCATATTTATAACATTTTTGTTTTGTTAGATTTGCTCACTTCAAACGTTTGCTAAACGCAGAAGGGAAGGACGGGACGAGCGGGCAGGATTGGCGCTAAAGAACAAGAAAGAGAAGAAGCTGCCGATCAAGACAATTAAACATGTTATTGAATTGTGTTTGAGTAGTCTATGAATATGCTAATTAAGAACTCAATATCACTAGTGTTTGAAATCATTTCAAACACTAGTGATTTTCAACTGGTGTTTCATTGGGTTTCCAAAGTCATACACCTGACCAAATGCAAGAACCCCATTGGTCTACGCCCTCATGAATAATTAATGAGTTTGAGAATATAATATAAAGAGCCAAGGGAAAATGATCTCCAGAGAAAGCAACCCCAACACACGGATCTCTTTCCATGACATTGGCAGAAGAGCGTGACGCTTTCTATTTTAGAACAGGGAGCTATTTTTGCAATGTGGGTACTAACCTAGAAGTAAAATTTGATTTTTAATATAAAGAGCCAAGGGAAAATGATCTCCAGAGAAAGCAACCCCAACACACGGATCTCTTTCCATGACATTGGCAGAAGAGCGTGACGCTTTCTATTTTTAGAACAGGGAGCTATTTTTAGCGGTGCCTTCTGATTGGACGTGTCCTAGCAACAGACATCACTGTGAGGATGCATGTGTGACCAGCATGCTACGTGACGCTGCACTGTTGCTGTTCTCATAATATGATTGGCTGATTTAAGTATGGTGTCCTAGCAACAGACATCACTGTGAGGATGCATGTGTGACCAGCATGCTACGTGACGCTGCACTGTTGCTGTTCTCGTAATATGATTGGCTGATTTAAGTATGGTGTCCTAGCAACAGACATCACTGTGAGGATGCATGTGTGACCAGCATGCTACGTGACGCTGCACTGTTGCTGTTCTCGTAATATGATTGGCTGATTTGCCATGGAAAATTCGGCACCAAAAAAATATGAAAACAACTCTGAGATCTACGTTTTATGGCAGTTACTTTAATTCAAACATATGGATACAAGAGGATGCACGCCTGTAAAATAACAACAAACTGTTCATGCACGCAGGAAACGTCCTAAAAATACAAGAAATGGTCTACTTGGTATCTAGATGTCCCAACATTATCTGATTAAATTATATATGATGAAATGATGAATATGATTATATAAGATAAAGTTACAATATGATTTACGAAGAAATTATTTAATGATATATAAAATTAGTTTATGATTATAAAGATATAAATACATATATTTTTTAAAGAATTTTTTTTTATTAGTTTATAAATACATATATATATGAGCAGTTGAAACGCGAAACGGGCCTTATCCCAAAACAGGGCTACCTTTTCAAGGACTGCGAGGCACCATCTCAAGTTCGGCATTTCGCTTGCGCAAAACCGGCGTAGGCATTTCGCATTGCGTTTGCTCATATATATATTTTAAATGAATAGGTAATTAAGATTTATTTTTTAATCACTTTGATTCTATCTGATATGAATGAAATTAAATAATAGTTGTTTTTATAATTATTTTATATATATTTTTTTCAAAATAAACACTATACTTTATGACTATATGAACGAAAAAAATTGCTCAGCCATTAGTTAAATTTATGACCTGTATAGTCTTAATCACTGGGGTCCAGTTAAACAAGCTCTGCTTCCTTTGGACCTCAGGTTCACTCATTGTAATATGAATATCTTACTATATGCCCAATGTAAATATGTAATCCGCAATGAGTGAAATAAAAGATCTATCTATCTATAACATTTCGTCCTGATCTAAGGGGGGGGGGGGGGGGGGGGGGGGGGGGGGGGGGTATCATTATTATAAAAATTGCTAAAGGGGTTTTGAGGTTTTTATTGATACTTGGAGGGGGGTCAAGAGGATTTGCGGCTGAATGGTAAATCTTGACAGCCCACCCCTGGCATAAATATAATGAATGCTCCCTTAAAAGCGGGGAGAGGTGTCGCTGTGTGTATGGTGTGGGAGGTCATTCCATACCATTGCCCCGCTATAACTAAACGATCATTTCACGAAGTTGGTGCGCGGCTTTGGTTTGGCCAGCTTGTTTTCTGAATTTCTAAAATTATGGCTATCTTGCGGAATTGAAAAAGTTCACTAAGGTTTTTTTTTTTTTTTGGGGGGGGGGGGGGGGCAAGATCGTTTACCATCAGGGATTTATCATACTCCCTTTTGTTAACTAGCCTGTCCCAGCCAAGCACATCGAGGACTACTTTAGAGCTGGTGTTATAATTTGATTTAGTAATGACTCTGGAAGCACGATTTTGTAGTTTTTCGGTAATTTTTCCGAGAGAAACATGGCTAGTCCATCCCAGACTGCACTGCAGTATTGGAGGTGTGGCTCGATCAGCGCGCCGTAGATTTTTATAGCTGTTGTTGTATCAATAAAAGGTCTAACGCGTTTGAGGGCCCCTATGGCCGATGAAACTTTCTTGGAAATTATCTCGATGTGCTTAGTCCAGGACAGGTCGTTATCTGTGTGAAGACCGAGGGATTTTAGTGTGATGTACCCTTCTTATGTTTCTATCTTCAATGGAAATATTAATTTCATCATTATCTTAATTGCGTAATTTTCGTCGTGAGGTGATGACCATATATTCTTTGATTGAATGAGAAAAAAGCTACAGGACGTCTCGATAAAATACCAGCAAACTTTTGAAAATTGCTCATAGACGTAAGTGCTGCATCTCTTACTAAACTTCTTGTTAGGAAATCCCCCTTATTATTTGGAAGGTCTGTAAGTATTTTTTTTCCTCATATCTTAGCGAATAGGTAGGAAAACATTCACCAAAATAGATATGCCCGAGAAATCAAATCGAAAAATAAGAAAAGGTTGCACCGTCACAACTGTCTGTCGCAGCCAGTCGTATGGGAGAAACTTTATAAGAAGAACAAAATTCTAGTGTCAGCCCCGTACAAAATTTCTTACGAGCGATGTATTGTAGAAATATCATTTGGCATAACCTGGGTGATAAGTATGGCTATTTACCTAATGAAAAGCAGTTTTAGTCTGGTCAATTTTAGCCTGAAAAAATCCCGAACCTGGAAAAAATTGCAACATGGGAAATTTTTGGTATTAATTGTCAATTCCTAGAAATCCGACACCGGGGGAAGTTAGTTAAATATCATAGTTAGTAGAGGGGACTGGTTAGGAGAGCCGGCAATCTTCAAAAGAATACAACAATAGGGGCTTTCTGATGTTTAAAGTACCGTCATCCGAGCGTGACCGTGCACAAGCATCAAAACAAGAGAGTGGCTGTATGGAACTTTATTGATTTTGCAAGCGATTTTTCAAGATTGTGAAGCGATCGATATTTGCAGAAAAATTAGCTACAGAAAGCAACGTTTGTTCTAACTATGTATGGAAATAAGTGTAGCTTTGATTTGAGAAATTATAAACCCTACGAGCAGAAATTTAACAATCGTGATATCGCTAACACGTGATAGCTGAATTCACACTAGAGACGAGCTTCCCGTCTCAGACGAGTTTCTCGCCTTGAATATCAGCGGCGTAGCCAGGAACTTCTGAAGTTCCACGTGACAACCCATAAACTTTTACCGGCGACGTCAAGGGCGGCTTTTGTTTTCGGCGGCACTTAGACAATGAAAACACAGAAACTGGGAGAATGTTTATAGACTGTACAGAAGAAACCGGGGAAAATTTTTATAAGGTTTTTCCGTTGAAAGAAATAATTTCTGAGCGATGAGTTACGGCTATGAACAGTTTATTTCTTTTATTTCTCTTAGCGTATAATTCGAACTTTAGTTTGGAACTGAACAAAAAATACACTGATTTGTTATTATGTATTCAGTGGGCCATATCTCGGTCGCGTAGCTTTCATTCGATATGGCCTTTCGAAATCAAGGGACAAATATTGCTAAATCGAAAATTTGCTTTTTGTGACGTCATCACTTTAGGACTCTATACGGGATTCGTCAAAACTCAGGATTATTTAGTCTTATTTTGCAGAACTGGTTATATAAACAAACACAAAATTCACATTATGCAGTAGAAAGAAATTGGAGACCGGAAAACCCCAAATTTAACCATGAATAGCTTTTCACAAAATTTGACACGTATTTTCTCACATATCTATACTATTATAATCGGGTTGTCTGCGCAAACGTTTCTGATTGGCTAAATCGTCCGCACTCACTCCGCTTGGCCCTGAAGCTGTGTCGCCAAACGAAGTTCTCAAACCTGAAAGAAGGAGGAAATCTCTCAGTGGGCGTGTTTTTAGGGGGAACTTAGGGGGAACTTAGGTTGGGTCTTCTAGCGTCTGTTTTCTTGTGTTTTCTTGTTTTTCTGATAATTTGCCGTATAAAAATCCCATGTTGCAATTTTTTCCAGGTTAAACGCTAAACCAGGCCCGTAGCCAGGGGGGTTCCGGGGGTGCGCCCCCCCCCCCCCCCCCCCCCCCACGCGACAAAAAGGTCCGCATTTAAAACCCATGTACGCTAATGTATACGGTGGTAGTGAAATAAATGAATTGAATTAAGGGTTTGAAAACACTGTTACGTTCTAATTCGCTACGCTCAAACGAACGTAAAATATTTTGCACTTAAATGCAAAATGAACGACAAACAACAGTGTTTATATGGTTGGATACTCAGGCATCCAAAGTGACCGTGTTTATTGGACAGTTCTTTAACTAATGATAAATCTTCATAACCCTAACTTATTTGATATCTCTAGTCTTTTCCCTACGTCATCTAGAATGTACATGTCTTTGGCAGTGTCTGTCTTCCATCTTCCGTGAAGCTTGATCAGTCTGTCTGATACAGGACCTCCGCAATCACTATTTGCAACAGATGTAGCTCCTCCAGACCTAAGGCTATGTAATCCATAACATTTCGGATCATATCCAATAGACATTATACATTCCTTAAAAATTTCCCGGCAGCATGTATATGATAAAGTTTTACCGCGCAATTTATATGTATTAGATCGCTTACTAAAAGTTAGCGGTCTAAATATAGGTAGAATGTCGTTCGTTTCCATATTTGCAAGGTGAATATATCTTTCCAATAAAGCTACCGGACAATATTTAGACGATAATCTCTTGATGTATACATGCCTGCCTTCACGATAAACATCGGTCTTAGATTTTGGAACAAAAATTTTTACATACTCCTGTGTAAATTCAATATGGGCTGGCGCTATTCTGCTTAGCTCATCAAATCGAAAAAATCCTGCATACGCAATAGAACAAATGCATGATATCCTTAAATTCTTCAGATTTGCATCAATCTCTCCATACCTATCGATGATTTTGCGTATCATTAACGGTGTTATAGGCGATTTTTTCTGTACTGGGTTTTTCAAACGCTTCGCAGCCTCTAAAATATTGTGACAAAGCGGACTATCAAGAGGGTTTTTTAGAACCTCTGGCGCAAATGAATGAAACCATTTTAAGGCTGCGTGCGCGAGAACTACTGCTGCATAGGACTTAGAGTCTTCATAAATCTTTGTAAGATAAGCAGTCACAAGAGCAATCGGTACTGGTAATGAAATCTTAAAACTAACATTCCTACACCAAGTGATGAACTTCTTGATCTCTTTGGTGTATCTTTTTGCCGTAGAATCAGCCTTTGATTTCATACCCAGCTCCAGCACTCTGCTTCTGATGTTGGCTAAACTTGAAGGGAGAATGTCCCAGCCCTGACAGGACTGCAGAATCTGAAAATATAGACGAGAAAAGACAAAAATACCCACAAGTACTAAGAAGCTTCCTTTTTTTTTTTTTTTCTTCTCATTTCTTTTCTTTTTTTTTTTTTTTTGAGTGCCCCCAACGAAGGGCGTACATCTTATCCTGGACCCGCGTCCTTAAAGGATCTCGTACCCTTAGGCATCCTGCCAACGCTCTGCGTAATCACTGTGATACATCATACTCAGTATTTTTTTTTTTTTTTTTTTTTACTATTACACCCCTCTTGCCATAGACTGATAATTGAATGCCAATACACTATTTGGCTTGCTTTCATCCGCGCTTTACGAGCGCCTCATTCACTGATCCATGCAACAATCGTGTGGCACATGCAAACAATAGCGCAAACAATAATACACCACACTTGGGAAATCTATTATCCTAAACCATTTAAACCATGACAGACTTATTAAACGATGTTGATAGTCAGAGCGCGTAACTATTGATAATTATCGTAAATACCGTTCATAAGGCCATTAACACGGTGAAAATTATTAAATAATTCTAGGGCTTATAAATGAGATTCTATACGAAAGTCCATTCTGATAGCTACCATATCACTATTGAACCTGGCTGAACCAAAAATTGAGTTCGTATCTCGTCCTTGCCTGAGAATATCCGAGCCTTTCACTTGTATGCAGTCTAAAATAAATCCGCGGAACGTTCTAGACAGCAAAGGCCAGAAGTAAGAGGATGGCCAAAACGGGACAACCAGGGTAGCTGTAACTTTTCTTTTGTAGAGGTAATGAATGGCTCTGCCGATAAGAGTAACTGGCGGAACAACCAAACAGTTCTCCCCTTTCAGATTCTGTACGAAGAAATCAACTCCGGCGGTCCCAGGGTTCCAATGCCAGGAAAAGAATCTTGAAATTTTACAATTATAATAATTTGCAAAACAGTCTACGGTATGGGGACCCCACGCGGCGTCAATCGTGTCAAAGAACTCTTTAGATATCTGCCAATCATCTATATCAATTATCCGACTAATAAAATCAGCTCTTTCAATTTCCGTTCTAGGTAACCAATTAACTTCCAGTTCCACCTTATTAATGGCGCATACATTGAATACGTTTACAGCTATACGATGTAAATCCTTTCTCATACTGCCCACTTGTATTATGCGACATGCAGCCTGACTATCGGAGAACCACTTGATATAACAACCATTAAATATAGGCATAAATGAATTAAGTGCATATTCAATTGCCGATAGTTCCCTCCATGTAGAACTACGAGTACACTCGTTCTCATCCCATTGTTTATGACAAATTTGTTCTCCATCTAAATTCATAGTAGCCCCACAACCAGTGGCGCTTGCATCAGAATACACCAGATAATGGGAACTAATAGGAGTAGATTCAAAACATTTTAAATTCAAGCGACGCGCATTCTCATTCCAATATTCTAATTCTCTTATGCAATAATCGTCAAGCATGAATTTAGTGTCCCAGTCTTGTGCAGCCGCGACTGACATAGCACAATGTCTAGTCATAATTCTGGATACGTTTCCAAAGACTGCTCCAGCAGATATTACTTTCCCGACAAACGAAGCCAATTCCCTTGCAGCGATGTAATTCGATTTACGAATTTTATTAATATGATCCTCAATGGCAATAAGCCTTCTATCAGAAATATGAATGGTTGCATCAATAGTGTTCCAAATAATGCCCAGCCATTGAATTACTTGACACGGTTGCCATATAGATTTCTCTTCATTAACTATGAACCCAGCCTTATATAAATCAGTTCTAACGGTATCTGATACAGTCTTGCAATGTTCTAGAGTGTCCTCGATTATCCAGCCATCATCCAGAAAAAGTGCCATTTTTATACCTTGAATACGCCAAAACTTCTCTAGTGGTTTTAAGCACTTAGTAAATAGATAAGGCGCGGTTGCTAAGCCGAACGCCAAAAGAACAAAATATTTAGGTGAACTATGTCCTGGCCAATACCACGAGAAACCAAGGAACGTTTGGAATTTTGGGTGTATCTCTATATGATGATAACCGCTTTTAAGATCAAACGAAACCATGTAGGCATTCTTGTGGAAATAAGTACGTGCAATTTTCCAATCTTCATACTTCAATTTGTATTTAATAAGATGCTTGTTGACAATGCGCAAATCGAGGATCAGTCTCTTTTTGCCATTAGGCTGTACTGAAACAGACAATGGGTTTACGACATGTGGCGGCGAAGATACCTCTAAGACACGCCCTGAATTTAACAGTTCCATAATCGAGTCTAACACGAATTCAGTATTATCCAAAGAGGATCTATTGTTTTTACTGAAACTACGCGCGGGAAGCACCTCGAACGGTAATTGATAACCGTGCTCGATAATATTTAATACAAACTCTGAAGTGCCAATAGAGCGCCAAATTTCAATGTTCCTTCTTAGATTCCCTTTCACTTGAATATTTTTCGCATTAGACAAATGTTCATATTCGTATGGTACCTCATAGAAATCTTGGTCGTCATATAATTCTTCATTTAGCTGGCTTGTCGAGGAGAGCCCTTCCTCTTCCTGTAGGACTAGAAGCTCGGGGTACGCTTGAATATGGGAAACCGGAGCGATTAAGGGTTGTGTAACCTGCATAGGATTGGTTGGTCGACCATGCAAAAGGACAGTCCTTGATCCAGTGCCCGAGGCGGGAGCATCTGAAGCACCTGTTTGCACTAAAGTCTGCAGAGCGGCCTGTGAAGATCAACGAAAATACATACATTTTCGAGTGTTAGAAAATACTAAAATACAATGACTCTAGGGTGGGCGGGTGGGTAATTAAACCTCCAGCAATAACGGTCACAGAGAAATGCGAGAGAGAGAACGAACAATAATCTCTGATAAGATTATATAGATCTGAGAGCCAATCAGAAGTTGCTAACAGTTCTGGAGGGAATTGTCTAAGACAATGTTAGCTGATAATCACTTGAATACCAGCGGAAAATACATTTACGTTCTAATTCGCTACGCTCAAACGAACGTAAAATATTTTGCACTTAAATGCAAAATGAACGACAAACAACAGTGTTTATATGGTTGGATACTCAGGCATCCAAAGTGACAAGAGACATAACAAAGTATAATTAAGAACATTTAATAGTCTTACCACGAAAAAGCTGATTAGCAGGAGAATTAGTGTCAAGCTTAGGTCTCTTGTCGCGTTTGACCCGTTCCGCTTTTCGTTTTTGGACGACATTCTTTGCCTTACGCAGACGCTTTTCATCCTCAGAGTTCGAAGCCAAGTCATCGGACTCATACTCCTCAACGACAGCCCAACCGTCTTTAGACCTATCTGCTATTTTTATAAGTTTCTGTCTTTTCTTAACAACGTCCTGTGCTTCACGCACAAGCGAATGCACTTTGCTGGGGTTATCGCGGTTTTCGTCTATGTTAGAAAGCAGGGAACTTACTTCAGCATTAAACTCAAACTGTTTTTTGTTACCCTTGTGGCTGAGTTTCTCTATTTGCTTCTGGATTTCTGTCTTGGAAGTGAGTTGGCGGCCTTTCGCTTCGAGCTGGCTATCGAGAAAACCCTTGAACATGGAAAACACTTGTTCCACTAGCTGAGGCTGGACCTGGGGTTGCACCGTAGGTTCGCCGACTTGAGACTGTGTTGAGGTTCCACCGCTTTGCTGAGAATGTCCCGCGGTGAATAATCGCTCGTCTTGATCGTCTTTGTCCGACATCTGTCACCTGTGAAAACCAAAAGTAAACCTCCAGCAATAACGGTCACAGAGAAATGCGAGAGAGAGAACGAACAATAATCTCTGATAAGATTATATAGATCTGAGAGCCAATCAGAAGTTGCTAACAGTTCTGGAGGGAATTGTCTAAGACAATGTTAGCTGATAATCACTTGAATACCAGCGGAAAATACATTTTTAGTGACTAAATGGGCCAAACAGAAAACTGCGGTCACTTTGGCATACAGCCAGTTTCGTACTTGCACACACACACACACACACGCACACAAATCCCTGACCGGACTTTTTCTATGAGTCTGTTTGTATACCTATTTGTTCCCATGACGCATCGCGGGCTACAACAGACAGCGCAACTAACCCCTGTCGTCTCCCGGCCCATGCTCCGCACACGAGGACTTAAAATCGGATTGTCTTATGAAGTTTCAGTTCCCTGAAAGTGTCCAAAAATGAAAAAGGCTGCAACAACGATTCTGTTTCTTGCTCAACGACATTGCTTCCACCCTGTTGGCACTCGTTGGCTCCGAAGATCTCCTTCCTACAAAAGGTTTCCATATCAAGGTAACTTCTCAGCTATTCTTATCGTGCAGGCAGACATATAAGTATTTATTGCATTTTCCTGCATGCATACAATCGTTGTAAACTAGAGGCGACAAAGATCATGGATTTGGGAAAGCATTTTGCAGCAATAACTTACACCTTTTTCAGCCACCTTCGCTCAGCGACAGCGCTTTTCGAAAGCATACTGTACGATCGACGGGCATCGAGTTCTTTATCTTAGCTTTGTGGGAAAATTCCGTAAAAACAATCCCGCGTGACTTTCGTACCTCTTTAGAAAAGGAGATTACAAAAGAGTACATACATACAGTTTTATAAGCCACGCTGGCCCAAACAATGACAGCTACATAAAGTAAGCCAGCACTGATTTCCATTGGAGGCGTTTGTAGTGTGGCAATAAAAATATAAAAAAATATGAAACTTTGCTTCTCAGTGCAGATCCACAGCACTAGAGGCGTCGATTACTCTCCGTAAAGCAGAAAATAGTGTTTGGTAGTATCCCCGCTTCTTGGTTTAAAATGTTGGCTCGAGAATTTGTATGCAAACACGTGTTATGCGCGACTTGCTTCAGACTGGGATTGGCTGATTGCATTTTTAAACCGCACCGGGGGCGTTGAGGACCTCCCTCCCCTGGAATTTCCACTCGTGAAACAGAGCCCCTCCCCTGGAATTTCCAACCTCATGAAGGACCCCCTCCCCTGGAATTTCCATTTTTTTCCCGGCAAAATCTATTTTGGGATAAAATGCCCCTGGAAAGTCACCTTTTTTGCCCCTCCCCCTTGGAATTTCCAGTCTCCAGACACACCCCTCCCGTGGAATTTCCAGAGTCCAATACAACCCCCCTGGAAAAATTTTCCGTAGGTCCTCAACCACAGTGCGGTTTAAAAATGCAATCAGCCATTATTGTCGAGACAGGACTCTATTTTTGTGTGAAGGGCAGTTTCGATATCTGCTGAATAGGTATCAGCGGCGCATAAAATACAGCGGAAGCCACGAGTCCAAAAAGTTCTCAAGTGTCTATTGTTTAAGTTTAACCGTCATCAGTTTCTCGTCGGTATTCACAACTTTTTCAACTTCAAACTGAGGCCCCCACTGTATATGCGTCGCCGATGTCTATTCAGCAACACCGCGGCAAAACGTATTTGCCATGCGCTTAAACTCTTGTGAAATGAAAACAAAAGAACTTTTTCTCTCACAACGCAACTTAACCGTCACAAGAATATTGTAAAGGCTACGACCAAATTTATATTTACAGAAAATGCGCTTGGACTTTTCGTGGTCACCTTCACTTGGTTACGCTATAATCGCATCGTTTTTTCTGGAAAAGAAGTTATACCGTTGACCAACTTTTAAACAAACAATTAGAATTCAAGCCAACACTTAATATAGCTGTCGTGTGCTTAGAATCAAAGTAGAGCGAGGAACTCTACTGTGAAAAAAGGATGCGTTTATAGCGTAACCAAGTTTGTTAGATAAAAGTGTGTTACACGTACTTATAGAAATCATTCTAGCAAAACACACAAGTCCTTCCTAGTTCCAGATTTTATTTAGCTATCACACTGCTACATTATCACCGGTGGTTGGTTTCACCTAAAGAGTTAACTTTCATTAAAAGATATGTTATCTTGAGGTGGAAAATACAAAAACATGCGGACATAAGATTGACCAAAACTAAGTCTGATGCAATCTAGAGCTGCCCACAGTCTGCTATTTCAACTTTCTTGGATGTCTTTCCACTGTCGCTGCCAAGAGCCTCCATCTCTTTTAACACAGTTTTTAGGCCCTCCTTAACTTGTCCAAACACCACATGTTTGCCATCTAACCAAGTTGTTTTGGCAGTACAAAGGAAGAACTGCGAGCCGTTTGTGTTTGGTCCGGCATTGGCCATGGACAGAATACCTGAAGTTGGAAATTACTGTGGTCACAAACTAGAAAACAAAATGTCCAGGAAGGAATACCACAGAGTGGTTTCCATAATCCCGTGAAACACACTTTACCACATTTTACTTCATTACGCTCCAACTTCATTGCTTGCCTTTGTATTGTCTTGACTATTATTCGTTTACAGTTACCACTCTAACCAAAGCGTGAACCTTGAAACTATTGTTTAAAGAGTTGCTAGTTTTCAAACTTGGAAATCTGACATCAGAATGCTTATACAAATACGCAAATGTGTAAAATCTGGACTTCAAAATTTTTCAAATTTGTGACGTCACACTTTAGGACTCTATAATAATAGTTTAATAATTCTCTGCAATTATTGTGAATGATTAAACTATTACTATTGTTATTATTATCATCATCAGGGTTCCTACACTTTCTGAATGACAAAATTCAGGATTTTCCAGTAAGTCTTCAGTTATTATTCCAGGAGTTTTATTGGGAAGAAATGCCCCCCCCCCCCCCCCCCCCCCCCCCCCCCCCCCCCCCCACCCCAAAAAAAAAACAAAAAAAACATGATAAGTCTGGAGGTGACGTCACTGGGGCAAGTTAAAGTATAATATAGGCTTGTGGATTTAGGTAGACCACTGGCCTTTTGTTTAAACAACCATGAAACGATGTCTGTCATGATCAGGAAAAGATAATAATAATAATAATAATAATAATACTTGTAGTTTACTAGGTATACAGTCATCAATGGATGATTCCAGCTATAAGCGCACACACTATTCAGAAATGCCCAAGCTGTTTCCCACAAGTATCAGAAAGCAGTGCACGCTTTTTAACACTTTATTCAACAAATGTCCCTCATTTACCGACATGCAGCACACACAGAATTGTCCATTCTCAGGCATTATTTATTATTCACTCATACCTGGTCCGGTGTGCTTGAGCACGAAGTTCTCATCACGGAATTTTTCTCCGTAAATGGATTTGCCACCAGTTCCATCTCCCTGGTGAAATCACCACCCTGAAAACACAACCATCACGGCTAAGCTATGTGCACATGTTCAACTCCTAAAAAAAGATGTTTAAATCCTAAAAAAATTGCTACGGAATCTGGGATCCAGGCTTGTGGAATCAAAAATGAATGTCAATGGAGGATGTCTGAATTAACATTGTAGAACTTCCAGACAGAAATGATAACTTTCTTGCAAAATATACTAGCAAATTCTATTTTGGGGGTGTCATCTGTTACAGCCATTCTCAGTTACACTCGGTCGCCAGGCAAAAAGATTGCAAGCGAAAATTCGTTTTTTAACTCGTGGCTGGTTGCGTAGCAACAGCCAAAGAGTTATTGTGGTGGCTCGATGTCACTCACTCACTGGATCACTCCTACGTTAGCACGATATTATCATAATTTATGCTGAAGTAATCCATCCAACGGGACCCTCGAGTTGCGGGACCATACGAGCTATCTGCGGGACATGGCGTGACTAAAACTCAACCGAACTCCCTGGTTATCTCTATACCTTCGCCAACGGATATATAGGTCTCATTGCCACTAAATTTTTCCATGTGGGGTGTTACCTATCTTTGCAGAAAAACTGGTTTGTTTCAAATCGGTACTTTTTTAGTCATCTTAAAACCTTCGCTGTGTAAGGATTTTGATCCGTGCAAACCCAGGTGCAGGGGGTTACAAAACGTGGGAAAATGAAAAATACACTACCAATGACGTCATTAGCGCATGCGCAAAGATCGAATTGGTTTAAAACGTTACTGTCTAGTTATTTTAAAACCTACATTTAACGAGGACTTTCATGAAGCAAAGCCAACGTACCTAGTGCAGGGTTATGAATGCAGGGGGGGGTGTAGTGCATAATCTGCACACGAAAATAGAAACCCCATTCCCCCGAGGCAACTCAACAGCAAGAAGACAATACAACGCGAGGGTCTCCTGCTTGGGGCACCAATTCATGGTAAACAAGGACTAACGACCGACCTGCTCCCCCTAAACCCTTCTGCTATACCACAGGAAACTGAGACCTAGCAATATATAGCGGGGGAGATCTGGGTTCTAGAATGCTGCGATCACACCGCGTTCGTTCTTTTCGCAGAAATTCGACTGATTATGATGTCTGTTTTCTCGAAATATCCAAGAATATAGAAGGAATAACCAAGTCCACACTCGTGAACTCAAAAGCGATATTATCAAGTGGATCTGATCGTGTTTGCGGTTTGGACAAAGACAGAAATACGTTAGCACCTCAGCAATATAATCTCACATCCTTTGAGTTGATTACAGCGATGCCGAAACTATTGCTTTTCCAGTCTTTTGAAAACATTTCAATCTGCACCAAGTCAGACTCCTTTGGGAGTCTGTATTGGTGGTTATGACGATGGACTGTTTTATCGCCTAAAGCTACGGATAGCATTATTAGGATCCTTGAAATCACACAGCAGAACAAAGGTAGGCGTGTCAAACATCGTATTGGATCAGCAATTTCGGGCATTTTATGGAGTATTACCATCGGGTAGCATATGAGTTGTGCCGTCAATACAAACAAATGCAAACAGATTTAACTGAATACAAGGATCATGAGCTTGGGCGCCCTGTGAAAATTACAGTGGCTTGAACATATGAATTTTATTTTCTCATGTTAAAAAACAATAATGTTACTCTTGCTGTACTTGTCAAGGTATCCTTCTTGTCTCTCGAAAATAAGACTCATATCTTCACGCCTCTATTTACATGTAGTATCCTCTATAAAAATTACAGTGGTACCTTTATTAAGCAGCCATCTTTGGGACCAAACCAAGTGGCCGCTAAATGGAGGTACTTGTGGCTGCTTAGAGACCGGTCATAAATTAGAGGGGGGAGGGCTGGGACAAATACTGGGAGGGCCTCTAATTTGCATGCAGGTGAAAAAGGGAGGGTCATAATTTTTACGCAAAGGGCCGTAGCACTTATAGGGAAAAAAAACTTAAAGGGAATAGGGAAAAACTCCCATTTTTCCCCAATCAATCCTTAAAAACTCCCCATTTTGCACCCTGCATATCAAAGTTCTCCCAAACATGCAGTAATTTCACATGCTGGGCTCTAAATTTTCAGGCAAGAGAATTTCAACTTTTCCTAAAAGCTGACTACTGAGTTGTTGATATGTTGTCAATCAAAAACTTACTGCCCGTTTTCCTACATTTTTAACCCTAAATTCATGGTCTTTATGAACTTCTGCAGTTGATAGCATTTTTTGATCATGACCAGGGTCAAGTGATCATGAGAACTGCTGCCCTAGCAACAAAGTTTCTCTCCTATCTCTGTTAATTTTCAAGGTAGTTTGCATTAAAAGATGCTATATTGAAGAAATCAATGCACTGTAAAGGAAAATGTGATTTGTATTTTCAGAATAGGATGATGTTTTCTGTTCTCCATTTTAAGTTCAGTCCCAGAAAAGACAACAATGGTGCACGTCCCTGTAAATTGGTTGTCATGGAAACATCAACCGTCAAAATGTTGCTAGTACTAGAATTAACATTGATGTAAAGTTTGTTGGTGTAGCTATTTTCCTTTTTGAGATTGTGCCCAAAGCATCAAAAGCAGAAGGCAATATCGATGTATATCTGGGATTTTAACAACAGCAAAATGCTACAAAAAGCCAAACCCAATTCAAGTCCGATTGACTAACACACTGTATTTGTTGCTCTGCTTTAAATAACACTGTATGAGAACTAAACTGTATAATTGCAAATGCCTGCATAACATATATGGCAGTTGTTGCAAAACTAAGCAATGATGTTCAGTGATATCATACAGTGTGCTTCGGACCCATTTTGAAACACTTGGACATGCTACTTTGTAGTTGATCATTCTAAGCAACAGGGAAAACATTCAGGTAGTTGTAACTCAAGCTAATACATGTGTCAAATACTGCACAGCAATGCATTTTTGTATGTCACAAATCCAGGTGACAAAGAACTACAAAAACAGTGTGACATATGTTCCCAAAAAAATTTTGTAATGGAATTTTAAGGGGCTACATCGTTTTGGTGTCAGTCAGAGGTCAAATTTGTTTTCTCGTTGAGCACTCTGCCCCAAAATATGGGAGCCTTACACCTTTCCCCTTAAAGGTGGTTCTGGGGGGTATATCAAATTCTTTTTAAACGACTAATTTCCAAAAGATTTTTTAAAGGAAAACAGCCACAAGTTGGCCTATGGCATGCCTTTGATTTGTCAAAGTTTCCATGGCAACGCACGTGCTTTCGCCGGCTTGTCGTGCTTAGACAAGACAGAAAAACGAGTTTTCGCTTGCAAGCTTTTTTCCCAGCAACCGCGTGTAACTGAGAATGGCTGTAAGCTTTGAGAGGTGTAGGAAAACAAATTGAGTTTAGGGACAGACCATTTGATATTTGATGGGGAAGTGGCTAATTTTATTGGGCTCAATATTTTTTTCGCTTCCAGTTTTGCTGCTCGATTTTTTTCCCCTAGAACGTGACTGTGCTCGATATTTCTTTCTTTGGTTCGAGACATCATTTAAATGATTTCGCCCTCAAAACAGCAATTGATAGATAGATAGATAGATAAACTTTATTTAGACACATGCAATTCATCAGCTAATATTAAAAATATAAACTACATATAACTATATAACAATAAACTACTACTACTAACTACTAATAACTATAGAATATTAATTAAATAATTATAAAAACTCCTATAATTAAAATAAAGAGCTGCTTTCCGTGAATGCCGTGTATACTGCGCGTTTGATCACTTCAATAAAGTTTGATTTCATGCTCTCCTGTTATGTTAGCATTTCGCGAAATCTCAGAATCTAGATCAGTTCGATTCGAGGGCTGACAACTGAGAAGTTTGCTTGTATACGATTTTGAAAATCTACAAGGTTTATGATATTTTTATTTCTGGGAGATGAGAATCACGCTGAAGAAATGGTGTCACTGAATAAAAACATCATACAAATTTTGAAAAATTAATCATGGCTAGTACTTACGATGTTCTAGTTTGTAAATACTAAACCACAGCACACGCTTTTTATGAGCGTGGCGCTGCTGCAATTTTGGACATATCAGTTGAAAGTAAGTAAACCTTTACTTATCGTTTTCTGAAATTATTAAAATTTTAAAACGAATATCTAAGTGTTTTAATTGCTGTAGATGGCGAACGCGCAGCACGAGCCGACCCAAAAATCCCTTTATTTATAAAGACATCAGTCCCTAAAAATGGTAAATCAGGGGAGAGTTTTAAAGTGAGTTTGCTCGAAATTATTTTTTCGCCACCAGCTTTGCTTGCACAATTTTTTTTGGGGAATCAGCCACCCCCGCCTCCCCCCCTCCCCGCCCATCAAGTATCAAATGGTCTGTCCCTTAATTGAATCTAATGGCATTCATGTCATAAATAATCAATAAGGACAGAGATACCAACTTTCTGCCCTAAATTGTGAGAGATGAGGTACAATATTTATAGTCTTTCTATTAAAGGGGCTCTTGACGCTTAATATTCGTCCACCGTGGACATAAAATAAGCAAAATTATAACTGTGAAAACACAATATGTACGTTTGCCCGTAGTAATCAAAATAATCCTCCAGATTAATAGAAAAACCTTTCAAGTGTTAGACAAATGCAATTCTAGGTTGTTTTGATCTGTTATCAAGAGGATGGAATTGGATTGCGATTTGAGGAATGGCCAGCAACCATGCGAGAGCCCTTTTTAAATGTGTGAGATTTCAACTAAATGCGGGAGAGTTGGAGATAAGACTAAACTGCAAGAGTCTCCCGCGAAATGGGAGTTGGCATCTCTGCTTTGATTTTCATATAACATACCTGGCACATGAATCCAGGAATGATACGGTGGAATTTTGACCCTTTGAAACCAAATCCTTTCTCTCCAGTACAGAGGGCACGGAAGTTCTCTGAATTCATAGATAGAAGAAACAAATAAGCGTGAGCCGAAGTACTTGGGAATAATTAGCTTTCTTTAGACATTTTTTTGACAGTTATTTGTGATTAAGTATAAGGTTTAAATTCTAGGATGCCGGAGTTGATCAGCTACTTCATGTTAATCGCCACCTACTTTTTGCCAAATGAGCTTGAATGTGAGACACAAACAAGTTTGAACCACAAACTTTGTTAAATGCAGCCTGAAGCTTGTCTCATTGTTTGCAAAAACAAAATAAAAACACTCGTAAAAATCTCCCCACTCCATGCCTGTGTCACAATTGGCATGGTGAGGAGACTTGATGCTTTGAAGCTACGAAATCTGCTTGTCGACCGTCAGTTTTTCTTTTGTAGCAAGCTACTAATATTTTTTAGAATGGACTGTTCCAAAACAATAACTGTACACCCCCCTATTGAGGAAAAATGCTCTGCCCCTGTGGAAATTCCAGGCTTCTGCACAAACACTGTGCAAATTGGAAGCAACCCCTGTGGAAATTCCATGTTCTCTTGTAAACCTGTGGAAATTCCAAACTTGCAAATGACTGTCCTGTGGAAATTCCAGGGTCAAACACAGCAGCAACTATGAAAATTCCAGGTTCCTTGATAGGCCAAGGTGAACTGATCTAAAATGGTTATGCACTATGGGACAAGCAATCTTTGCAATTTCACTAATATGGATATGTAGAAATGAATACATTTTTGGGTTCCATCTCCTGATTACTATTCGATATTTCAGTATGGATTTTTTTTTTTACTTTTGTCCCTTGTCCAATAATTACTCAATGATCTGACTTGGAACTATATCAATCAAAAGGAAGGACATTTAAGTTAGTAGGGGAAGGGGCCCGATCAAAACGAATTTATCGACTGCTCCTGTGCTCCATAGGTTTCATATCCACAAATTTGCAGCCTTAAATAGATTCGTTCCATGCAGTCCACAATACAAAGTAACCGAGATTGCAATGAACTGATGTACATTGTAACTTACCAACAGTTTTGGGGCACACGTCGTCTCTGAGCTGAAATTCAAATGTAAAAGGAGCGTCAGATTATGCAAAATGATCGCCACAAGGAAAATGTCAGTCAAGCATGCTCCTTGCATGAGGATTTTTTACAAAAAAACGTGCAGAAAACGAAGCGAAAATGCCCAATACCTCCATCACTATGCGGCCTGCTGCTTTGCCGCCGATTGAGATATCAAAAAAGCAATTGATTGGCATTTTGCTGGAATAAAAACGAGCAAAGTTACTGATAATTCGTGCCACAATTGAGCTTCGTTTCAACGGAACGGAGAAAAGGAGCGCTTCATCGGAGAGAACGACCTTTAAGGCACGTGGTCTTTATATAGGGAACCCCCTGACAGTTGTGCCTGGACACCCCGTATTGTCAACTGTATTACGTGGTCTGTGATTGGTTAAATGAGGTAAATCCACCAATCAGAGTCGTTGTAAGAAATATTGCACTGATACGGTTCCAATGCACTAGCTGCCGGCCAAATATGGCCATTGGTCATTGGAACGTCAATAGTAGGCTCGGTTTCCAGCCGAGGTGGGTTTTCTCGCTTCGTCAGAAATGAGCACCACGGCTGGAAACCGAGCTTACACCCAACGTCGATTTTTCGCGTCACAGGTTGTTGCGCTATAAATCTAGCACCCGGCGTGTAACATGGCGCAGGGGAGGATTTTTGCGCAATGTTGCGAGCTGTCCCGTGCATAGCCTTTTTATCAAATGATTCTCGCGCTCTGATTGGTCGAGAGCTGTGTTTCAAAACTCTATGAAGGTCATAGAAATGACGCCATAACGCGGCAAATCGGCATATGCGCTATTGAAACTTCTCCTCCCGCGTATGATTATTGTTCTCGCTTTAGAAATTATTTTATAAAACAAATAAAACATTTTTTCTGTGCCTTCATCTAGAGTTTCGAAAACCTTGGCTTTTGTTTGGGAGAATTCTCGAGTCACCATGCATGAAGCACTCCCTCGTCTCGTGCTTCATGATATCTGCTCTCGAATTCTCCCAAACAACACCTCGGTTTTCAAAACTCTATGAAGGCACAGAAAAAATGTTTTATTTCATAAATATCCCAGTGATCAATTTTAACGCGCGCGCATTTGGTCGAGACGAATCACGTGGTACATTTTCACAGGATGACGACATTGTCCGTCGGAAGTGATATTCGTCCTGAGAGAAATGTTTTAATCAAATACTGGATATATTCATTTGTTTAAAAAAATAATGGAAAACAAGCAAGCAAGGTTTTTGTCTAAGAATGTTGATGAAATACGGAAATTACGATGGCTAGTGTTATTGATTATTTGATTTTATTCATTTCATTAATTAATATAGAAATATCAGCATAACTATCCTGTTCTTCCAGGATACTAAACAGCATTCTTTGAAGTTCTTTTTGAAAAGAGGCTTTTGGCGAGCTTTTGATGTCTTGAGAGATGCTATTCCAAATTTTTGCTCCAATCACAGAAAAAGAGTTCTTGTGCTGGTTTATCCTAGAGAAATTAATGTAATAATTATCTGAAGACGACGATCTGGTTTGATATTGATGTACATTTTTAGTAATTGTAAAGAGTTCTGAGATATTAGGCGGTGCAGGAGCATTGAAGACATCATACATTAATAACGAAGAAAGTTTTAAATAAAGTAGTGTCAGTCCCAGTCCCAGTGACCCCAATCCCATCTTCCCAGCCTAAAATAAGGCCAATCCCAGCTCCCATTTTACCCCTTCTGGACCCTGTGCTGTTTAGTGGTCTCATTGACAAGAGTTTTTTCACGAATTTTTCACTAAAAAATATATATTATGAAAGGTCGACAAATATCTTTAAAATTATTATATTCCGATATTTCGATCGGCCATTACCGATCTTCTTCATTTTTCGTACCATTTCTCATCCTTGGACATTATCCGCCGATATACAGCCGCCGAAGGGGTTTATTTAGCAAATAGCCTCCGACTGATAAGGGAAGGCCGAGGTAAAACATCCCAGAGTTCTGAATAATTCGTTATAAGAAAGCTGCATTTAATTGTTTTATTATAGTATTCAAAATGTGCCTACAAAGGCATGACAGTTAGTCAGTTACACGTGTGCAATAATTTTTCAAATCCAATCTTTGATGTCAATGATGGACAATGCAAGTGGAGTAATTCGCCGGTGGCGAATTACTTTGAATTACTGGCGAATTACTTTCAATTATTTTGAACAGAATAAAAAAAATCCAATAAAGTTTTCTTTAGGTACAAAGGGCTGGTGTAGAAAAACCACAGACCGACCGCGCGGATTTGTCAAATAACGACGACACTTTCTTAACTTAGTGCCCATGACGGGGTAATAGAGCAGATTTCGTAACTGTGAAAAGTGCCGTGACACGGCGCGGTACTGTCGCGGTGGCGGTACCGAACCTGGCCTGCTGTAGATACCGAATGAAACCGCGTAGTCGCGGCGCGGACACGGTCGCGGCGCGGAACAACTTTGTGGCGGCACTTTTCACAGTGATACGAAATCTGCTCTAGTTATGCAGTGAGGATAAGATACCTATTATTTTCCTTTTATAGGCACAAGTCCAACATCCGGCCGGGCCATGATGCCGCTAGCCAGACGACAAGAGCCGCGACAGGAAATGGGGATGCCCTTTGTTAATATTAGTACACACCGTTTCCGGGATACGTTCCCCAAACCCATCCATGGGAAAAGCTGAATTAAACATGTGAATTCCAAACACTTCCCAAGAGTGTGCCTTGGGAAATTCAGCTCATTTCCCATGGAAAGGTATCTGCAGAAATTTCCCTGTGGTTGTCACTGGAAAAAGCACCAAAGCTTGGTGCGCTAGGGAGTATGGGTAAAGATTTATTTCAATTTCTGTAAAATATTAGAAACAAACATAATAATAACAATTAATAACTTAGTAGAAATGTGCTGAACTTTAAAATTCACCTGTTGTTGCGATAACTGCCTGAATTCAGATCAAACAGTAGCAGAGATTCCCCCATCATCCTTATAATAGCGCATGCTTTTTGGGTGACGTTTCCTGGAAACGGTATATACCAAATCCGTTAATAGCTATTTTCGCGCGCTCTGATTGGTCATTGTCATTGTCATTGTCATTGCATGTTTGTTTTTTAAATAAAGAAATTTACAAAGGTGGAAGTGTGATCATAGAAAGTCTAAAACGAGGGGATTAGAGGGACTTTGTGAATATACCATCGTTCTCGAACCCAGAGCTCTCTGGCTCGAAACCTCGCGGGGAAGGCTCAACTTTCAAAATCAGCGAAGGCCCTGGCAAATTGATGTCCCCAGAGCCTCCCCTGCGAGTCAATATGTAAAGAAGAAATAACTTAAGAGTAGGAAAAATCAAAGACGAAAGGTACCGCAAAGTATGTGGATACTACGAACGGCTGCTGTCTCTGGCGTTCGTCGGGGGTTCGCGCTCGCTTTCTGGGAAACGCGCCAAAGTAGTAGACTCCTTCGCAGCCCCTAACGGTCGGAGTCACGCAACGCTCCCCGCGACATACCAGCAACGCGAACAGCCTCAATAAAAGGTAAACGAACTGACAGAAAGAAACCTCTGCTCGCAGGGTCTAATGAGATGCGCTCGCCGTCATTTTTGACGTATGAGTGAACTAGACTTGTGAAGGACCTAAAAATGCAAATGATAAAGAAGTTATTCAGCAATTACTGCAAGTTGCTGGAAACTCCTCCGAAGAATACTAGAGTGGTCCCCCTTCAAGGCTTCAATTCCGAAGAGATCCCCAAAAATAGAATTATCCCCCTCCCCCCAGAAAAAAAAATCACACGTTCCCACCTAGCCTGCTAGCCGACTCTCCAGTGGGTTTTGTCGGAAATTTGATATTTTGGGAGCGCGGGATTCAAATGTCCGAAAAAACCCACTGGAGATCCGGTCTAGCTGGCTAGATCCCCTCAGGGCGATAAAATGACTGGTCCCTTACTTTCGACAGTCGGTTAGTAGCTCACACAGTCGTCTGAAATGCGCCCTACCACCAGTCTGTTTTAGTTTGCTGAAATTCAGGCCTGGTAGTTCCAAAACATAATACTGCGCTATCGATCCAGTTGTCGATAAGTTTTAACGTTTCGTTTGGATAGTTTTGTGTCTCAAAAAGCGCATGTTGTCAAGGCCGGTTCATAAGATTGTCAAGGAATGTCGTCAATGTCGCGACAAAGTTTCAAAATCACGAGCTTACTTGACAACGTGCTTTCTAGACACTAAATCGTGACAAAGCTCAACTGGATATCAGTGGATATCAGTTGAGTTGGTCTCCCTGTGTAATGCTCCGGCGCGTGATTTTCTAGTACCATTCTCCTCTCGTTTGTCCCGTGTACGATGTGACGTCAGCGGATCTGACTCCAAAATGTTCCCAGAAAACCAAAACTACCGGGGAAATGGCTTCAAAATTTAAACTTCCCGGCCAGTTTACAAGGCATGACCCCAACATACTCACAGATTATGGAACAGTGATCCGCAAAATGTATAGATATAGCTAACATATCGCTTGTGCCAATCACTGTGAATATTTGAAGTTGGCGTTCTTCCTCGAAAAATATGGCGACCCGCAGAAATGGGGTTTACATCATTCAGGGAGAAATGTCTCTCGTTGTCTCTGCTCTGCGAAGAAATGCCCGATGGGGATCCCATAGTCACCAGGTAAGACGACAGAATTCGATCATTCTATGTACCATACACTTCGTCAAGGAATATAGCATTTAAGTTGAGAGAAAGACCGGTGTTGCAATCTTGTTGATAATCTCCTTTCCCTAACTATGCGCCTGAGTCGAAAGTTGACGAAGGAATGAATGGAAATAACAAGTGTAAACTCCTTTTCCCTTCTGTAAATGAATAATCCGAAGATGTGAATTACTGTAGATCTTTTTTGTTGGGAATAAGTCGGTCAGTAGTTTATAGCAGATCAAACAATCTTACATGTAGACATTATGAAATGGTCTAACCTGCTGCGCGGATGCCGATAATTTTATAACAGATTGCCTAGCTTCTAGTTCTACCTTTAAAAAAACACTCTTATTCATCTAGTACTGTCATTTCAACAGGATGAAGAACAAGATCCTCTATTACATGGTTTCTCACAGCTTAAGGATCAACTTGCAACTGTTGAAGGTCAGGAGTTTAGATAAGTTTCCCAGTGGGATGGGAGACTTTTCCCAACTGTCTTATAAAGTAGTAGTAGAGTTTTTATTTAAGCACGGTGGTTCTATCAGCAAGAGCCGCTGGTTTACATAAAAGCCGTGATAAAGACCGGTTCACACTTGTGAATTTTGTCACATTTGTCACTGCGATCTTTCTCGCACGAGTTAAATTTCAACATGATAGTGTAAACAAGGTGCAAATCCCATGCAATGTCTCTGATCTCTTTTGTTCAAATTGCATCAAGTTGCAAAGAGTTTCAAACATGTTTGAAATCTCCATGACATCAGGCGACAAAAATCACGGCAGATCGCGCCAAGTTGCACCTAGTTTACATTGGTGAATTTGAGTTGACACATACGTGCGAGAAAAATTGCTGCAACGCACGACAAAAATTGCAGCAAAGTGTAAAAGCCTTAAACGAAATGCAAATCCCATGCGATTTCTCTGCTCTCTATTGTTCAAAATCACATCAAGTTGCAAAGTGTTTTGATTGTGCCAAAATTGCATCTTGTTTACAATAGCAATTTGTAAGCTGCAACTTCTGTGCAAGAAAAATCACTAAAAAATCACATTTACACAAGACTGAATCATAAAGAATAGAGCAGCAACTTTAACAAACATGAAAAGTGTCTGCATCCCACAATGCTGGTATTTTTAATCAAATAACAGTTGTCTAGAACTCATTAAATAACTTGCTCTGATTGGCTTGCACTTTTCAATCCCATTGTCAATGATCTATTGTCAATGCTGCGTTCTGATTGGTTGAGCTACTAGTAGGCTATAAGTTATAGCCTGCTAGTAGCAAAGTGTTGGATTGGAAAGCCAGAAAATGGCAAATTACTACAAATTATGCACTATCTTATTTCAAAATCTTTTTTTATATTTAATAGAGCATTACTTTGCATTACAGGAAGTAAATACAATCAACATAGAACAAAACAGAATTGTGGGATTGTGTAATTCATTGAGAGTTTTGCCAGCTAATGATCTCTGTCAAACAGACATGGTTTTGAGGAAATGTTATTGCCGTAACTATGCCCGAATCTTCACCAAGTATTACACTTCTTCATGATTCTACTTTGCATATCAGACCAAGTATGTTGTGAAGTTTTCGGTAATGGAAATCATGTTTTTTACCCTTTCAAATGGAGTAGGATCAATACATTTTTGTGTGATGTTTTAGAGGGTCTAGAAATTTGTTACAGAATGCCATTATTGCATTTCTTCTGATGTGACAAAAATGTAGCAGTGTTCTTCACAATGCCAGCTCAATTTTATTTTGAAATATAAACTGTCGATTATAGAATTTTAGAATTTTGTTTTGGAAATAGAGGACATTGTAATGAAATGCTAACAGAGATGATATGATAAAATGACTGTAAAATGGCATCAGTAAAATGTCATTTTAATGTCATTTTTTGTTTCTTCAAAGTATACATTGGCTTATTGAAAGCTAGAACGATACAGAACTCTCCATTTTTTACTATTTGTATAAAAAATACAGTATCAAACTAGGTAGAATTTTGCTTAAAAATCTCTGAGAAGATTTACATAATCAAAGACTGAACCACCTGCCCCCATAATGTATTCAGAATTTAACATAGCTCTTTTAGCATTTTTCTGATTTATTGCCATTTTATTTGTTTTCAGATTTGAGCGAGTTAGATGTGAACACTTTTCTGGGACCATTTCTCGATGTAATACGGTCTGAAGATACGACAGGTCCAATAACTGGCGTCGCACTGACCTCTGTCAATAAATTCCTTTCCTATGGGTTAATAGGTAATTATCAAACCCACAATGATCACATAGTATGCTAACGTGCTGTTCTATTCTGTTAAGTTCTTAAGTTTATTTAGTTATTTTGATTCAAAGACAATGGCATCAATATGAAAAATAAATCCTTATAAATATGAAAAACATCTTAATCCCCCTAGGGGGGATATCCCTATATTTGACTGGTAAGATTGGCTGTCTTTTTTTAGAGGTAGAAATGAGCAATCCAATATTCTTTTACTGTCTGTCATAGCCAAATCTGGTAAAACAAAACAAACATTATTCTATAGAGGTTATTTTGCCAAATATAGCCTAGAAATCGTTGCAAACTGCAAGGATTTTGGGTGATCCTACACAACTTATTTTTTATAAGGGTAGAAAAAGTTAAATGGAATTTTCTGTGTCTAGGCATTTTTAGGGGGCTTTTTAAGGATTTTTCCAATCGTTATCCCTACCATTTTGGCCTTGATAAAAATAAAGGTACATGTTTGTATGATTATTCGGAACTTCAGAATGGCTAGCACCCTGGGAATGTCTGCATTACATACTGAAGTACACTTGTTCCACAGATAAAAAACACCTTTATATTTCTTTGGTAGATCCCTCCAGTGAGAGTACAGCATCCGGAATAGAGAACCTTGCTGATGCCGTGACTCATGCAAGGTTTGTCGGCACAGACCCTAGTAGTGATGAGGTGGTTCTCATGAAGATCTTACAAGTGCTCCGCACCTTGTTACTCACCCCTGTTGGTGCTCACATGACAAATGAATCAGTCTGTGAGATCATGCAGTCATGCTTTAGGATATGCTTTGAGACACGGCTAAGTGGTGAGTACATGTAATATTGTGCCCCTTTCAAAATATATTTTCCCGCAAGCCAGCTGCACAAGACTTGAGGTCCTTGTAGGGTAGATTTATCGGTACCTGTACATAAGAATACATCCCACTCCTGTAATGCCTTGTCTCCAGCCCGGGAGAGGGTGTGGGGTGGGGTGGGGTGGGGGGGGGGCACTCCCATATGTCGTTGGGGGAGGGGTGGTGCTCGTCGGGAAAATAAAATTTCAAGTCTAAAAGATACAAAGGCGTGGTCAAACAGATTTTTAACCCCTAAAAGATACCATTTTCAGAATGGCTCTCAAATTCCAGCCACGATCGTGCAAGAAACAACGGCTGGGAATACAGCCTGCTGAGTACCAGCACTAGCGTCTCACATTTTTGCCGCGAATGCCCTAAAAGATACCATTTTCTGGGAAAATTGGCCTTTTTTCGTCTTATACCCTGAAAGATACCTGGAACCCAAATTTTAACCCCTAAAAAATACAACAACCACCCCTGTCCGACGACATATGGGAGTTCCCCAGGGTCTCCAGAAAGTCTAATGCCCAGAATTTCTATTGTCATTCTAACCCTTCGCCCAGTGCAAAAGTGCAAAAAACACTACTGGTATGACATAATGCTTGGTGCCTGATGGACAATAGTAAGGAGTTATGAAAGGAATTCTGCATTTCTGTAATACCAGTAATTATTAAGAATCTTACATAATAAGGACTTTTTGTCTATTAAATAAGAACAAAAGCATAAAACTATGTAATAAGAATGCTCGGGATTGTAATGGATGATGCTCTATTGAGTAATGCATTTAATTTTTATAATATACTTCACTGCTGTACTACCACAATCCCCCATCGCTGTTCTGCTAACATAAATTTTTGTTTGTTTGTTTTAGAATTGCTTAGAAGATCAGCAGAGCAGACTCTTATGGATATGGTTCAGTTGTTATTCTCAAGGTATAGTGTTAGCAACAATCACAGCTTTCTACTTCTGCTGTAATTATGTTATTATGTACACTTTCTGTCATATCTCAACCCCTGGAATAATTTCTTGTAGAGTACAGGAGGACAACGTTTTAATAGAGCTCTAGTTTACCAACAAAATTTGACCAAACTCTTAGCACGGTGAAATTATCCTGCCTCCCTTCACTCAAAACATTCTGAATTATTTTTATTAACCTATGATTTTGAGTGATAACCTTGCCATCTTGATATTACAAGGTCTAGATGAACTTACTGTCTTTAATTAGCCTTTAGTTAAATTATATTTTCACTTTTAGGCTTCCACAGTTCAAGGAAGACTTCAAACCAGGGCAGATACCAAACATAAGAAAGGTAATGGTACCAAGTGTCTAACTGAAAAATGTAATGTAATGTAATGTAGTTTATTCCATCCTATTGCAGTATAATACTGGATTACAGGAAGAGGTCATGATAAAAATACACAAATACAAGACAAATACAAATAAATATATAACAATATACATTAATTCAATTTAAATGGTGGCCGTACTTTACGGACACAAAGTTCTTGAATCTGTCCGTGTGGCAAAGTTGCGTTTTTGGGACTGATGCCTGCCTGAGACTGTATTGCTTAGAGGGCAAAATTAGTCTTCCTTTAATTAGATTGTAAAGGGGGTTGGCCTTGTCCAACCTCGCCACAAACTTGGAACAAAGAGCTGACCTGCGATCTTCTAGGCTAATCAGACCTGTTGCCGAGAGGGCGAGCTCGTATGAGACGCTTGGCAAGATTATTCCAAGCGCGCTTTTGGACCTTCTCCAAGGCGTCGGAGAGGTAGCAAGGGAGGTTCGCAAATGCAGCGCATGCGTACTCGACAACAGATCTGATCAGCGAGCAGTATACAGACACGAGGTCCTTAGTAGGGATACCGCTTCTTTTTAGCGCCCTTAAAGCGTAGAGACGCCTGTTAGCTTTCCTGATGACGGCATCGCAGTGTACAACCCATGTGAGGTCCTCCGATATATGGACGCCAAGCAGCTTAAACGATTTTACATGACTGATGGCTGCGCCTCCGATGTTGATTGGTTGCCACACACAGCTGTCATACATCAGGAAGCTAACAGACATCTCTTTGCATTTGGCTTAGCCTGAGTTAACAGACGCCCGCTCAAAATCAAAAGATTTGAGCGAGACGTCTGAGCAATATAGCCAAATGTAACGTACTGGGTGGCATGACACTGCACAGATCTGGGTAGTGATTCAGATTGGTCGGCGCTATTTATTGCCTTGCCGCGTTTATCTTTGTGGTTTGTGAGTTCTAGATGGCTTCGATAGCAATCAAAGCTGTTGTTCGGTCGATTTGAAACGTCTCAAAGAAGTGGTTTATCTCGTTGCAAGCATTTTTAATTGAGAGGCTACATTTGGCTGGGTTCAGGCGCATATTACAAGCGCACGCGTATGATTGGATTTCGTCAACAACGAATCCTAGAACTGATGGGGAGTTACGTGGTATGACCTCTAAGACAGTTAGGTCATCTACAAATTTGGCCCTTGGGACCCATGTAGAGACTAAATCATTGACCATTACCGAAAATAGAATAGGGCCAAGTTTCGTGCCTTGAGGGATACCGCCGTTTAAGGAACGTAAGGGTGACTCACGGTCGCCGATACACGTTTTTTACACTGTCAAAATCAGTTGGTTTGACCTTTTTGCATAGCTAGGAAATGTCAACTTCTTGTAATGTCCAGTCAACTTCTGTTCCTTCATGTTCTACCCGATCTGGTGCATTTCTTCGTCTTTACAAACTGTCGACCAAGATGGAGAAGGATCTTTAAGAATAGAGTGACCCTGACTTTGTGTAGGTGGCTATTCGCTGATAATCGCTTTACCTTCATCTTTTACAGGTCTTCAAGCGAGCAGGAGCAATAGCATCTGGAAAGCGGAAAAAGCATTCTTCTCCTAAACCCAGACGGGCACAGCAGGAAACTCCCCCACCCCAAGCATCCAGCTCACAAGAAAGCCACCCCCCTCCTGAACAAACGTCCACTCCTCAACCTACGGAGCCAAATCAGGGGGAGGAAGCATCTATTAAGGAATCATCTGAGGGAGGAGACAGTAGACGTAATAGCGATGCCGTCCAAGATGGGCAGATGTCAACAGAGAAGGATGGTGATGCTGAAACTTTAGAGGGGAGAGCTCATGAAGATGTTGACACCTCCAATACTCCTGTTGGGCCATCTGTTGCTTCTCAGATCATGCGAGAAGGTGATGGAGATACGATAAGTGTGGAGGGTATGGCAATATCAGAGGAAGATCGAGACGGCAGAGTTGAAGCTTTGAATGAACAGGTAGGTGACTAATGCCTGGAGGGACTCCCCTATTTTTGGGGTGGGGTGCTCGTCAGGACTTTCAATTTTACCCCTAAAAGATACCAAAAAAGGCATGGCTTAGTTGAGTTTGACCCCTAAAAGGTACCAACAAGTGTGATACTGATAAAACCATTGTTGCTTGATTTGCTAGAACGGACCCCTAAGAGGTACCTATCTGGAAAAAATTGCAAGTTTTCAAATTTTACCCCCTAAACGTACCAGAGGCCTGATTTTAAACCCTAAAAGGTTTGACAAGCACCCCACCCCAAAAATAGGGTACCGGTAGTCCCTCCCTGCCTGGGGGCTAATGTAGCTGGGCTGAGATCTCAGCATGGGCATAATTGTATTGACTACTGAACATGTTGCATCTTTCCCCAGGATGAGCGTGAGAGCATTGCCAGTACTGTGATCACAGAGGAGGAGGGCTCATTGGATGTCGCCTCAGTCGGCACAGATGAAGGGGATGATATGGTAGAGGTGCAGTCAGAAGGAGGGGCTTCTGATCTCGGTCTCCCCCCTGATGACTATGTGAACCCCAGGGGGGTGCGGTTTACGCCCCAAGAACCTATCAAAGAAGGTAATAGACAGACAGATATTTTTGTTTGGCATTGTATACTTGTCTGTGTCTGTTTCACCCAGTGGCGGATCCAGGGGGGTTCCAAGGAACCCCCCTAGGGCATCAGAACAATTGGGATTTTATTGTGATACCCAGGCCAGTCGTAGGCAAGCTCTCCATAATATCAGTGTACGAAAGAGTGTAGACGAAACGGAATCCCCCTTCGAAAAATCAGGGATCTGCCACTGTCACCCATTGCAGTTACGATTGAAAAAATCTCTGGATTAAAATTATTTGATTTTTTTAATAGAAATAATTGACTTCTTACAACACCAAACCTCGAAAATCAAATCATCAACATCAATACATACCTGTTCATATAAACCGTTGCAGCAGCATGAAATGTACAGTAACAGCTAAAACTTATATTCAAGAGCCTGTGTCAGCTGCCATTTTGACAGCATAGCAACATACCAAGTCGGAGAAAGCATCCATTTCCATCGGCTGATTTAGAGAGTATAGAGCAATGTTTTCAATTGAATTTGGTAAATCAAATCTGAAACTTTGTTTTTAGATCTTTATTAAGAGAATTCTACATTTGTCTTCTAAAATTGAACAAAAACAATAACAAAGGAGTGGCTGACTCAAGCTCTTTCATATGTTTCGATAATAATTTCATTTTGTTGTTATCACAGACACTTCGTGTTATCAAAAAACAGAACATTGGTTTGACATTTTTCTGCATTCTGCTAAAATTACTTAATCCCTGGATTCCCTTGTCAATGCCAGACACAACAAAAGTAGGCCACACAGCTATATCATCTTGATAATATATCACCTTGCCTTTTAGGGTACTGTCTTGTCTATCAAATGGTGCAAGACGTTTGGTAACGATTGTGACTTCTTTCACTAATTCATTCTTCTCCACAATTATGTTTTCCCTCATTCTAGGAGCTGGTCCATTAGTACCCTATGGTTTGCCCTGCATCAGAGAGTTGTTCAGATTTCTGATCTCTCTTATCAACCTCAAGACAGGTACAAAATAATATAATATAAACACTGCAACTAAAGCAATGTACATGTAACTTCCAGAACATCACTCATAATGGTCAACTGAAGGTGATAATTTTGTCATCACTTTATGGGGGAGGGGGACAGCTGGCAGTAAACATGGAGTTTTGGTGGTGGTGGTGGTGGTGGTGGTGGTGGGGGGGGGGGGGGGGGGGGTCAATCATTTACCCACTTTTGTGGGGTCAAGATATCTGACACCCTTTGGTGGGGCTCAGAGAAATATGTCCCAACTCATAAAAGACCCGCCCATATTGTATGGATTGTATGGATTACTCCTTTGATACTCTATGGAACATACAAAATCTGATGTATTTTCTGAAAATGCACTCTTCAGTGTACAAGTTGGAGTAGCTAATGATAATACGATACAATGCTTATGTGTCAGATTCCTTATTTTACATTCCTCAGTAGGAAAATGTCTTTGTGTCAACAGTTCCTAAGATCTAACAAGCTCATACACTTGTTCAGGGTGGCACTCAGGGGCTTACCGACAATAAAAAAACTTCTAAGGCCTACGGCAAACGTTGAACTTCAGTCGCTCTTATTCTGTCGAACCTTTCTTTTTCAAAGGATGCCGCTTCATTATACTTTATAATCAAAAACTTTCTATTGTTTTGGATTGGAACGGCGCGACTCTGGCACGACGTTTGCCGTAGGCCTAAGCTGTTTTAGTCAAATCACACTAGTGGTCTATTGTCAATGCTGCGTTCTGTTTGGTTGAGCTACTAGTAGGCTATAAGTTATAGCCTACTAGTAGCGAAAAGTGTCGGATTTGAAAGCCAGAAAATGGCAAATGATCAGACCAGAAAACGCTTTTGGCTATACAAATTGACCTACTAGTGTGATTTGACTAAAACAATTATTCCTCTCGCCCTCATTGCCTCTGAGTCAATAGCCCATTCGGCCTTCGGCCTCATGGGCTACTGACTCAGAGCCCATTCGTGCTCGAGGAATAATTGTTAAATAATCAGTGTTATCTTACTCCAGACATAACTCCGAAGCCATGATCCACATGGGCCTGTCCCTCCTCACTGTTGCCTTCGAGTCTGGTGCTCATCATCTGGGGACATTTACCTCGCTCATCAACCTTATCAAGGATGATATGTGTAAAAATCTCTTCCTGGTAAGAAGCGCTACGCAGAACACTTGTTAGCCTGCTAGCCGGCTCTTTTTTCGGATATTTAATTTTTTGGCGCACGGGATTCCTGTGTCTTTTTTTTCCCGCGACACAGGAACCCCGCACCCCAAAAAATCACATATCCGAAAAAAACAACTGGAGAGCCGGCTAGCAGGCTAAACACTTGTACTCGTTAGTACAATTTAATTGACTTCGTGGTAAGAAAAGACCATTATCACGTTAATATGGCGTAATAATATTTTTTAGTAATCATGAAGCAAAGTCCAGTATTAAAGATTCAGCACATCCGTATTAGGAAACTGCAAAGTGTGTAAAGATTGCCGTAAAACGTTGTGCTCTAACGCGGTCATTCCTTTGAATGCATTGCGCACGCCGTTGTGGGCACGTTAGAGCGAGCATTTCGTCACTGTCGTACCCAGACCTCCACGGCTCGTCACCTCGTGGTGGAGGCTCTGGTGACAGCCATTGACGCATGCGCAAGATTTGATACAGAGCCGTTGAGAGAAACACCTTTCTGTGCATGCCCCAACGTTCAGAAACAGCAAATCAACGACGGCCCTCAAATGGATGTCCCCAGAGCCTCCCCTGCGAGCAGACGAGCCGAGGAGTTCTGGGTACGAGGTTGGCGTTTTGTTCGAAATTTGCGTCATCGCGAACACTGCATTTTGTGGAAGATCCTGAGAGAAAGTAGCGTTATTTTAGGATTGCGCAAAAGTGGACCCAGGCACCCCGTCTTTTTATTTTAAATTTTGATTCCACGTATGATAACCTTTCCACAGAAAAAAGTTTGAAAAGAAGGCTAAGGTAAAATCTATTTCGAATGAATGACCTTAAATATTGTTGTTCTATAATTTCATTGCAGCTGATCCAGTGCGATTTTCTTGGACTCTTTGCCATGGCACTCAGGGTGTGTTTCTTGCTATTTGAGGCTCTAAGGGTGCATCTCAAGTTCCAGTTTGAGGTAATATTTCTTTCTTTCTATTACTGGTGAACCATTGGCAACTAAGGATACACTTCTAGTGACCAATTGACAAGTTTTGCTCGCCATCCTCAGCAGTTACTAAAGTTTTTCCTTTCCTTTTTTATCTTCTTCCCCTCTTTCTTTCTTTCTTTTTCGTGGAGAGGTCGCCATTTGGTGACTATATTTCAAGTTCTGGTCGGCAAAGTGCAAAATTTGTTGATTGTCAAGTTAACGTACAATTTTCTAACATCCTTTTCTGTTATTACTATTTCAGATGTTCTTCAAAAAGCTTATGGAGATTTTGGCTCTCGATATGCAAAGTGTACATTATGAAAAGAGAGAGCTGGTTCTCGATGCCACTAATCAGGTATAACACGATACCACACAAGTGGACTCAGACACTCAAACAGAGTAATATAAATCATACACGAGACAGAGTAATACATATCATACACGAGACAGAGTAATATATATCAAACACGAGACAGAGTAATACATATCATACACGAGACAGAGTAATATATATCAGACACGAGACAGAGTAATATATATCAGACACGAGACAGAGTAATATATATCACACGAGACAGAGTAATATATATCAGACACGAGACAGAGTAATATGTATCAGACACCAGACAGAGTAATATCTATCAGACACCAGACAGACTAATATATCAGACACGAGACAGAGTAATATATGTCAGACACGAGACAGAGGAATGTTTATCAGGCACGAGACAGAGTAATATATATCAGACACGAGACAGAGTAATATATATCAGACACGAGACAGAGTAATATATATCAGACACGAGACAGAGTAATATATATCAGACACGAGACAGAGTAATATATATCAGACACGAGACAGAGTAATATATATCAGACACGAGACAGAGTAATATATATCAGACACGAGACAAGGTACCTGCCCTGATTGAATTCGAGATTTTTGCACTAAGCAAAGCACCCGTTCCTTTCAATCCTTAAATTCTTGAAAACTAAAATCATTGTTTTAGATGGAATGGAAAGATGTGAGGGTTGTAATGCTATTTCCCTCATTTGATACTAAAAGGCTTTGTTTTAGCTTTTCAGAGTCCCTAACCTCGTGACGGAGCTCTATCTTAATTACGATTGCGATCTTTACTGTACCAATATATTCGAGGAGCTGTGTAAACTTCTTTCCAAGGTAAGAGACCTTTTTTGGTCACAGATCTACTTGAAACACTACCAGGGGGGACTCTGGCGAACTCCTAAACGTGTACGATTATAAAACTACGCTGAAATCCTGGCCCCTACCACAGAGGGGCGTCTGGGAGATCAAATGTAATTGTGATTAGCTTGCTTGCTTTGGAAGGGGCAGTGCTAAACTGTGCGTATTTCTTTTTTGTAGAATGCGTTCCCGGCTGGAAGTCTATTCAGCGTCCATCTCCTAGCCCTAGACGCGCTCCTTGCTGTAGTCCAGAGTGTTGAGGGCCACTGCCATGCTGCTTTGGTCAGCTCAGTAGAGAAAGCACTGGAGGACACCATCCCAATAGAAAAGAACAAGAAAAAGAAAGAAAAATCCGGTAAGAAACGTGCTATCATAAATCATTCCAGCTCATAGCCTATCTACACTCTTTCATTTTAGAAATGTCCTTGACATGTCTCAGAACTACAAATAGAATGCAGTGTGCACGTTCTTTGTACTTTGTTGGGCAAATGACCGAGTTGGCGAAACTCACGCCGATCTTTAACTGAAAACAGACACGCCGACCACTAGACTAGCTAACCTGGTCTCATATCAAGAACATTTCGCTAAAAACTGTTGAGTTACCGATGTTGCAAAACTTCCCTATTAGGAAATCCCCTTGACCTTATTTGGAAGGTCTGTAAGTATTCCCCTCATATCTTAGGGAATGTAACAGGAAGTTTCACCAAAACTTGCAGATGTTCGAGAAACATGCTCTTGGTCGCCATTTTGTTTTTCCTCGTCCAAAGGGCCTGGATCGAGATTCTAAAAATACCACAGGCAACCCGCGCGGATTAGTAAAAAACAACAGGACTTTCTTGATATGTGCCTAATGTGGTATGGGTAATAAAATATTATCACCTTACGTGATTATTATCACATTATAGCTAGAGTCGTCCTTCGAAAGCATCTGTTCTTCTGTACATTTTCAGGTGACGATGATTCCGGGACCGACGAAAACTGTGAGAACCCACCTGCTGCTCCCCCGTCCCCTCCCACCTCAGGTTATGCCATGGCGCAGAAAATGACCGTGGGGGTGATGGCTGGGGAGCCCAGTGATACCTCTCAGAGTGAAAGTGGTAAGTTCTGTGAAAAAAGTGTTTGGCTGACCTTCTCTCCTCATAATAGTGTACCAAAAATCTCGCTATAATTTGTAGAGGTACCCGCCTACTTTACTATCAGTTTCCTAGCCTGCGTAGCTGGCGGTTTTGTGTGTTTTCCGAGACGATTTCACTCCGAGCGCGAGATGTTCGATAAATGGACGCGCGAAGAACGGGGCCAAAAAAGGCGCCCCATTTATCGAACATCTCGCGCTCGGAGTGGAATCGTCTCGGAAAACACACAAAACCGCCAGCTACGCAGGCTATCAGTTTCCATCTATTTCAAACTTTACTAAAACCACTACTATTTGTGGGTACAAATAACGTTTTATTTTCCATGCACCCTGTTTTACTAATATTACCAAACATTTCTTCAGGAATTTCAAGAGAGGTTACGCCTGCGCCTCCTTCAGAGAAAGACAAGTGTTTCGACCTGGACGATGAGCGCTTCCACAGCCTCTCCGTAGGGCTGCTATTCGCATCTTGTTTACCCACACCAGAGATGCTCGCCAAACTCAAGCAGAGGAAAAAAGTAGGGATGTGTTTAGAAAATCATGTTTTGGCAGCTGGACCTACAGGGGTGCAAATTACGCCTGTGGGGGTCGCTTTCGCTTCTAAGATTTTCTCTTTTGCGACTAAACTTTGTCAGTGAGTCGAAGTTTTGCGACTCACCTTTTTTTTCTAACTTGTGGGCCGGGTTCAGTTTTTGCGACTAACATTTTTAGGAAATTTGACTAGAATTTTGAAACTTGTCACAAATTTTCGACTGGAATTTTTTTTCATTTGAAGCCCTGACCTATTACGTTGCGCAAATCTAACAGGGCTTGAAATTGTAAACAGATCGTTGCGAAATACACTAGTTAATTTTAGTCTGGCTGGCGTCCACCATGTTCTAGCACATTTCTATCGTTACTTATATTGTATAAAATTAACAGCCAGAGCAGTGAGGTATCATAAAAATATCACATTTTCCTTCTGCCGAAACTGCCTTTCGGTCTTCGCTCACCAGCGGTTGACTAGCTTTATTGAAATAGCTGTATGCAGTCGGTCAGGTCCCCCAAGCCTCTAAATAGAGCCGCAATTCAGCAGTTTAGCTAGGGCTTGAGTTCGACTGCTATCCCTTTCCTTTCCCATTAATCGTTGGCCTCCTCTTCTTTTGACAGTTGCTGCAAGCCGGCACCGAGCACTTTAATAACAAACCCAAGAAAGGTATCGAGTTCCTCCAAGAGCACGGCCTGCTGCACTCGCCTTTGGACCCTCAAGAAATGGCGCGCTTTCTCCGCGAGAACCCGCGTCTTGACAAGAAAACCATCGGAGAGTATATCGGTAGCAAGAGTAACACCAAAGTGCTGGAAGCTTTTGTAAGGTGAGACAAGCTTGAAGCTACTCGAATGCTGATAGAGCGGATTTCACATGACTGTCAAGACTTGTTATGTAATTGCGATTGCTTTGCGTTCTCATTGGCTACTCGTTTTTCTCAGCCAATCAAATTCCGTAGTAAACACAATTGTGTAATTACTTAGTAATTGGTTCGGCTTGCAATTGGCTGAGAAAAAAGCCATTTAGGAGCAAGTCGTGATTTCTCTCTATTCTGATTGGCTAGTGATTGCTCAATTGCAATTGTTTTCACGACAGTCATGTGAAAACCACTCTAAATGTGCACTAAAGGCGCGTTACCTGGCGTACGTTTTTGTTCATGACACGCTATGACGCCATCTGTGCATGCGTTAGTACAGACGCACGTAACAATGAGATCTGTTTGTTAAATAAATCTTTCAGACATTTAAGGCCCGTTTACACGCGCGAATCGCGGCCATTTTTCTCGCTCGTACGCGTCAACTTAAAAACACTAATGTAAACTAGGCGCAACTCGGCGCGATCTGCCGCGATTTTTGTCGTGTGATGTCGCGGAGATTTCAAACATGTTCGAAACTCTTTGCAACTTGATGCCATTTGAAGAAAAGAGAGCACAGAAATCGCACCGGATTTGCATCTCGTTTACACAAGAGACTTGGAATTGCAACTCGCGCGAGAAAAATAGCCGCGGCAAATGCAACAAAAATCGCAAGTGTAGACCGGCCTTTTAGTTTACGCATCTAGAAGATAGCGGTTTGGGATAAAGTGTAATTTTTCACATTTCAGGTCATTTGAGTTTCACGATCTCCGTGTGGACGAGGCTTTACGCCAGTTCCTGGAGAGCTTCCGTCTGCCTGGCGAAAGTCCCGTCATCGAGCACATCATGGAGTTTTTCTCAGATGTCGTCTTTGTAAGTATGACACGCGTGATCATCCATATACCATTTGGGTATCGGAGAACGTCTGTAGATGTGCGTGCGCATATAATGACCTCTAAAATCAGGAAACCGTCCAAGGTTGTGTGCACGGTAGCAAAACAAAGCGAGTTTCCACTCAGGGCTTCCCTGCTAGCAGAGGCCTCTTTTCTCTGCATTACACTGGCTGAGGTTCGCGAGGAAAAGAGACACCTAACTGTGTCCTAGCTAACTTCTGTGCCACGCCCCAGGTCAGCCCTATCTCCTGAAGCTCGGCCTAATGTTTTAGTAGTCTAATCTCTTATCGTTTCCATCATGATTTTTCAGGAGTGTAACCCCGAGGTTTACGCAAACAAAGATGCTGTTTTTACACTCGCGTACGCGGTCATCATGCTGAACGTCGATCAACACAACGCTAACATCAAACAACAGAAACCCATGGTCTTAGAGGTAAGAAACATGGAAAAGTATCTGAAATGATGATACAAATGATAATTGAACCTCAATAGTGGTGAAGATTAAGCATAGAAAATTAACATTATGTTATTTCAAAAGGTGCTAAGATATTGCTTGCAGTTGCCATTAAAAAGAAAATAGAAGGCTGTGGTTTAACGAACATCAGTCGTAAAAATTTGCAACGCTCAGACTTGAAATTGCAACGGCTCGATTGAAACTCTACCTGCTTTGGTAGTAAGAAATGTGACATAAAGATGGCCTTGGTAAAGGTGGTGAGCTGGTGCATGAGGTGTGTGGTGTTTGAGGCTCAGGAAGAAAACGATAAAGCTCAGGGTGGGGTGGGGTGGAGTGTAAACCTCTTTAAAATGACGTCTTCAAAGATCACAAAGGCAATTATCCCCTATGATCAAGCAGATGCTTTTCTGGTGTTTTATGCAAGGCTAAACATATGTTTCATAGAATCAGGCGACAGCCATCATTCTTACTGCCATTGCTATAGCATAACCATACTTTATCTCATATGCTCATGTCATAATTTAAAGCACCATCTTTCCAAACACTTCTTCACCTTATTCTACCATATGCAAGTCTAACTGCATGTCTAACTGCAGGAATTCAAGCGGAATCTTCGGAAAATCAACGGAGGCAATGACTTTCCAGCCACCATGCTCGAGGAGATCTTTACTTGTATTAGGTAAAATACAAAATCAAAGGCATCCATTGGTTACATGGAAAGAAGAAACTTATTTAGAGGAGTATTTTGCTAAAAATTTATAGTCCGGCAGAGTTTTGTGATTGACCGAATTTGTTTTCTTGGCGGCATCTGGAAATTGTATGATTCCATTGTTTCCAATGCTCCTCCTGTCTGTTTCTAGCAATCATTTTATTTTATTTAGTAGCTTTCATCACGCAAAACAGCAGAAAATCTAAAAAAAAAATACTTACAAAAATTCAACAAACGTGATGAGGGGTGGCTAAGGGACTCTAAGTACCACTGGGAGACGATTGGAGGGATTGTGATCTTCAGGAGATCATAGTGATAGTTTATGTTGCTTCTTTGTCTGCCCATTCGGTTTAACACGGCGCTGTTTACTTCTCAGGAGTGACGAGATCGTGATGCCGGCAGAGCGAACTGGTAGAATACGAGAAAACTACGAGTGGAAGGTACATTAGTAAGGCTTGGTTCACATGAAGCGAGATATCTCGGGGGTAGAGATAATTCAATGCATCATGGGCTGGGCAGTGGGTCCATTTAAATCTTCCTATCTTCCCTTCTCATTTTAGGCATTACTCAAAAGCGATCAAGCGTGACACTATTTCTATGCTCCGGTTATTACTCGACTGGTTGACTATGTATGTGTGTTTTCCAGGTTTTACTGAAGAGAAGCGCTACCCAAGAGGGTAAATACGTGAACGCAGTTGGCTCCAGTTTTGACCAGGATCTGTTCTGTATCATTTGGGGTCCAACAGTCGCAGCTCTGTCGTATGTGTATGACAATGGGGTAGAGAAGAGCGTGGTGCAGAAAGCCATCACTGGATTCAGGTATAGTGTCTGTCGGTCTATTTCTGACTGTCTGCCAGTGTTTGTCAATCTGTTTTTGTCTATCTGGCTATGTTTGTTGTTTGTTTGTCTATCTGTTTGTGTTTCTTTGTCGGTTTGTGTTTGTCTGTCTGCCTGTCTGTGTTTGTCTGTATGTTTGCTTGTGTTTACATTGTGTTTGTCTGTATGTTTAGTTGTGTTTGTCTGTATGTTTAGTTGTGTGTCTGTATGTTTGGTTGTGTTTGTCTGTATGTTTGGTTGTGTTTGTCTGTATGTTTGGTTGTGTTTCTCTGTATGTTTGGTTGTGTTCTGTATGTTGGCTTGTGTTTACCTGTCTTTTTGGTTGTGTTTGTATGTTTGCTTATGTTTGTCTGTATGTTTGCTGATGTTTTCTGTATGTTTGCTTATGTTTGTATGTTTTGTTGTAATTGCCTGTATGTTTTGTTGTGTTTGTCTGTATATTTGCTTGTGTTTACGCTGTGTTTTGTGTTTGAATGTTTGGTTTTGTTTGTCTGTATGTTTGGTTGTGTTTGTCGGTATGTTTACGTTGTGTTTGTCGGTATGTTTACGTTGTGTTTGTCTGTATGTTTACGTTGTTTGTCTGTATGTTTGCTTGTGTTTGTCTGTATGTTTGCTAGTGTCGGTCCGTCCTTCCATTCCTTCTGTTCTTCGTCAATCTCTCCGTTCATCCGTACGAACGTGGACACACTGTTTGTCCTTCCACCTGTCTGGATTGTCCTGTTTACCTCTCAGCCAGCCTCTGGTCTCTGCTTACTAAGCAACCTTCTTTTCTGCAGGAAATGTTCTCTTATCTCGGCTCACTACAGCCTGTCAGACGTGTTTGACAATCTGGTCATATCTCTTTGCAAGTTCACGACCCTATTAGTACCCCCAGAGGTGAGAGGTCATTTCATGCGTACGTAGCAAGCGAAAGCGTGGGATTTTCGATGATTTGGCCGCGCGAAATATGGGGCGAGGGCGATTTCTCTGACCTCTAAAACCAGGAACGGATCCAGGAATTTCAGTCAAGGGGGGGGGGGAACTTTTAGGGATCATTCGCCCTGAAAACGCACGGAAAACATTGCTAAGCAGGCTAACAGTCATGTCGAATTCGCTCTAGTCCTCTATTAGTTAATGGACGATTCCAGCTATAACATACGCACGTGCTGCATGTCGGTAGATGTGGTACATCTGTTGAACAAACTCTTAAAAATGCGCGCGCTACACGCTGGTAGTTATGGGACTCGGCTTGGGTATTTCCAGAAACATATAAGTTTCTGGTATTTCTGAATAATGAAGAGTGCGCGCGCTTATAGCTGGAATCGTCAATTATATTTGTAATGTAACTATAACATCATCATCTGGTTACAGGCGGGAGAATCACTTGCCGTGGCGTTCGGTAGCAATCTGAAAGCCCAGCAGTCTGCGCGCACCCTGTTCGCCCTTGCCCATCGCCATGGTGATATACTAAGGGAGGGATGGAAGAATATTATGGATTGCATGCTACAGCTGTTCAAGGCTAAGCTGCTGCCAAAGTCCATGGTGGAGGTGAGAGGCATTTGTTATAATTATGCCATCTTCTCTTGTTAGACACGGTATTGCCCTCGGTCTTGAGCTCTGTTCAACTCCACATACATCTGTTGTCCTTCCACCTGTCTGGATTTTCATGTTTAGGGACCGTTCATTTTTTATGAGGGAGGGGGGGCTGGTGGAAATGAGCGGCGACCCTGTATTTTTTGGGTGGCCCCCCCTTTCATGTCCGTATTTTTTTAGGTGGCCCCCCAAAATCCAATGTATTTTTTCTGGTGCCCCCCCCCCCCACCATTATAAATGCTTGCCCTGTAAGATAGACTCTTGCCTAAGTGATGCAGTCTCATTCTTCTTGACGTTTTCTTACTTATGTCAAAGCTAAGGAACCGATCCCCCCTTAGAACTATTAAGCGTTTTCGTGACACCCACCTCAGGTCCCCTATTTGACCTAGTAGAAGACATTTTACATAAAGAGGGGGTCACATAATCTTTGCGCGCGAAGCGCGCCCAACTTTTGATAACCGCATTTCATCAAGCCTCAGAAAAAGGGTAGATTTTTCTTGTGTATAGTAACCAAAGCCTGTCAGGAGCCCAGGAAATACGCTAATTATATAGGTTATATGAATGCTCCTAGTGAAGGGCTCCTGAGCCTTTAGGTAATATTTTTCATGCGCTCCGCAAATGAAGAAATTAACGTTTAGCCCAAATGACTAAACGTTGAACTCACGCTAACCTTAGGTGTGTTCTTTCAAACATAGAGACTGCCCGGCAGGCCTATCAGTGCATATGTTAAATTCTGCATGCGCGCGAAGCGCGTCGAAATTTGTATTAAGTATTGAGTGTAACAAACATTGCATGCTGTAAACATACAAACTTTTCGTTTCCTCCCTGTTATGTGCTTGTATTTTTTTGGGTGACCCCTCCTTTAGTGGCGTATTTTTTTGGGTGACCCCGCCCTTTGACGCCGTATTTTTTTGGGTGACCCCCCCCCCATTTCCACCAGCCCCCCCTCCCTGATAAAAAATGAACGGTCCCTTCCTCTCAGCCGGTCTCCGATCTCTGCTTATTGAGCGACCTTCTTTTCTGCAGGAAATGTTCTCTAATCTCCGCTTACACACGATCACTTGGCTTTTCACCGAAGGGAATAATACTCTCTAGATAACGTTTATGTACAGTTTAGATTAATAATGCTGTTATATTCTATAGGCAGAGGATTTTGTAAGTGGGCGTATAAGTTTGCTCAAGGAAGAACTTCCTACTACAAGGTAACACTGCCAAAAATACACACACACTTCATGTTTAATAGTCCTCACATGTGGTGGCATGTGTAATGCTCACATGTGTAACGCTCATTTGTGTGACATCACATGCCACCTGTGTGATATGTGTAACGCTCACATGTGTGACGTGTAATGCTCATGTGTGTGACATCACATGTCACGTGTGATAACGCTCACATGTGTGACATGTGTAACGCTCACGTGTGTGAACTCATATGTCACATGTGTGATGTGTAACGTTCTCATGTGTGACATGTGTAGTCACATGTGTGACATGTAACACGACGTGTCTTGCAGTGTTACGTGACTTATTGTTTGTTTTTCTAGACAAGACACGTCGATTTTCTCCTGGTATCAATATCTTGTGAACCCTGAGCCCGCAATGACTCGTGGTCAGACACCCGAGGACAAGGAGGCACAAAAGCAGGCGCAACTGATGATCAGGGTGAGCAATATGGGTACTTCCATTCTCGAACCCAGAGCTCCCTGGCTTGTTACCTCGCGGGAGAGGCTCTGGTGACAGCCACTGACTCGTGCGCGAGATTTGACACAGAGCCGTTGATAGTAATACCTTTCAGTGCATGCTCCAACGTTCAAAATGAGCCAATCAGCGAAGGCCCTCAAATGGATGTCACGAGAGCCTCCCCTGCGAAATGGCGAGCCGGGGAGCTCTGGGTGGGGTACTTCCCATAAATCCTTGCGGCGCTCGCATGAAACTGAGGCTTGAGTGAAAGCGCCCGCGTTTTGTGCCTCGGTTTCATGTGCGCGCTGTAAGGAATTGTGAGGAGTACCCAAGAAAGTCCACCGCCTTTTTCATGCACGACCAATATATGACAAAGCAACTATTTTCACGCAAGCTAACTCGAAATGATTAGCTTGCGCGGGTCGTGTTTTTGAGGTGAAATAATTCCTTTGTGTTTTTCTTGTAGGATTTACATCCTGAGTTACTCATCACAGAAAGCAAATTCCTCAGATTTGAATCTCTTAACGAGCTTATCAAGGTGAGTGCACGCTATTTGTTTTCATGCCTTTGATAGACGAGCAGCCATAAAGGAATTGCTAACCGGTTTGCCGTGAATTGTCAGGTTGAAAACAGGGCACCCGAAGTATGACAGGGAAAATACAGCCAAAATATTGTCCTATGGCCCCTTTCTGGCGTCGAACTTATCATGAGAACTTCTTTCCCTCGCAGCTGCCCATTGTAACTCATTTTGCGCATTTTGTCCACCCAGGTGTTAACGTACACTTCAAACCCCGACAACTACGAGTCACTTGGTATCCATTGTGACGAGGAAGCGGCTGGGTTTTGTTTAGAACTACTCATTCGTGTTGTTCTACAAAACAGGTGCGTCGCGCTATCGTCGACAATAATCGTTTTTCAGTTATTCGTCGTGTACGACGGCTTCGTTTTACTATGGCAACGAGATCAAAAGTGAATGTAAAAAAAAAACAACTAAAAAACGATAAAATGACAAAATGCAAAAAGAGATCCTAACACTCCTTCATATATACTGTAATTGTGTCATCGATTTCGTGTCTTCCTGTGTGTATCTCGTGTAAAAAATGAAAATGAAATAAAGATGATAAAAAGGAGCTCTTTTTCTGTAAAAGCTAATATCAAAGGAGCGATTGATGAACAAATATATAACCGGTGCTAGCTGATAGTTTTAGATAGTACAACTATAGGGTTATTCTTAAAATTGTCAACTTCAAATTGCTAATATAGCTTCGTCGTTCTTTGTTTAAGGGACCGAGTATCGCTCCTGTGGCACACCATACGAGATCATCTGTCCAACATCATCATTAACGCTACTCACCACAGGTATACCAGCAAATCAAATCTTCTATCTATTGCAACGACAACAACAACAGCAACAATAACAGCAACAATAGTAACAATAACAGCAACAACAAAAGCAACAACAACAGCATCAACAACAACAAAAGCATCAACAACAACAACGATCCCAGAAATTCGACAACTCAGACCAAGAAATTAGATACATTCAAAGGCTTATTCCTTCCAAATTACAAAGCCTCGATGCAGGGACCACGGAATTATGCGCGGATGCGGAAGCGCATAATTTGGCTTTCTCCGCATAATCCAAAAAATCCTGCATAATAGCGCATAATTTCTAAAAAATTATCAAAATCTTCGAATAAAATATCATAATTTCACGATTATTGTCTAATTTTACCAGTAAAGTACCATAAATATGATGCACTTTTCTCGAAATCGTTCGTTGGATGTCGAGTGATAAAACGCGCCGAATAAATAAAACACGTTCCTGCAGCAAAGAAAGGCTTTAATTCGCTGGAATTTTCTGTTTTCTACCGCCATGTTAGGCATGAATAAATTCGTAACAAAGACCGATACAAAGAGTAATCTCTAAGTGGAAGTGAATGTTACGGCTTCCGATTGCGTTTATAATTAATATTTATAATATTCATCAATTATTCATGAAGCAAGTATCCAATGAGAAGGCACAATTCAGGTCACATGACTAGACTTGTAAACTGGATACAAGATCCATCAAACTAAGAGCGGGGAGGGCTTGAATATTCAGCAGGGAAAGGGTAGGGTTGATGAATAATAACAATAGTTAATAGATCTATTAGTATTCTGTAAATATTTATAGAATACTAATATCGATATTAGTATTCTATAAATATTTACAGAATACTAATAGATCTATTAACTATTGTCATTATTCATCAACCCCACCCTTTCACTGCTGAACTATTCGAGTAAAATTACGACTATGAAAAAACATTACTCAAAACTTCAAGCAAGAAAAGCATTAGGCAACAATTAGGCTAGTTGGTTTGTCGACAATAATAAACTGTATAAGAATAAGTTCAAGAACGGCTGCAAGCAGACTAGTGTTCATTTGACCAGAAAGCTGTCTTATTATATAAAACTAACAGCATTAAAAAATACGCATTTTCAATAAATAACCAGAGAGTCTGACTCAGTTGAACTGCTTTCCCTCCACTGCCTTTCCAACAATTTCTTGACCTCGTCTTGTTCACTTGCTCCATTGTTGTATCTTTTCCAATCCCTCTGCGTGCAATGCTTTCGAAACCAGTTTGGAAACCTTAAACACATGGAAATAGTTCGATATTTAATGTATTTTACATTTAATTTAACAACAAGTCTGATAAAGCAAAGTCGCTATACTCAGAATAAAACTAACCTTCTTTTTTTGCTCGATTGTTGTCTCAAAAAGCTCGACCATATAGTTAACATCTCCTGTTCTCGTATCGGTACGAATGCCTCCAACTGCTGTCCTGCCGTGTTTTAGACTTTCGGAAAGTCCCATCCCGACACACGATTTTGAAGAGCAGAGAAAGCGACTTGTGACGAGTTTGGCGTACCAAAAGCGCTACGCTGCATTTTTTACAGTACTTAGCATCGACTGAATAAATTTCATTGCACAACTTTCGGCTAAAGTTGATAACAAAAGCCAGTTCATTATTTTGTGTATTACATCATTTACAACAAAAGGCCTATTCATTGTCATGAATAAAACAAAAGAATCCTAAAAACCTTTTCAACTGAATTGAATTCATGCTGCCTTGGATTTTCAATAGTACTTCAAATTGTTTTCAACAAAAGAATACAAACAAAGAATTTTCAACAAAGAGTTGTTGTCTTGACATATCATAAGTCATTTACAATATTCGCGTCCGATTTGTATGGAATTTACAATTTCTCGGCCTTCGGCCTCGAAATTGTAAATCCCATACAAATCGGCCGCTCATATTGTAAATAGTACATAATCGTCCTTTGCATTTTCCTTTGCGTTTTAACCTCCATCGCAGCAAATGGCATATGGATTTGCACGTGTGCGCATTTTGTTTTGTAATCAATTGTATTGTTTCTCAGCCGTTCTCGTTCGCGTTGCCGTCGTCGCAGCTGAATTGTTCTAGTATAAAAAGTGGTCCCTAAAAAAGCGAAAACAACGCCAAAGATAAGATTTTCTACCGCCAATTGGGAGGACTAAATAAGCGCTGGGAACAAGCCAGGTTATTTAAACGCTATTCGTGTAACATGACGGCCAGTTTGAACGGTAAAAAGGTAAAAAAATTGACTTTCGAAAAAAGTATTGCGCAATCTCGCATAATGTTGCGCAATTCCCGCATAATTCGGATATTTTCCCGCATAATTTGCTGAAAAATCCCGCATAATTTGAGAAAAATTCCCGCATAATTCCGTGGTCCCTGTCGATGGATGGTTGTCCCTTAACTCTTCCTTGGCTAAATTCTTCCAAAGTATCAGTTCCTACAGTGTTAGCATCATATTTACTTGAAAACTAGGCACGTCTTCCAGAGAGCTTGTTTTCCAGATTTGATACCGGAATAAGTAGGTGAAACAGTCTAGGTTATGAAGGATTTCGTCTGACTCTCGCGAGTAATTATGATCACTTTGAATTGGTGTAATCACTTTGCGATTGGCTTCACTACAGTCACGGAATCTACAGACAACTTTCCGCATTTACTTGATCTGGAATTTCAATTTTTGAAAAGTGCGTATTGAGTGAAACGTTTTATTTTTGTACCATTTTCAGCTCACTTGTGGAGCGATCTGTTGTGGGGTTGCTGCGTCTGGCGATTCGCCTTCTGCGGAAGGAAGAAATTTCCAACGAAGTCCTGACAACACTACGAGTCCTACTAATGATGAAACACAGCGTTTTAATGGCGTGTGGTCGGCAAATTTCGTTTGGTCTTCATGAGTTACTTCGTACTAACGCATCCAGTATAACTTCCACAAGAGATTGGGTTACGGTTTTTACTTTATTAGAATGCGTCGGTGCTGCCGCAACGCCGCCGACCGTCACTCCGGGACAACCGAAGCCAATCGAAAAGACTTCGGTACCGTCGGATACTGACTCGGGTATCTCCGATGGGTTATCGACTTGTGATAGCGACGTCGGGTCGTTTACGGCCGTCGAGGCCGACCCGAGTATAAGCACCTCGTCCGTTGGAGACGCATGGCTACTGATCACAAAAGAGGAAACCGAGGGCTCGACTGTGAATCAATACGACTTAACGGTTAGCGTGCAGCTTAATAAACATGACAGTAAATGTTTTGTAAAATCTTGTCAGAGCTTGACATTTTGATTCAAGACTGCGCACATGTTAGTAAAGAGAACTTCTTGCACTGCGTCCACGCGGTGCGCGTTTACACTGAAGCTAGCTTGAACGGCGGGACCGGGTTCAGACAGAACGAGAAACAGCTCAAAGACCCGAACCCTGATAATAAGGGAAGCTGGGGACGCAGCAGCAAAAAGAGCGCTACCGCTAAGTCTAAGAAGAGTCCAACGGGGATAACGAAGCGAAAATCAGCGCGCTCGGCGGGCAATAGCCCTGCTACTAGCGAAGACGAGGCGGAAATTTACGAGACTATAAACAACGCATATGACGCGATGTCGCTGCAGTTGATAGAACTAATGTACGCGCTTCACACTCGAGCCGCTAGCTTCTATGATAAGAACCTTACTAGCAGCGGAGTTCTAGCTGTATCGAGTCAGGAGGCTAAGGGTAAGACTTCAGATGCTGCTGACAAGGCGTCAGAGGCTGCTGAATCAAGTCCCGCGGCTGCAGCCAAGGTTTCGGAGTCTGCTGACAAAGCAGCTGAGGCTACGGACAAGGCTTCCGAAGCTGCTGCCAAAGTTCCGGAGGCTACCACCCAACCCAGCCAAGTGTACCGCCCCCTTCCGGAGGGCTCCATCCAAGTGGAGGAGCCTCCAGAAGCTGGAGTCCAGATGAGTTTTCTGTGGACCAAGTGCTGGTGCCCGTTGTTACAGGGTATTGCTCGGCTGTGCTGTGATAACCGCAAGGAGGTTCGCATGTCCGCGTTGACTTTCCTCCAGCGTGCGCTACTGGTGCAAGAGATGCAGGTCCTTAGTGCGGTGGAATGGGAATCGTGCTTTAACAAGGTAAGCGCACTGAAGTGTAAACCTAGCATTTCATGCTCGAGTTGTTGGGAAGTGGTTTGGTGCTAACCTTGGAAGAATTAACAGCTTAGCGTGGGATTTAATTGAGACCTTACTCTCAATAAGAAATTTTAACACTGATCACGATATGTCATGATATTTTGATGCAGGTACTCTTCCCCATGCTCTCTCGGCTCCTGGAGGTTATGACTCCGGATGATCCAATAGGGCTCGAGGAAACGCGCATGCGTGCTGCAACTCTTCTGTCTAAGGTGAGCTTACTCATTTGTCAGCGCCATTTTTTGTCAGCTTAGTGCATACCGAGTCGTAGAATGCATCGTCTGCCATCGTCTGATTTAGAGACCAGATCGTGCAGTGTGATATTTGAATACTATACAGTTCTATACATTATATGAATTGCCTTGTTTCTAGCGTTTTCTTAATTCTGCGAACTCTCTCCATCGATTTCCAGTCATTAAATCGCCTTCTAACTGCTGCTGTTGTGGGATTCCTGTGTCTCGCGCATGCGCCCCAAACGTGGTGGGAATTAAAGAGCATAGCCACACAACCAAGTCGGAGAAAGCATCCATTTCCATCGGCTGATTTAGAGAATATAAAGCAATGTTCTTGATTGAATTTGGTAAATCGAACTATTTAAGGCGTAAAAAATCAGCCAATCAGAAACATCCCTCCCAAAGACGCATCGCAAATTCATAGTAGAGATGTACAAAGCGTGAATACGAAGGCATTGACTTTAAAAGTGTTTACAGTGTAAGATTTTATAAATTTTAAAACACAATCTGTGATGGAATTTTTGAGTCTCGATCTCATCTGACATTTCCATGAGTTCAAGTTGTGTTTCTTTCCAACAGGTTTTTCTGCAGCACCTGAGTCCACTGCTGTCGCTGTCGACTTTCACCGCCCTTTGGCTGACTATACTTGACTTCATGGACAAGTACATGCACGCGGACAACAGTGACTTACTGGTGAGGGCAAACCCGGTTAATGTGAAGGATTATTCTCAATGGACGATTCTAGCTATAAGCTCGCGCGCCTTTCTAACAGTTCGTTCGACAAATGTCCTACATGTACCATCGTTATAGCTAGAATCATCCATTCCTATTGGCTGTTCTGTCAATCAATCACATTTTGACCTAAGGCACCAATGGTACAGAAATCATCGAGCACATGAGCAAAGACAATTTCACCTTTTTGTGCGAACCCTGGAAGAAAAACACGCGTGGGTCCATGAGAGGCCAGAAGAAATACATCTTGATCACTCGGGCTTGGCTAAAGAGAATTTGAGAGTGCCTGTTTATCTTAAAGAGCTGAAATTTGTTCCTTTTCTCGTCATTACAGTTCGAGGCGATCCCCGAGTCCCTAAAGAACATGCTGCTTGTAATGTCAACCGCTGGGATTTTTGAACAAGAAGACTACACCCTCTCCCTCGGCAACCGAGTAGAACCCCCAGGACACGCTCGGCTGGCCCGATCAGACTCGGAGGTCCATCGGTACTCGGCCTTATGGCAGGTCACGTGGGAGAGAATCGATTGTTTCTTACCAAATCTCAAGCAGGAGCTCTTCTCTCGGTCCAGGCCACCGTCTCGCGCGAGCTCGCCCTCCACAGGGCCCCCATCAGAACCAGCGACAAAACAACCTGAACCTACAGTCAAGCAGCCTGAACCGGCGGCTACCTCAATACAAGCTCAGGACGTTACGGACGAGCAGTCAAGCAAGGCAGATGGTATGTAGATATCTGTTTTATAACTTTTATGCAATAATTTAGTTCAGGTTTTCAAGCGCTTGAAACGGCCGTGTTTGATTGGCTAGAATTCACGTCCCAGGTGCATGTGATTTCTTGTCGTCTTAGATATTTTTTTGTGCGCGTCTGACAGTATCAATCCAAAGGCTTAAAGAGTGTCCGTCAGCCGTCATTTTGTCAGAGAAAGCATCCATTTCCATCGGATGATTTATAGAATGTAGTACAATATATTCGATTGAATTCAGTAACTCAAGTTTCAAACTTTGTTTGTAGATGGGTATTTCATTCGATAAAGTAGTTTATTATATACTGTGACCGAATAGCCGTGAAATAAAGCAGTGAATAAAAATCGTATCAGTGAATGATACGATATCATTTCACGGCAAGAATAAAATGCAATTTGTCTTTATTTTTTGCTATTTTATCTGACTCAGAGTATCATACCTATCATACCGCTATGACACGAAAACTCGTGAATAAAAAGATATCAAGCTCTAACCATGTAATAATCTCTATTTATCGAATGAAAACAGTAGCAAAGGAGTGATTGACTTGGGCTTTCTACTGTGCAAAAAATTACCCGAAATTACCCCATGCCAAATTTTTATATCAAACAATCCCCGAATTAAAATTGTCGTTTTTCAGCACCTCACGGCCAAATATCCTCTTTTGATAAGAATTACGGCAAAAGTAGCAAGAAAACGGTGAAATTTTGAATGAAAACTTGAAGGAATAACAGAGACTCGAGTTCTCGATCTGTCCACCATTGTAACCACGCTCGAATAGCCCATAGCTAGCCCGCGCGCGGCTCGACCCTGTCCTCCCAAGTACATTCAGCAAAAACGACAACGATTCATTGATATGCCCTGTTGCCTAGGGTTTCTTTAACAAGTTTAATGTTTTGTAATCGAAAGGAAGTCTATCCCTGGTAGCTCTCACACGTCGCTGTATTTTTACGATACCTTTACCTTTTACCACCTTAGAACCATCGCAAACAGCAAGCCCCGCTCCGACCGGCGCCACGCGTGCTACTAGCCCTCCCCCCGCGGGGACTAGTATAACGTCCCCACCCCAGCCCGCACAGCAAGTCTGTGTCGTGCTTCAGCCACCTCTGCCGTCGCTAGGCAACAGAAGTGGATCACCGACACAACTGGGCTCACTAGCGGATAACGTGCGTCCAGCGGTTCCTATCATACTAGCACCTAGTCCTTCGCTACATCATAAGACGCAGTCCCAGGCTCCTTTGCCGAGCTTGACCCAGCCCTCTCAGAGCAGCAGCGCGCAAGTGAAACCCGAAGTTCCCGAGGAAGACTCAGTAAGAGAGGAGAGCTCGCTTGATTTGCCTTTAGAAACGCAATCGGAGCCGGAAAATTCGCAAAAAGAGACGACGCCTTCGACGCCTGAAAAACCTCCCAAAGCACCGGTGTATGATATCTGAGAATTTTTACTGGGCGGCATGTGCTGTTGACATGGAAGAATTAAACATTTTACACAAAGGGCCACGTCATTTAATTATTCTTGTCAAACTTGGGCAAGCTCTGGATTCACATCGTCAAGGATATAACGATTTCACTTGGACATGCGCTTCGTACTTCGATGTATTTTACTAAAACAAACTACACGAATCCCGCGTTATTTTAGTCAAACCCGTTTAGAACCAGTTAGTAGGGAGACTACGGCATTCCGAGCTCTGCTTTCTTGGAGCTCATCGGGTCGGCGAAGTTTTAGTATCTTATTGGCATTTAATATGGAATGCGTGGACATCAATCATATAGCAGCGCATTTAAATAATGAAGCCACTGACAGCGCCACCTTGCCTGACACCCCTGAGATATAAAAAATACAAATGACACAGAACTGTTTACAGGGGAAAACATTGAAATATGTTAGACAGGACATGTCTTTTAAATATATTTGTTCACTTTGAGCAATGAGACAATGATTTTTAATATTTGCAATCTATGGTGCTAAGTCATTATGATGCGTCTGCCTCATGCATACGAAGAACCGAAATTCTGGGTTATTTTCAATATGGCGTCAAAAATCGATGAAAAAGTGCAGGCTTCCTGCATTTTGAAGCTTTCAAATACAGTAGAACTAGGGCGAAATGCTGAAACCTCACGGATGTGTTCTCAGATGAATAAACTAACTGCTACTACACGAATCAGGAGGAAGCCTCTCACAGGGTCTGTATGGGGATCCCAAATGTCAGTTGTCAGTTGAATTTTAAAGGTTTCGTGAGTTGTGAGAGGGTGAAGACTTGGTCACCCTGCGTAAATTATTTAGCGTTTTGCAAGGATCGTCTGCCATCGTGAAAATTACCCAGAAGACCCTGGGATATAGGGCTTTTTATTTTATGCATTCCTCGACGCCACAGGATGCATTTCGAATCTTGACGATATTTATTCGAAAAAGAAAAAGAATTCGCAGCTGATAACTAGAAAATAGCACACAAAATTCACAAGAATTCATTACCATTAAGTTAAAATGTTCTCTCTCTCAAATGCAATTTCTTGTTCCTAGATTTATGGGTTTTAAATGGGAGGAAAACTATGTAATATGAATTATTAAAGTTATTAAACCAAATTAAAAAGAAACCCGAATTGTTCTATTTTATACAGCTTTCTCGAAAGGATCAAAATCCAGTCTAAAAATAGATTCTTCTACTCCTGTGCATATGGCTAGACCTAGTGGAGTAGATGGAGACTCCTGTTGATGGGCTCCCTGTGCATATGGCTAGACCTAGTGGAGTAGATGGAGGCCCCTGTTGATGGGCTCCCTGTGCATATGGCTAGACCTAGTGGAGTAGATGGAGACCCCTGTTGATGGGCTCCCTGTGCATATGGCTAGACCTAGTGGCTAGACCTGTTGATGGGTTCCCTGTACATTTGGCTAGACCTAGTGGAGTATATGGAGGCCCCTGTTGATGGGCTCCTGATTCTTCCACTCCTGTGCATATGGCTAGACCTAGTGGAGTAGATGGAGACCCTGTTGATGGGCTCCCTGTGCATATGGCTAGACCTAGTGGAGTAGATAGAGACCCCTGTTGATGGGCTCCCTGTGCATATGGCTAGACCTAGTGGAGTAGATGGAGGCTCCTGTTGATGGGCTCCCTGTGCATATGACTAGACCTAGTGGAGTAGATGGAGGATCCTGTTGATGGGCTCCCTGTGCATATGGCTGGACCTAGTGGAGTAGATGGAGGCTCCTGTTAATGGGCTCCCTGTGCATATGGCTAGACCAAGTGGAGTAGATGGATGCTCCTGTTGATGGGCTCCCTGTGCATATGGCTAGACCTAGTGGAGTAGATGTAGGCTCCTGTTGATGGGCTCCTGTGCATATGGCTAGACCTAGTGGAGTAGATGGATGCTCCTGTTGATGGGCTCCTGTGCATATAGCTAGACCTAGTGGAGTAGATGGAGACCCCTGTTGATGGGCTCCCTGTACATATGACTAGACCTAGTGGAGTAGATGGAGGCACCTGTTGATGGGCTCCCTGTGCATATGGCTAGACCTAGTGGAGTAGATGTAGGCTCATGTTGATGGGCTCCCTGTACATATGGCTAGACCTAGTGGAATAGATGGATGCTCCTGTTGATTGGCTCCCTGTGCATATGGCTAGACCTAGTGGAGTAGATGTAGGCTCATGTTGATGGGCTCCTGTGTATATGGCTAGACCTAGTGGAGTAGATGGAGGCTCCTGTTGATGGGCTCCCTGTGCATATAACTAGACCTAGTAGAGTAGATAGAGGATCCTGTTAATGGGCTCCTGTGCATATGGCTAGACCTAGTGGAGTAGATGGATGCTCCTGTTGATTGGCTCCCTGTGCATATGGCTAGACCTAGTGGAGTAGATGGAGGCTCCTGTTGATGGGCTCCCTGTACATATGACTAGACCTAGTGGAGTAGATGGAGACTCCTGTTGATTGGCTCCCTGTGCATATGGCTAGACCTAGTGGAGTAGATGGAGACCCCTGTTGATGGGCTCCCTGTGCATATGGCTAGACCTAGTGGAGTAGATGGAGGCTCCTGTTGATGGGCTCCCTGTGCATATGGCTAGACCTAGTGGAGTAGATGGAGGCTCCTGTTAATGGGCTCCCTGTGCATATGGCTAGACCTAGTGGAGTAGATGGAGGCTCCTGTTGATGGGCTCCCTGTACATATGACTAGACCTAGTGGAGTAGATGGAGACTCCTGTTGATGGGCTCCCTGTGCATATGGCTAGACCTAGTGGAGTAGATGGAGGCTCCTGTTGATGGGCTCCCTGTGCATATGGCTAGACCTAGTGGAGTAGATGGAGACCCCTGTTGATGGGCTCCCTGTACATATGGCTAGACCTAGTGGAGTAGATGGAGACCCCTGTTAATGGGCTCCCTGTGCATATGGCTAGACCTAGTGGAGTAGATGGAGACTCCTGTTAATGGGCTCCCTGTGCATATGGCTAGACCTAGTGGAGTAGATGGAGGCTCCTGTTGATGGGCTCCCTGTGCATATGGCTAGACCTAGTGGAGTAGATGGAGACCCCTGTTGATGGGCTCCCTGTACATATGGCTAGACCTAGTGGAGTAGATGGAGACCCCTGTTAATGGGCTCCCTGTGCATATGGCTAGACCTAGTGGAGTAGATGGAGACTCCTGTTGATGGGCTCCCTGTGCATATAACTAGACCTAGTGGAGTAGATGGAGACTCCTGTTAATGGGCTCCTGTGCATATGACTAGACCTAGTGGAGTAGATGGAGGCTCCTGTTGATGGGCTCCCTGTGCATATGGCTAGACCTAGTGGAGTAGATGGAGACCCCTGTTGATGGGCTCCCTGTACATATGGCTAGACCTAGTGGAGTAGATGGAGACCCCTGTTAATGGGCTCCCTGTGCATATGGCTAGACCTAGTGGAGTAGATGGAGGCTCCTGTTGATGGGCTCCCTGTGCATATGGCTAGACCTAGTGGAGTAGATGGAGGCTCCTGTTGATGGGCTCCCTGTACATATGGCTAGACCTAGTGGAGTAGATGGAGGCTCCTGTTAATGGGCTCCCTGTGCATATGGCTAGACCTAGTGGAGTAGATGGAGACCCCTGTTAATGGGCTCCCTGTGCATATGGCTAGACCTAGTGGAGTAGATGGAGGCTCCTGTTGATGGGCTCCCTGTGCATATGGCTAGACCTAGTGGAGTAGATGGAGGCTCCTGTTGATGGGCTCCCTGTGCATATGGCTAGACCTAGTGGAGTAGATGGAGGCTCCTGTTGATGGGCTCCCTGTGCATATGGCTAGACCTAGTGGAGTAGATGGAGACTCCTGTTAATGGGCTCCCTGTGCATATGGCTAGACCTAGTGGAGTAGATGGAGACCCCTGTTGATGGGTTCCCTGTCCATATGGCTAGACCTAGTGGAGTAGAAGGGGGCTCCTGTTGATGGGCTCCCTATGCATATGGCTAGACCTAGTGGAGTAGGAGGCTCTACCTGCTATCTTTGAAGCAAAGGATACCCATGTTGTCCTTATTATGGGCATAAACCTGCATTTTTCATTATGAATGGTAGTTAATTTTTTTCAAACGAACTTGAGCCTCGCGGGTGAGGCTCTGGTGACAGCCATTGACGCTTGCGTGAGATTTGATACAGAGCTGTTGTGGGAAATAACTTTCTGCGCATACCCCAACGTTCAAAATCAGCCAATCAATGAAGGCCCTCAAACGGAACCAGAGCCTCCCCCGCGAGGTGACGAGCCGGGAAGCTCTGGGTACGAGAATGAAATTGAGCCAACTCCTTTAGTATATGTAAACACAATACCCCGAGAAAATGAAAAGGTTTTTCAAATTCAATTTTCCATTACCTAAATTTTTCCTATTTATCTTTCCTAATGAGTTGGAAGTCAACTCAAGTGCTTTTAACAGAAAACATACAGCGACAAGTTTGTAATGCACTCGTACTGAGTTTGGTTAATCAGCTGCTGTTTGTCATGTTATACAGCGACATTTTAACCAAATTGACAAAAAGAACTTGTTCTAAAATTACCCCCTTTGTTCAAGAATTCCCTAACTTGAATTTAAGTGAATGTATGAATAGGTTGTTTGCTTCTATTTCCATGCTTTTAATAATGGCTCTTCCACTTCCAAATTGTCAAAATGCAAAACTACAGAAAGTCATCATAGGGAAAATTTTGAACAATCTAGGGCCCGGTTACTGGAAAATTGTGTTTTAAAGTGTTACTCCCTTGGTTCAAGAATTCCCTAACTTGAATTAATAGTGATTATATCTACGGGTATTTGTTTGTTTGCTTCATTCTTTTTCTATGCTTTTAATGATCGCGCTCCCACTTCCAAAATGTCAAAATCCAAACCAGAAAACGTCAACTTGGGAAAATGTAGGGCCAGATACTGGAACATGTTGCAAAAAAAGAAACACGCGACGAGGTATTGAGGGACAAAGGGTGCAGGTTTAACTCAATGTTATAGATTTTGCAGCAAATGAGAAATAAAGAAAGGTCTGTTGTAAAACGGTATTTAGGGGGCTAAAATTCATCATCACATTCTTATGAAAAATGCCTGTTAATTTGGGAATCCTAAGATAAAATACGTCTGTGAACATAAGTACCGGCCAATTATTTTTTTCTTTCTTTTTTAAACAATGAACTCTTATGCTAAAGAATCGGTGAGAGACAAGCCACTCACGAAGAGGAGTATCTTCTATAGTAGGACAAGAGGGAATGAGGGAAGTGCTGTTACGTTTACAATATTCTGGGAACTCTGCCATTTTCGTATTTGCTACAAAATGTGTTCTTGTCTCCTGTCAATCAAACCACGATAGTTTGAAGTGCTACTTGTTTCGCACGGGCTTCTCTCCAAAATTGGTCCTCAAACAAGCTTTCCTCTTTTGGCAAGAAAAACGTTATCTAATACTATTTTGGTAAAGTAGTATTCTACTTCAGAGATCTATTTAATAGGCTTAAGAAAAAGTGTTACCCATATGCGTGGCACTAGGAACTGAGGTTAATTTAATGGTATTTTCTGACATGACAGATGTCTCAATAGAAACAGAAGTGGAGCAGCGGGAACTCTTAGAGCTCTTTTACTCATGTTTGTATATTTTAGGTGTTTTTAACTATTTTAGGATGACATTTTGTGCTGTTTGCTTGCCATACAGGTGCTTGGCTCTCTTTGACAAGGCGTCTAATAAATGGGAGGGTGTGTAAGGGGCTATGTCGCGAGTGTTTCAACAAAATGTTTTAGAAAATAACACCTATGTTGTATTGTGAATGTGCGCATTCTGATTGGTTGAAAAGCGTGTTTGTAAGAGACCTGAGAAACACGATTGTCACACAACGCTGTCGCGCGTGTGTATGTTATTTTCTAAAAGCAATAAAAATACTTTCTGCGTGCTCTCTGGTTTCTTACAAACACTCGGGGAATGTTGGTCGAACTGATAAAACTTGAAAGACACTCGCGCCCGGGGGGGGGGGGGGGGTTCTCCCATGTAAGAGTGATAGGGGTGCTCGTCGGGACACCGGAAAATATACCCTAAAAAATACCAGGACACAAAAAATCCAGCCCCTAAAAAATACCTTATAAAACAAAATGACCCCTAAAAAATACCAAAATAAACCTTTCTTGTTATTGTTTATTGTTTCTCATCTCAAAACAAGCTTATTTTAGAGCTATAAATGAAGGAAGAAAGGAAGAAAACGTTTTACTGGGTTTGTGACCCTTTCATTCATTTGCGTACCCCTAAAAAATACCATTAACTAGTGAAAGCCACAATTTTTCTCCGATACCCCCTAAAAAATACCTGGAACTCGATTTTGACCCCTTAAAAATACGACGAGCACCCCTATCAGGTCGACATGTGAAGAACCCCCCCCCCCCCCGGGCACTCGCGTCTGGCTCGTGTCTTTCAAGTTTTGATCAGTTCTCCAACATCCCCCTCGTGTTTGTAAGAAAGCAGAGAGCACGCGGAAAGTACTTTTATTGCTTAAATAAAAGCAGACCAGTGGTCTACACAAACTCAGAATCCTATATAATGTGCCCCAACTTAGTCTTAAAGAAAAAGAAAAACTTAAATTAGCATTATAAAGGCATTCTTACGAAAGATTTTAAATAGCTTACGCTATCAAATTTCCAAGTTTGAAAACTGTTCTTCCTGGTGTAAGAAATTAAAATACGTTTAAGAAGGAACTCTTGATTGAATGCGCACATAGTCAGTTAACTCGCACACGTCCTTCGATTTAGGGCCGAGTTTAGTAAGCACTATCGGGAAGTTCATTCGTAACATTTGGGCCAAAAATAACAGCATTCTTTTCCTAGAAGATCCAGAATACGTTATACAGGGCTCACAAAAATTGTGGCTTCTGCATGTAATTAATCTTTAGAAAATCAGTTTATTTACTTATTTAGACATTGAAAAAGGTATTGCACAGTAAAGAATTCTAAAAATAGAGGGAAAAGCACTAAAGTTATGACACGGAGTTTGCCTTTGTAACTTTGCGCCCGAGTGATCAGAGTTGGGTGCTCAATTATTTTGAACCATCGGCATGTTTGGTATCTTTTAGGAGTGAATCGGAAAATGTCCGAAGATCATCTCATCCCCGACCAGAAAATTTGGGAGTCCCCCCCGGGCACTCTAGCGATCAAGGACCACGTTATAAGTTACTTTTACGACTACCATTACCATCCTACGAACACACTCCTAGAATATTACTTAGACTCTCTGGCGACGCACTCAGATTGGCACCACCATGGCATTCTTAAAAGCCCTGGGGCTTGTTAAGTGTGGCCCTCAGGGTAATACGAGTAACGACCAGCCGTGTATGAGAGAGGGCCTTTTTGCGTTTTGTAGACAATCCTGACAACATTTTTTATTAAGCATTAGAACACAACTTTCTATGACTTTATCGGCGCAGTAGCGCACGCGTGATGTTGGGAGAGACACGAGAACGCTGTAAAATCACAAGCCGCAGGCGAGTGATTTTAAAACGTTTTGAGTATCCCTCCTAACATCATGCGCGCTCTATTTGCCGATAAAGTCAGAGAAAGTTGTGCTCTAATGCTTTTATGATATAGCGGGAGAACCATATTACTTTATCGGTGAATAGAGCATAGATTTGGACCAATCAGAGCAAGCGTTATATCGTAACTATATTATAATGATCTTTACATAACAATTACAGAACGAGTTTTCTATTTAACAATTAGACTTTACAAGCTCGATTTTATTACGTGATAGATAGTAAGTAGCGGAGCCAATCAGATTGCAAGATTCGCGATAGTATGCGAGTGCGTTTCTACTAATTAACAATTTTAATCCTCGAGCCCGAATGGGCCCTGAGTCAATAGCCAATGAGGCCGAATCACACTAGTAGGTCAATTTTTAATGCCAAAAAAACGCTTTTGTTCTGGTCATTTGCCATTTTCTGGCTTTCAAATCCGACACTTTTCGACACTAGTAGCCTACTAGTAGCTCAACCAATCAGAACGCAGCATTGATAATAGACCACTTGTGTGATTTGACTAATACGTGATAGATAGTGAGTAGGGGAGCCAATCAGATTGCAGGAAGTAAGCTTCTGTCAGGGCCGTAGCAAGCCCTCTAAAACTGAGGGAGCACAACTCGGATCGGATTTTTTCCTATTTAACGCCCCCGCGCCATAGCACAGACGCCCCGGGGGGGGGGGGGGGGACTCTAAGGTTAAAATGCTAGGGGTGACCGTCGGGAAACTCGAATTTTGACCCTAAAAAAATACCTGGTCGGAAAAAATTTCCACCTTAAAAAATACCCCTCAGTCTGAAAATACCCTAAAATACCAACAGTTTTGACAGATTAAATTTTATTCTGGGCGTTTATTTAATATACATCAAATGTACCCTCTCGACTTTCAAAAACACTACCTTATTTGCGTGAGAACCCCCTAAAAAATACCTATTTTTCTTACTATACCGTTTTTTATTTTCGAACCCCTAAAAAATACCAGATCGCCGATTTACAACCCCTAAAAAATACGACGGTCACCCCTAGCATTCGAATATAGGGAGTCCCCCCCCCCCCCCCCCCCCGCACAGACGTCTCTTTCCCTCGATTTTGAGGGAGGATAGGCTGTACATAGGCAATACGTAAATATAACGGGGATTTGATGTGTCTTAATGAAGCTTTCTGTTTACAAGAGTGTCCGTTAGTAGAGAGTTAACTGCAGTATTAGAAAAACTGGGGGGGGGGGGGGGGGGGGGGGGGCGGCCCCTAAGGGCGATACGGCCCTTTGTGGGTTTCCAATAATACGTGATAAATGAGTGAGTAGGGGTATGTGATAGTATGCGTGATAGTATGCGTGATAGTATGCGTGATAGTATGCGTGATAGTATGCGCGATAGTATGCGCGATAGTATGCGTGATAGTATGCGTGATAGTATGCGTGATAGTATGCGTGATAGTATGTGTGATAGTATGCGTGATAGTATGCGTGATAGTATGCGTGATAGTATGCGTGATAGTATGCGTGATAGTATGCGTGATAGTATGCGTGATAGTATGCGTGATAGTATGCGTGATAGTATGCGTGATAGTATGCGTGATAGTATGCGAGTGTGAATCTGCTTGTAAAGTATGATAATACGGGTTACTAAAATATGTATCCCTCTAAGCATACTAATTGCCTCTTTTTATTTATTTTTTATTATTTTTTATTTAATCAATATTTAAGGACAATTGCCCCAAAAGCTATTCAGCTTACCAAGGAGGCTCTTGCCGATGACAATAATATTTTACAAAATAGTGAGGCACAAAAGTTACACAAAACGATTAGACGAAGAGATAAATGCATGGACTTCTTTGAAAAGATCAACATTAAAATTCAATTGCAGATTTCTGTCACCAAATCTAAGTAATATTCGATGTATACTCCATGTGTAGTTTTTTCAATTTTTGGCTCTTGCTCACACTTCAAACAGAACTGTAGCGAAATCTAGCCAGACTGCTAGAGTATCCGTGTTCTGTTTTTACTGGCAACCCCGCGCTGTCAATCATTGCTTGGAGGCGAAAATATGCCATTCTAACAATCACAGCATCTAAGAAAGTTCCACCATCCAGAATTGTGAGTTTTTCTATAACTCGCTTTGACTTCTTTTCTCTGTTTTCTGTACCCTGAGTTTCAATGACAATGCAGAATTGCGCTGAAAAAGACAGGTTCTAGGCTTCGTATGATGACGACTACAACCAATACGGACGCCTTAGGGCGTCTTTTCTTATGGATATATCGGCTGACCATAAGCGATTGATCTCAAACCTTGACACTTTTACTAATTTTAAGGCGGCCTTGGTAGTATGATTACAAGTTAACTAGCTTGCTCGACAGGTAATTACAATGTTTTGAACTAATACGCCCCTGTATGCATGCCTATTGGCAATAGAAGTCTAACAGATACGATTTGAATGAGGGCAATATCCATAATAGATCGTCGATTGTATGAGAACAGTGCAATATCTATACATATTGGCCCAGGGCGGGCACTTTCATTAATTGGAGGGTATGTTAAAGCTCTCTTCCCACTCATTTTTCATTATAAATGTTTTTCATGATACGTTTAAGAGAGCTACATTATTTGGCAAGGCCTAGTAAAGATCTGTTATCGAGGAAACAAATTCTTGCGAAGGATTTTACAGTGCAGCGTGACTTTTCAAAAATATCAGCTAAATGGTTTTCATTTTACTTGTATCAATAAATTACCGATGCAGGATATATTATCCGTTTGACATGATAATGTCATTATTATTGCTCATTATAGAAACTCATTTTGTTCTGTCCCGCCCAGGTCACGCCAGAATTGATAGCTGCCTGTTGTAATGGGAAAGTGTCACGATTTTAGATAATGTATTCAAATATAACAAGAAATACAAAATATTCGTCTAGGTTTGTTAAATAACTTTTCAACTGCATGCTAGATAAGTAAACATTTGGAGTATTTCCGTGTGTTATCGAACGGATGGAGTTGGATTGCATAATTTCGTATCAGTTTGATTTCTTTATAAGGCTGAACAGTTTTCAAACTTACGTAAGCCATAGTCAAGAAAGTGCTGTCGTTTTTATGGCAAAATCCGTGCGGGCTGCCTGTGGTGTTCAAATCGCGTCTCAGGCCCCTCGGCGGGGGACAAAAACAAAATGGCGACCAAAAGAATGATGTTTCTCGAGTATCTGCAAGTTTTGCCAAAATTTCCTGCTTTTTTCGTCAAGATATGAGGAAAAGTACTTACAGACCTTCCAAATAAGGTAAGGGGGAATTTCCTAATAAGGAAGTTTTGCAACGTCGGCAAAACGACAGTTTTTGGCGAAATTTTCTTGTATGCCTGTATGCCTATCTTTTAACATTTTGTTGAAACAGTCGTTACATAGCCCCTCTAATACCTCGCAGCCACCTTTGCAGGCATCACACTTGTTTTCATAAAAGTGGGATCCCTGTGGTATTCGTGGAGATCTTTCGTGAGTGTGCCACAGGGGGCCCAAATCACGCTATGCACCACAGTTCGACGCCTGCGGAGTAGGTGGGTTTACCTACTGTAGGTACTTCATGTCTTACTGTACTTCTGTTCTATAAGATATTGACAGAGATTCACACAGAGTACATTCAGCAATATTCCCATAGGATCGATAGCACGACCCTGGAGTCTTCTTAAAAGATAGAGAAGTGAAGAGGGTACTTTGGTGAACGGCAGTTACTGGCAGTTATTTTACCACATTAAAGGTCTCGCCGCTCGGTCTAGATCCTTCGGTGTTTAGCACTGAACTACTAAATGCTGTTTGTTTGTATTGAATTACATCGTCCTTTTTCAACTCGTGGATACGCGAATGCTAGAAGGCGAGTTACGTTGGGGCCTGATGTCACTCACTCTAGTGTTAGTACTACGTACCACAGGGGTGATAGGATGACCAATATTGTTATTTGGAACTTAGAATAAATACTTGCTATAAAATAGATGTCTCTAGTTCTGTCTGCAATATCAAGAAAATATCGCCAAAACTAACGGGCGACGTGCAGACGTTGCAAAACCTAAGTCTGTAAGTATTTTCCCTGAAATCTACAACTAACAAGTTATTGTGAAAAAGAACAACCTGGTTAAACAAACGTCTGTGATCAAGAGTGTCCGAGCCTAGTGACTTCATTGGTTTTCACGGCATGAAGCTTTGAAGCGCGGGGCATGAGTTGGCTGAGTTTCCCCATCCTTGCTGCGATGCACGCACGGGGGCGAGGAATTTTGATTTCTAGACGCCTAAAAGTACCGTACTTTACGGTAATGCGGCGTATTAGTACCCGAACCCTTCATTCCAGGAAAACTTAATCCCATATGTTTACTTTATTAAAAATGCGAGACCCCGTGACGCGACGGCCGGCCAAAAATAAGAAAATCCGAAATCGCGGAAGCGAAAGCGATTGGCAACCGCGATTGGCAACCGCGAGTTGTCTCAAAATTGCGGAGTCTTGGGGTTGAGAGTTTGTTTGTGGCAAACAATATTGTGTTTATATTGCGAAAACGAGACATGTCATGGACTCGGAATGTACCTGGCGTACCCCAAAATTACCAGGGTAACACATAAATATTCAAGCGGATAAATTAAAATGAGGCACCAGTGACCACGTTTGATACCAGTCAAATCTTACTTACTTTACTTATCCTCTCCTTACCACCAGTCAAATTTACTGGTAACTTATAGTTGTTTTGGGAGAAGGGCGTCATCGCAATAATTGCCAAATATTAAAACACTGGCTCTATTACTTTTTAATAAGCTTTGAAAAAGAAGACTAATTACCTATTTTCTTCAATCAATTATAGCATGTCAGTTTGGCGGTGTTAGTAAAACGCCTTTGGTTATTAAGTGATGTTTTATGTTTATGAGCTATCTGTCAGAGAGGAACCGATGAATGAAGACCAATCCATCATTGTGATTTATTTTCGCAATTATTTAGCTATGGTATATTGAAACCGTTGTTTTGACTTGAAGGATTGAAGCATAAACAAGGGTTTTAGCCAAATTGAGTTATGATAATTGGTGAAATGTGGCGGAACAGATTGGACTGTAATGAATTGACTAAGCTTGACAAAGAAATAAAAAAATATTGTGATGGTTCTGGAAAATTCTTATCAGATCCAACCGCCACAGCAAGTCTTATTTGGCGATTTTCACCGCTAAAATCAAGCTTTATTTTAAACAACAAAGCTTTACTTTATTATTTATTAATTAATTTTATCCTCTTTTCTTTCTTACTCTAGTTCAAAAATAAATGACAGTTCTGAAAAATGATTTTAAAATTATAAGCTCATCCGTTTTATTGGATCTTATGGTCCACTGTGTTTTAAAAGTATTCGACTGCAAAATGTCGCGGAATTTTCACCAAATTCTAGCTAGTGTTTTTGAAGTAAAGGATTTCTCAATAACTGTCTTGTCGCCTACGTTACATTTCACGTTACTTTTTAAACTGTTCTAACGGAATTGATCAACAGGTTTTTGTCGAATGCTCTGCCAGTACTTTTTGGTAAATTGGCAGTTCTTCCCTAAATTTTGAATCTAATGCTGGTATGAGATATTTAATCCGCGAATAAGACACTTTGCCAACAGTTCATTTTATTGTACTTCTGTACCGTCTTAGTTGAGTTAGAAAAAGAAAACTACGAGCTCTCTACGAGCTACGAGCTCTTGGGAAATGTAATTAAATTAGTTTAAATAAAACCGCATAAACGCTATCAATTTTATTTTTAAATTCAAATGTGTATTTACGTGCTTTCGACGTTATTTTCGGCAGAACATTTTAGAAAATGTGGCCCTAGGGGGAAAGAGTGCCCTCCAAGAGCGAAACTGTTATAATTATGGCATAGTCAACGCATTTTGGCCGAAGCCCTCGCACGGTTCTTTCCTTTCGGCTTTTTCATTTCTTGCAATAAAGGATGTACCGCATTTGCAGTTCCGGCGCGAGTTTTGCAATTTGATATTTTTACCACAAATGATCAATCTAAAAATATCTAAACGATGCCGCCATGTTGCAAAAGAGACTATGACAAATTTTGTCTAACTTTTTTTATGACCGATAACAAATTATGCGCGCGGTAGTTTTGGTACAGCAGTGCGAAGGCAACAGAAGCCTCACAAAATACAAGATGAGATTTCTGTAACACACCAAGATGTGTAATACCTTTTGGGGCCTGATATAGAGAAATTATTCATGGTCCTGTTAGCAGGACGGTTGAGCAAAAATAATTTGAGATATTTTCATAAATCATATGTAAGTAATATTTATTCACAACACCATCATTGGTAAATAGAATATAAGAAAGAAGAAATTAATATAGTAACTAATTATATGCAATAGAATCACTGTAAGTAAGCAGCCATTACATCGCTTATACACCTATTTCAATTAACGTTGCTCTGCAAAACGTAAAACCATGAACCATGCATCATAAGTCGTAATAGTATTCCTGCCTAAAACGAAGCGGTTCACGCCAAATTGTGTCTCAAAGTAGTAAACAAAGTGTCATTGGGTGGTTTACTTTAGTTCGGTTTGGCAAATGAGAAAAAAATACGAGAAATAGCGTCTTCATTATGATGCATGGTTCATGGTTTTACGTTTTGCAGAGCAACGTTAATTGAAACAGGTGTATACTTTGCAGAAATCTTCACAATTGTATCATCATGCATAGAATGAAATACAATAAAAGAAGAACGGTCCTTCTCGCTTAGCAAGCTAAAAGCACTGTTAATTTCTAATAATTTCCTTTTAAAATCATTACAGAGAGTTGATAAGTTTCTATTATTACAAGTAGAAAAATAATGGAATTCATCACCTATTTCTTTACAATTACAAATCGAACAGAAACGAGACTCATATGATATACCTTCATATCTGCCACTCTCCACGGGAAATTTGTGAGCAGATAACCTGAAACGTGTATGACAAATGTGTAAAGATGGCGTTCGTCCTCCCAAAATGGCGGGGAAGAAGTTCCTCCAATTTCCCTGCTTGACCTCGTAGTGAAACTTTTACAGAAAACCGCTTTTTTTACTTATATAAGTCGGACAGGCACTTAAAGGATACCGCCTACAGTTGTTCGTTGGCTCGAACACTTACAAATTCCAAATTCGTGCGGTGATTGATATGAAATTTTAAAAACTTGCTACAGAAAGGGTGAAGTTTTTTGATGATTTATATTTCACTGTATCAGATTTACTAATAGCAAACGAAAACAGGCGTCGATGACGTACACTTCTCACGAAATTGGATCTAAACTTTTCGTGTGATGGCTTTTAGCCTTTATCCTTATGCAGTTGTCTAATTAAACCTGTGAGAAGTTTGGAGAAAATTCTTCAAGCCGCTTTCAAGATATTCGAGGCATTTTTTCTTTAATTTCTCGCTCGTCTCGCCGTATTATTCTACATAGAGAAAGTGCAATAGTCTAACAACTCTTCTCAAAACTCTTCTCAAGGGTGTAAGCTACTTCTCTGCACACACTTAATTAAAAATTTATTTCGCTCAAATCCTAACAATCCTTCAGTTTAAGAGAATATTTTTGTATGTTTTTTTCACAATAATTTTCCTCTATCTAGGTGACATGACGAGAAGAACCTTAGAGCTATTGATTTCAATGAACTACACTACAGGGACATTTTCTAGCCCAGGGCGTGCTACCATGCTATTTGCTTGAAACAATTTGCCCTTGTATAGCATTTCCTGACTCCACCAACATTTCTTGGTTTCGCACTTAGCTATTATTATTGATTGTTATTATTGTTATAATATAAAGCGCACCCCATTTCCCTGCCCCCCCCTCTCCCATTTTAAGGTTACTGAGAACCTTCGCGCACGTTGTTCGAAAAAAAAAATCATACACGTCCTTAGTTTAACCAAAACATATCAACCTATATATCGTTGGAAAGCTTATAGAATGGACTAGCGAACTATGGCAAAAAGAATTATTTTTTCATAATTACAAATTTTTTTAAGGTTTTATTAAAAATTCGGCTGTGAGAGTTTCAAGAGATAACGCTGACGAACTGCTAGACCTTGACTCCCAAGTAACACATTGTTTTAATCCTTAAAGGTGTTTCTCAAAAACGTGTCTGCGTTTTTTAAAATTTTGCTTTGCTCAAAAGTTATCGAACTTTTAATTTCGTAGGTCAAATTTTGTGGAATTTTCACGCTCTAAAAATTTTAAAAATTCATAACTGCTGAACTAAACAAAATTTAAAAAATCGCAGACACGGTTTTTGAGAAACACCTTTAAGGATTAAAACAATGTGTTACTTGGGAGTCATGGTCCAGCAGTTCGACAGCGTTAGCTCGTGAAAATAGCACACCAAAATATTTAATCAATGCTTTAAAAAAAATAAAAGGTATCAATAAGTGATTTCTTTTTGCCATAGCCCGCTAGTCCATTCTATAAGCTTTCCAACCATATATAGGTTGACATATTTTGGTTAAACTAAGGACGTGTATGATTTTTTTTTCGAACAACGTGCGCGAAGGTTCTCAGTAACCTTAAAATGGGGACTCCTGCCCTGGGGGTGCGGACACTAAACGTACAGTAAAATCTCGATTTTACGATACCCCACGAGGGAAGCAAAATTGCATCGTTAAATTGGGATATCGTTGTATATGAAACGAACTCTCGATGCAAGGATTTTAAAGGCGAGGAATTGTTGCTGGGACCCAGAAAAATCATCGTAAAATCGGGGTATCGTTAAATCGAGGATCATAAAATCGGGGTTCCACTGTATTAGGCTGGGACCAAACCGGTTTAACATTGGCATTGCATGAGTCAACTTCATTCAACATTTGTAGGGCCTACTCCGGGTCTTAAAGTCGTCTATAGTTTGGCTTTAGTTTTAGTCGCCCAAAAGTTGCTCTAGGTTTTATTGAACTACTGGTTCCTCGATTTTTGCTAAAGTCGCCCAAAGTGGCCTATAGTCGGCCAATTAACAATTAGACCTCGAGCCCGAAAGGGCTACGGGCCAATAGCCAATGAGGCCGCAGGCAAAATGGGCTATTGACCCGTGACCCTTGAGGGCGAGAGGTCTAATTGTTTTAGTATCACCCAACTTGTTGGACAAAAAAAGTGAAAATTTGTCAAAAAAATCACCAGAAACCTGACAAAACGAGAAGCGGCCGCCATTGTTTTCATGTTCAAAATCAGCACTTTCGCTACTAGAGGTCTATTGATAATAGTCCCCTAGTAGCGTAGCCAATCAGAATGCAGCATTGGCAATAGTCCACTAGTTGGGTGATACTAATTGCCAATAGTCGCCCAAAGGAACCTCTATTGTTCCAAAGTCATTAGCTTTTCTTTGTACGGCTTTTAATGCGTACCTAGCCGGCCATCCACGGGCACACAACGGAGCTGTTCCTCAAAAAAGCTGTTCCTCACCCCCTTTCGCTGCTGGCTGGCAAATATTTATCGCGGTCTCTTGCTGGCTGGCAAAAATTCATCGCCTTCCGTTCCTGGCAAAAATTTATGCATATTGCCTTTGCTGGGAAACACAAGTTGCTCATGGATGTTGAAAAATGAAATTTTAAGTGACAGCACTTAAAATGCACTTAGTTATTAGTGCTCGTTTTTAAGGATACCCGATTTTTTATACTATTTCGGGCTTCCTGTGGTAATGTTACCTCCTGGCTGGGAATTTTTTTTAACACCCAGCTGCTGGCTGGGAAAAATTGAGACCCTCCCCTGGCAAAAAGGAACAGCTAAATTTTTGCCAGCAACTTTTAAAACATGTATTTATGTGCTCTACGTGACTAGAAATGTCCAAATACGCCATTTAAACGCATTTTAACCAGGGGGGCTCGTTGTGTGCCCGTGGCCATCACCCAACCCAACCCCTTCCGTCCGTACATACCTCCCCCTTAACCGCAATCTGTGATGCCGCGTAACATTGATTGATTACTTGTTGTCTTTTCTACAAAGGCTTTTCACTGCCAGCTTTTTCAACATTCTTAAACACATGTTATCTATATGCTCTTCATTCAAACCATTACTCGTTTTGCTGGTATCGTTGGTTTTCCGCGAGCCTAAACCTGTTAACCGCGGCGCTCACATAAATGACGTCCTCTCGAGAGGCTTTTCAACACGATGATAAATCGTAGGGAGCGGTACTCTTTCGTGTGGTTTAAATATTTGTATTACCTTTTCAGGTTGCTAAAATCATATACCGCGGTAATATTTATAGGTCGCGTGAGAGTTGAGAACATTATTGGGTGTTTGGATACTGGCTTATATAAGAAGGCCCGCTTCTTTTGAAAGCGCATTTTGTTCGCAACCCACCAGGCCCCAATCTTCCCTGCAGCGTTTTGTATTCAACATAAAAGCATCCCATATTGGTGAAACTCGAATTGACAGCAGAGATAAATTATCTGATCAGCCCTTAGGAATAAACAAAACTTGTTATTTGAAATGAGTTGATACGTGTGCCGTGTGAAGACAGCGAATCACAAATAAAGCTTCCAGAAACTCATCAACCAACTAAACACCGTTGTTGAACTTTTGTTAATCAGTGAGATATTAAACAACGGATTGGTATTTTAATTTTGACGATGCAAAACGTAGATATTTTGTTTTTAGGATTTAGAATTTCTTAAGAAACAAAATTTCTTTCAAAGTCTAATTGATCAGCATATGAAATTGAAAGAGAAGGAAAGAAGAAAAGCGAATAGAAACCTGAAAAAAACGTTCGTGGGCATTCGAAAAATGAGAACTAAAAGAATCAAAATGAACTCATGTGTCTTAACCTTAACCTCTGCTCAGCGCAAGTCACTCATTTTTATTTGCGTTGCATTTGCTTCAGCCGAGGCTTATAAAAATTTAAAAAAAGACCAAAACGAATTAGTCGGATGAGCTTGAAATTTGCGGTTCGCAATTACTGCAAATAAATAGTTGCATGGTTTTACCAGCCTTTAGCAAAGGAAAACTAGCTTTCCTGTTATTCCTTTGAAGCCCAAACAAGGAAATTAATAAAACTTTTGTGCGGACTATTTGTTAGATAGCGCGGAAACTTAGAGTAGGATGAATTCAGCCACCCTTCACTGTTTTATAAATTTGAGGGTCGTTTAGCGCTCGACTTAAATTGCAATGGAAACTAAAACCTTCTCGTCCCTAATGTACCAGAACTAATAGCCCGGCCAAGAACACAAGCTAGAGTCGGGTATATTCTTTTAAGTCTTTAAAAAGATTACTTTACCGGGGAGTTTAAATCTAAAGTTACTTTGCGTAATCGCGCGAAAAAAGATCCTTCTAATCAGATGTTTTTAGCGAGCTAAGTCTGTGGAAAAAATCCCGTTGTGTTTGGGCTCCGTGATGGCCCTGTAGGCGCCACCTTGTCTTCAAAATATCAGTAGTGTAGGCAAGATATCGCTCAAAGGCAGACAACATACTCGAATGCGAAAGACATTTCCCCAGCGTTGACAAGTTCAACACGAGCGGCTTGCTTTGAACTGTAAATTTACCGATTTAATCGCCCCAGCGCCGGAGAGAATGACAGCTGATTGACAGGCTAACGCGTTAATGAGCTATTTATTCGAGGAAATACCTAATAGTTATTTTAAACCGAGGGGCCTCTCATTCTCTAGTGTGCTATAGAACACGTGAGGGGTTCTATTACTCCTTCGAATCAGCTCGAATTAGAAATATAGGCTCGGTGTGAGGGAGTCGGGTTTTGGCAGGTTTTAAGATTTGACAGACAAGCTCTGTCGGGCCGTTTCTCTGAGGTTACGCGTGAAGTGGATTAAGTGGGTAAACTGACAGCGGCGGTCCTTTGAACTCGCCCCAAGTGCTAAGCGAGGTTCTAATGAAAGTCGTGCTAATAATAAGTTATGATAAGATTGACGGGAAACTGACAGGGTTCGTCGGCGATCATTGTTGATTTTTGATTGCGATGGATTAGCTGTCAAATTCGAATTGAAACAGCCCTGTGAAAAACAAATTATCCCTCACTCGGGTTTACACAGTGAAGACTTTCATCACGCTCATGTATTGGAACCAAATAAAACACCTCGCACAAAGGGCGGCCGCAGTCCTTAGAAGCAAGCACGGCACTCATTTGCGAGACAGCACCAGGTTAATCATGAGATACAACTATCGCGCATAGATCTTAGGTCTGTTTTCATTTTCGTCTTCGCTTGACTAAAGGGGCGATCGCAATTTGAATGGAATTGTGGTGGGTTCGCAAGTTATCTGAAGCAATAACTCACGCGGACTCGATCTACTTTACTCTTATCTCGGCACTTCATCTGGCTACGCGCAAACTCTCAGAATGCTGTTTGTAGATCTTTTGTCATTCCGGCTTCCCAGCTGCCTTGGACGTCACCAAAACGTCTAGAAAATCGTTGACGGAAGGATATAGAACATAAACAGGGCCGGCAAAACGCGCTTGACAGCTTTCCAGCCTGCCTGCGAACACCGCAGGAACAAAATTAATAAAATTCAGATTGGGTTTGCTAAACGACGGTTCTGAACTAAAGAGTCACGTTTGGCAATCTAGTGGTGTACATACATACGGCGCCCGCGCGCTCTCTCCGTAAGGGTAATTGATTGTAAGCATTTACTATGCATAAATAAACCGCAGCCCGACTTGTAAAGGACTATACCCCGTTTTAATGGCTCTTAAAAGAGAATTTTCACGCGCGCAAGGATGATGGATTGTAATTTATTTGGGAGGCTGGAAGCAGAGTCAGGCGCCGCAGAGGCTCGATGGAGAGCGAAAGTTAATCGTTGTCGCATGTTGGATGAGGCATTTGGCCAAGTTTGACAGGCCTGTCATGGTTGCTTCTCCTGTCGACACATTATCTTATCACAAGGCAGAGCGCCCGAGGCCTTGGTTTGATTGATAGCTCGATAAGATACCATACCGAGTGTCAAGACTTCAAAGGGCCGCCGACAAAATAAACATAGCGTGAAGCCTTCTTCGCCACTCTTCCATCACACAAGCTTTGCAAAGCCTGCGTATTCTGATCACACAGTTTCACACCGAGGGATACCGCAATTCAAGAGCCCTTAGAATTGCTCTATTATTGTGGATCCCTTTGTGCGCACAAAGCCGACAATAGAGCGCTGTTAACCACTCTACCAACACTAGCATCAAAATTGACAAGTTTGTACCCACTCTCTTCAACACATAGTTCAACACAATGGCTGACAAATATAATTGACTTTGATTGACAGCCTGATTGATTAGGGTCCGTACGTTGACACTTTGGTTGATCCGCTACTTAATTAAGCTCTGTATCCTGATTGGTGGATTAGCCAACCATCTATCAATATCGTATATGGCCAATTACTCCGATGTCTGTGTGTGACAGCATCGTCACTCTGATTGTCCAATCAAGCGACGAAATATCGCGAAAGAAGCCATTTGATTGGAGGGCGGCAAAAGTTCTCTAATCTAGGCAATTCATTTGGTAGTGAAGTGATCGCTAGCTTTGTCTGAAGTCGGCTTGTTTCTCTGTATCTACACCTTTCAAAGCACTATATTAAATATTTCACAAGGCAGACCGACATCGCAGTCTGTTCGCTATGCCTACACGAACCTTCGCGCCGCTTACAAGTGTGGAATACATCTCGCCGATTTCTAGTCGAGTTCCTTTAGAAGCCTTGCAGATGTTGACTCAGAGCGTAGCCAAATGTAGCCAGGATTACATCCAGCCTCTTCCCTTGAAGGTAAACCTAGTTTAACTTTTTAAAGATGTGAAGAGTTTGTCGTGTTTGAGTTTGTTGTACTCGGGCTAGATAGACACGTATATGAGACAGTGTGGGGAAATAGTGGAGAAGTATTATGAGTCTTAACTTGAGTTTTTGGATTTTTCAACAGGAAGATGAGCAGAAGAAGTCACCGCTAGCATTACTTGCGGCTACGTGTAGTAGTATCGGGAAAAATGAGCCTACCAAAACGGCGGAACCAGAGAAAGATAAGACTCTGCCGCCGAAGATAAGCACAGACGAGACTAGATCTTCCTTTAAACCTTACAAACAGCCTGTGGAGAAAGCCGAGGAATTGGGAAGCGAGAAGCCTGGTTTTCGGTCTCCCAGCGCCAAGGAAAACCCCCCGCACTCCCCTGAAGCTAAGAGGAGCGCAAGTTAGGGACTGTTTATCCTTACGCGGCCAACGAGGCAGACCCTCACTGTGCTCAGTACATGCACTCACCTCAGAGCAGAGTTTGCGGAGTGTTCTTGGAGCCAGGACAAGCCTCGGCGCTGCACTCAATGCATAAGGAGTGCACGAGCGCGTGCACGCATCCCTCCAGTCTTCTCCCCTTTAAGGGTTCGCCGTATCCGCCAGGACTCACGCCAGAACAAGCGGGTTTCAAGACACACGGGCTGCCTTCCTCTCTCGGCCCTGCTTACACACAATGTGCCTGCCTGTTTTGTAACCCTCATGGAGACGCACAAACTTTACCCGGAGCTCCGCGTGGATTGCCCATTCCTCACGGCCCCGCGACGCCGTATATGGACTACTTGCAGAGAACTGTATGCCGAGAGCCTAACTGCACTAATTGCAAGGCTTTGCCTTCTCCGTATGGGATTCCTGGTGCCGGGATGCAACAATGCGGGCCACACTGCGTTCAGTGTGACAGTATGAAAGCGGAACAATCTCAGAACACGCCATTCTCTTGTTTTTACCCTCACAGTCTTGCTATGTTCAAAGGCACCCAAGATGAAGCGCACCCCTTCGTCTGTAACTGGGTCTCCGGTGCCAAACATTGCGGCAAAAGTTTCGCAACTTCGGAGGACCTTTTCCAGCATTTACGCTCGCACACACAACTTGGGAACTCCGTCGCTTCGTCTGTGCCACAGGTTGCACCGGCCTGTAACGTTCACGGATGCCCATGCAAGTTACGCGCAAGTCCTGTGCAAGCAACGAGTCCCCGTTACCGTCCGTACTACTACAAACCCACTGTTCTGCCAGCTCCGCCACCAAGTGCGCCAATGGCAGGCTGCTACACAAGCCCTTATGCCCCAATTCACAGTCTTCCCTACGATCCTCACAGACTTTTTAAATGAACGCTTTTATCGAACTTTGTAGAACATTTCAAGTTTATTTAAGCATTTATAGACTTATAATCTACCATATCACGGAAAGCTGAAGTTTAAGGGCTTCCTAACTAGTAGAGTTTTCAAAACTAATACTCGTAAGTTGAATGGGATGGTATATACTGATTTGGGCTAACATTATCAAGGGTGTTGTATTAATTTGATCAAGTAAATTTCAAAATACTGGAGAACTAGTTGGCCGTCTAGAAGAGAATTTATATTGAAATATCCATGTAGCATAAAATTGTACATATCGGGCAGTTCAGACTTGTACAGATAGAATTCGTGTATATAGAAATTGCATTATGCGAGGCTAAGCCAAATGCGACGACCGCTTTCCCTAAGAGAAAGCCTTTGACATAGAAACCATACGTGGATAGCTATGAATAAAATATTTGTTTTTAGATTTAAATTGTGGACCTGTGTTTTATTTTCAAAATAAAACGCATTTATCATGCCGGGATCTGTTTGGGAGCCCGTCGCCTTCGCTCCAGTGATATATTGGCAGCTTTTATCTCACAAATTAAAACTTCACGACGAGGGCTGCAGATTATCTATGTGGGAATTTGTCAAATTCTTTATTCTATCTTTGTCTGAAATGCGTAAGGAATATTAAAACGCTCGAGTATGGCTTCAGGGTTGATGGAGCGCTGTTCGGCGGCACTCTTTGAAGTTGAAGGGTCTTTTGAGCTTAGAAGCTTGATTGACAGCTATGGGCGAGCTGTCAGTGCTGTTGGAAGGGCTCTTTCAACTTAGGAGTGGCGTTTCTGACAGTTTGAAAGGAAGCGGCAACTATAAAGGCAATTCTAAAATCCTCCCTATATGCCCTAACAGCTCTAGAAAAGAGTGCGATTTATCTCGGCCTGGCGAAAAATGTCGATTACCATTTATTTGTTTATTTTGACTTATCTTCCTATATGTTTCTTACCCGATCGATAACTACCTGTCAATCAATTTGACGGTGGACCAGTCGCACGCGGCGAAAACCAATCTTGTGCTGTCTGCGATGGGGAAATGAAGTGACAAATAAGATTGAGAACCGAAAATTAAATGAATATTTTTTGAGTTGATCCAGTCTAATGAGATAACATTAGCAACTGTAAATCACCCCTGGCTAAAAACAACGCCGCCTGTCAAGATTTGACAAAAAGCCTCCAGTTGAGTTGACAGCTCGGGCTGATACGAAAATGAAAAATGAAAATTGTCCCCTTTGAGATGTGCCGGCAGATTTTGACCCTTTTAGTCTTCACAAGAAGCTTTCAGAAATCTTGCGAACAGGGAAAAAACCAGATCCCAATCTAGAGAGCCCGTAATAAGATTCAATTTCTCGTCTTATCAAGACTCGGGAGGCTTTTCGATGGCCCGCAAGAGATTCTTACGAGAAGCGCCGCGTCATTTAGGGGGCAAGGAAGTCGTAAAGACTGTAAAATTTCTCAAATTTTCCGCATATTTTTCATTTGGCATTTAAAGGTCAGCTGCAGCCATAGATCAAGTTGTCAAGCACTCAGTATTAGCAGAAATCCGCACTGGTTGTTATTTTGAGGTTATCGAGACCACCGATGGACGTGATCGACGTCGGTAGATAGAAGGGCTTAGCTCAGTTTAAACATATGCTCCATCCCCTCTGTTTCGTCAGCTCTCTAGCCCTGCTGTCTTCTCTCGCGGAGCACTTAAATAAGTACTAATATCTCACACATATATTCTAATGAAGCCCACAAAGGCTCCACTGCCCTCCTTGTTTTCCCAATTTAGACCTTTAATATATTGCCAAGAACTGGAAAGCTTCAAATGAACCGCCGATGAGTGAGGGCTCGAATCACAGAAACGCCGCTTTGCGCCTTGTCATATCCCAAGTGACACGCTGTCCCTTATAGATGACAGCCTTTGATTAGTCACTGCAAAAAGAGAACTTTATTCAAGCCAGGGACTCAAGAAAAAGAGCTGCATTCTCAGTGGCGATACATCAAGTCGCGCCTCAGCTGTTTTGATGTTTGTTTTGGATATGAATGTTTCCCGGAGGCCTTAGACAAGAAGCACTATTAATGGACAAATACCCAAAATCGCGTTATTAACTTGGAGAGTTTAAATCAATCTCTCTCCATTGAACGAGACAAGTAGCTTCCAGTGGATTGTCGCTTCAAAGGTACCGCACTGAGACAGCATTTCACTTGGGATTGTGTTTGTTTTTGCCTGACCAATTCACTTCCTATTCATAAGATCAAAATCAACAACTTGCTTCGAGTTTGACACCTTGGAAAGGATTACTTTTAGATATCACTGTGAAATGGCTTTCCGTGCCGTCGCGTATCGCAGATGACATTTTCTTCGTTTTTCCTTTTCTGGAAATCATAAGCGGGTACAAGTCGAGTCCCCCTTGAGCACCTTAAAACTCTGATCTGAGTTGTCTGGTTCGTAAAAATGTTCCGATAATGTTTTCAGCTCGGTTACTGAAAAGTAAACCATGACAAATGCCTGTAGGCAAAATGTTGAATTGTGTCACTTGTGTTCACAAAGAAGTCGCACGCGAGCAGCTAGAGGACGCATGGGTGTGGCTACACGACAGCCGCGCGTTTCATGTGTATTCACCGCGTCTTTCGTGAAGACATTTTAGCCTGTACCCGTACAAATAGTCTAGGCTACCATGAGCGGGTGCTAAAAGTATCAGGAGAGTGATACAGCTTCTCGGAAGATCTTGCGTGATTGGACAAAGCATCCCTTGTTTCCTTTCCTATTGTATGACCCTCTGAGGGTATCAATCCAATAGGCTCTAGACCTTACGAGAGCTGTATCATGACTCAAAAGTATGTATACTAATCATTTTTGGCCGGCTGTATTCCATGTCGTATGCCTTGACACATGAGGCCCCTAACAGTGTGAAGACCGGATCGAAAGCGCCCCCCGGAGCGGGCCTGGATGCATGCTGAACAAAACCGTGATCAATCAGATTTTGCGTGAAAACAACGCATTTTTACAACATCTTCTCCAACAAATGAGAGCGCCCCCACTAAACAATTGACTTTGTAAAGACAAACTTGATTGATTGCAGTTTTGTTCTGTCATCGTGGCCCGTTTGCGAAGAATTTAGGGCTCCAGGGCTCAAGCTTTTTAGGACTCCAGCGCTCCAGCCATAAATGGCACAGACTACAAATGAGAAAATTTTAGGACGCGGGGCTCGGGCGGGGCTCCATGATCCAGTGCTGGTTTCTTCAACTTCCTTTTTTAAGGAAATATTCGGCATACCATATTTGGAATACTAGTAAGTTTTTCCACTATTTTTATTGCCCCAGAAAGCTCAAAACTCGACCAGAACCCAAACTCACTCGAAGAAAGCTAGATGCTATGCGCATTTTCCACTGTGTTTTTCACGGTCAAGAAGCTGGAAACAAGGTAGACAAGACACCACAGGAAGCCCGCTCGATCACTAAAAAGACGACACTGTTATCTTGATATGCGAAAGGGTTAGACAGCCTGAGACCCCTTCATTGTTTTTGCTGTTGTCATTGCTGCTGATGTTGTTGCTGCGTGATGCTGTTGTTGTTTATGCTATTTTGCTTCAACAATAGCGTGCCCCCCAAGATGGCGCCCGATCAGAGAACGGACCGGGTTTTCCGCGATCAAAACACCCAGTACCGCCAGCAATCAGGCTACTTCAATAACTGGCGCTGATGTCGCTGCATGGTGGGAGTGCGCGCGCATTGTTTGTTGTTGTTAGTGTTGTTTTGCTACAACTGCTACTGCTGATGCTTCGTCGTACCAAGAGCTCCCCAGCCCGTCACCTTGATTATCGCCCAGGAGCGGGTTTGTTCAAAGGTTAATAAACCGGTGTCGAGCCGAACCGAAGTTAGTAGCTAGACTCGCGAACTCAAACATAAATGCTTTCCAACGTAACATCGTGCAGTTGGAAAGCGTTTTCATTACGGTTCTGGGCGTGGTACCATTTTCCGCAGGCAAGAAAGGGTACCTTTTTCGGCTTTGGTATAAGAAAGGGGTACCCTTTTTGCTCTGGTATAAAGAAGGGTAAGGGGTCCAGAATCTGGGCCGAGCATCCCCGTACAAAAGGTTTGGGAGCACCCCCCGTGACACTCGCACCCACGTCAGTTTTCACGTAATGCTGTAAATGGTATGTTCCGCTTCACAGAGGGCTCACATAGATCATATGGTATAGTTCGGTTACAAGAGGCAACAACACTAAATTTCACGCTCGAAGAAAGAAGACATGAAAAATAAGGAGCAAATATACTGGAAATATTTCTCAACAAGTGAGGCAATTTCATACGGTCTTTCCGCTCTGCTGTGAGCCCTGTGGTTAAAAATGAAAATATAAATGTTGGAGACAGACTCCCCTGACTTGCAGCTTGTTCCGTGGAGAGACCATGACAGGAAATGTGTTTGAGACGTGTGTGCGCTCCGTGTCCTTAGAGCGTGCGCGCACGAAACCGAGCGAACTTGCGCACTTTCTATCGGGATTTTGACAAAACCCAGCAAAGAACAACCTTTGCGCATTACTGATCCTTGTCACCTATCTGGTATTTTCTTTGTTTTCTATGGCACGCGCATCAATCTCGTACCCAGAGCCCGTCATCTTTTTGGCCAGCTCTGGGTACGAGATTGCACGCGCACATGCATTGGTCTTGGCTTGTGTGCGAGACCAGTCATTATTTATCACCTGGGAGTGTGTGGGTGGGGTGGGGGGCGGGGGGAGGAGGAAGTCGGGCCGAGCGAGAGGGGGATCTCTCGAAACTTGAGGAAGCCCTGAAAAGGGTGACTGCAAGAAGTTTTCTAAGGGAGGAGTTATTCCGCATAGAAGATATCTAATATGGCTTTTGAGAACTCGCGCAACGAGGCAGTACGCTCGCGCCGTTTAAAGACTTAAAAAGGAATGCCTACGAATGTCGTACAATAAGATGTGTATCTTTGGTGTGTATCATAGTGACTGCGGACAGCAGTCACTATGTTCGAAAGAACGGACCCTCTTAGGTAGCGTCAACGTTACAAGCATAGAAATTCATCATTCGGGCCGCGTTTCACGCACAAGAATAATAATTTCGTCATTTGCGGCGCGCTTTGCGCGCATGAAGAATAAAACTTATACAGGCCTTTGGTTTACTATACACAAAAAAAGGAATGTCCATCTACCATTTTTCTGGGATGAAACGCGTTGATCAAAATCAGAGAGCGCTTCGCGCGCAACAGCGATGCTCCCCCTTTGTAAAATGTCTTTCCCTAGTGGGATATCGGGCCACCACCTTACACTCCTGAAACAAAGACTAATGGATTTTATCTATTGTAAGTGTTGCCCTCTCCTGTTGACCTCATTGTATTATGCTGAGATCAAGGCAAGATCAAAGATTCCGTTGTGTGAGACATTTTTATTTTACAAAATATTTTTTTAAAGATTCGTCAGCTGCCCTCTTCTTTTCTAACGTGGACTTGTTTCTTGGAGTCAAGTTGAATCCAAACCTAGAAAAATAGGTCGTCGGTGCCTATCGATTCAAGGGTGCGACTCACTAAAGAATTTTTAAGTGCGCAGTTACCCAGGGGTTCAAGTGAAGACGCACAACGTAAGGAGGTGCGCGCACTAATACTCGGACTCTTTGATGGCCTGTCCCCAGCTCGATTTCAGAGGAAGTAACAGAGCGAACGTCAATATGTGAACATAATTCATTTGTATTATTTTTTTAGCCTCCCTGTTTATACAAATGGTCCTCGGGCACCCAGCTTGCCTTCTTCTTCTTCTTCCAGATTGACTACCTCCATCACATTAGATGATTCTTGTAGTTTAATTAAGTATTATGCCAGTATGACCTGATAAGCAATGACGACTACTCCCTTCGTCCTTTGCTAGCAAGGAACTCACTTCGTTTTCATGGAAACTCTTGTCACCCCTCGATGAGAAGCTTACAATCTCGTGAGAATTAAAATAGCACGTGATTCAGACACGTGGATCATGCATTCTCGTGATAATCTCTTGAGACCACAAATGAAAAGTATCCTAGGAATAAAGTGGGATCAGCTCTCGCAAAATTCAACTCACCTTGCAATCATATGATACAAGAACGTCACGCAATCATTAATGTGGCAACCTCGTGATATCGCGTAGATTCACAAATGAAACTCGTGATAAAAATAATAAAAATCCATGTAAACTTAATCTTAATGATCAGTTTCCATATCTAGTGCACCAGCACACAAGTGGAACCTATCTTAAAACGTTTTATTTCTCGAAATTCGATCGAATTCTTATTTTTCCAAGTGTTGAAGTTTAGAGGCCTCCAGTTCAATAGTACAGCGGATTGTTTTGAAAAGAATCAAGATGGCGGAGGCGCAGAAGAAACCGGAGCTGTACAGAAAAGGGTTCCGATTTGCTATCGATAGAGGGGGAACTTTTACAGATGTTTATGCAGAATTGCCAAATGGAAAGGTCAGAGTTATGAAGCTTTTATCAGAGGATCCTAGCTACCCAGATGGAAATGCGCCCAGAGAAGCGATCCGTAGAATTTTAGCAGAGGTAAGAGTTACGTGAGTAAAGAACGTGAAAAACAAACCTTATTTATACCGTGAAATGCATGTCCCCGTGTGTTCGTGGTAGCAATAAATAAACTATGTCGAGGCAAATAATAGCATTTGAGTTTTTGACTTAAACTTATTAGTTATTTAATTGGATAATAGAAATTTAAGACTGAGGAATGTTTGTGTGTTCATGTGGGTACAAGAATCTGTGCATATGACATGCAAATAAGTTATGCACATAAAAATCCCCTTCAATTTATCCCATTGCATGTTGCAATCCACATTAGTAGTCTCATTTTAAAAACTGATATTTTTATGCGTGTTTACAGTTCGTAATTTTCACCCATGAAATTTGAGAAGGCTTGCTCATTGAGTCTGTAGTGTGGGTACCTGCAACCACCCTCAAAGCAAGAAACCAGACGATTTTTAAAGAACCTGACATCATTGGCAATAAACCCAGACACTGTCAAAAATGAGCTAAGACTCCAAACAAACTCCAGCATATGCAATGTATTTTACATTTTGACTTGCAGCTAAATTGCTGAATTGCACAAAGGGGTCAGAACAGCCGGCTACAAAACATTTACAAAAACAATTTAGTGAATAAAAACAATTTAGTGAATAAATTGTTGAAGAGTCCAACATTGACTTGACATAGTAAATCCTCAACATGTTGACCAATTCAGTGTTTGGGTGAAACAGGTCTTGCAGTTCTTATGTTTATGAAAAAAAATCCATGCCTCCCCCACAGAAAGCATTTGGAAATTTCAGAGGGGTGGAGACACGAGGGGGAAAATGCCTTTTAATTCCCATAACAACCACTGTAATTGCACTGCAAATTTCAGAGAGGGGGTGGCAGTCATATAAGTTTCAGAGAGGGGGTGGCAGTCATATATCAACCCATACTAGGGGCTGGAGGGAGCAAGGGCCACAGAGGGGGAGGAGCTGGTAGGGCTATAGCCCTACCACTATTCCAGAAATTGTCATACATTTCTTGTATTTAGCCCTACCACTTTTGTGATACAACCAGCCTTATAAGCCCAACCACTTGAATGCATGCTCTGCAGCCCTTGGGGAGGAGGAGGTTTATGGATGTTTTCTTGAAAACATCCCACTGTGTTATTACTGATGTTGATTAAGGATCCTCATACTCTTTAACCATACTGGCATAGGTCACAAGGCTCATTTACATGACAGGGATTTTTTGGCATGACTCAGATAAGAAGTGGTACAGGTACCAAATTTAATGGCACAGCTCCAAGGTATAATATTAGCATCGTGCAAATGGCTTTGCCGTACTAAATTTTGTCATAGCTGGACCGAAATTTCATTCGTGCTGGGACTATGTGGTGAGGTAGTCCCAGAACCATTTTTATCAGAGCCATGCCAAAAATTTCTGTCATGTAAATGGGGCTTCAGTTCCTTTGTCTTGATTTTAAAAAATATAGTGCATCACATCTTAAAAATAGACAATGAAAGCAGTACCTGTCCATGGCTAGAAGGCCATTAGGATCTGACATGCCTTGGCAGACGTGTTGACATAGTATCATAGAAAATTCACTGGAATTCCAGGGTGGGTAGGAGAAACATAAAATTTCCAGGGTGGGTAGCTGAACCTGAGGTCCTTGACAGGGGGGGGGGGGGGGGGGGGGGGGGGGGGGTGCAGATTTTTTTGTGACTGTCCAATCAAACAAGGCTGCTTTTCAGGCCCTCTTTTGATTTTCGTTTTAGGAAACTGGCATCCCAATAGCCCCAGGAGAGGAGATGGACCCAGAGTATATAGACTGGATTAGGATGGGTACGACAGTAGCTACTAATGCACTGTTGGAGCGAAAAGGAGAGAGAATGGCACTTGCTGTAACTGGGGGCTTCAAGGACTTACTGCATATTGGGAACCAGACTAGACCAAAGATATTTGACCTGGTAATGTGTATTGATTACTTAGACCTGGTCTAAACGTCAACCAAACCAAATACAGCTTGGCTCAACTTTAGCATGCAATTGCTTTAAATGCCAGATATCATTGTGCCAAGCGAAATAGTATTTTGTTTCAATAAGAGCACAACAGATCATGTTAAGCCAGTGTCGAACAAATGTGGGGCTAATCTTTTGCTCTAAATGTTGTATTCATTGCACCTAACTTATTTAATTTTAATCAATGTTCTGGCTGAAGTCCTTTGCCCTTGCAGAAGTTTACAGTTTCAAGGCTTGTGCTATGTAATTTATTTTATTATTATTTCCTCCACTTGAGGGGCAGGATGTAATGAATACAGCCTGCCCCTCATATAAAATTTTTCTGCTTTTCTTGTTCTCAGGAGGTAGCTTGTCATGATGTTCTGTATGAGGAAGTCATAGAAGTGAAGGAGAGACTTGTTCTGGTTCGGGAAGACTGTCAACTGAACTCCAATTACCCAGTTGTACAAGGCAACACAGGAGAGAAGGTATGGTTGACCAGCATCTAAAACTAAGGGGCAGACCATTAGATAGCTCCGGGAAGGGTTGCAGAAATCCTGAAAAAAAAAACATGCAAGCTTCTGAGAAAAATAAGGAAAACTAGATCCTTGCAAGCTGCAGTCAGGCAGAAGAAAACATCAGCTTCAGCTCACAAAAAAATTCTGGCACTCATCTGAGCCAGGAAAAAATATCCTGCACAAGAAAAACCTGCAACCTTGCCTGGATATATCCAATGGTCTGTCCTAAAATATAGTTAGTGGAAACCTCTAGCAAGCTGTCACAAATCCTGCTTCTTATTTGGAGGGGAGCATAAAGCATGATGGTTATGCAGTATGGATCCCTATTAAGTGCAGTTTTGCAGAAGTTTTTAATGTAATCCACAAAATTGCGGTATCACAAGGCTCCATGGTTTGTAGTGATAACAATATTTTGTGTTTAAAAAAAATTCAATTTACCTTAGGTATTAGGTACCACAAGACTCTGCAGTTTGTGGTCATAATCTTTTGAAGTGAGATTGTAGGCTACTCTTTTCATGAATCCTAAGAACAGCTGTTTTGGGGAAATGATGACGTGGTATTATGGCCATTCTTAAACATATTTTTGTGTGGTTTTGCAGTTTTCAAACATCCCTTATGCTCCCCTCCATTTGCTACTCAATTACTGTGTTGCTACCTGGGATGTCTAAAGGCTGGTTTACACTTGTAGCAATTTTTCTCGAGCGAGTTGCAATTCCAACTCTCTTGTGTACACCAGATGCAAATCCGGTGTGATTTCTTACTCTCTTTTCTTCAAATTGTATCAAGTTGTAAAGAGTTTTAAACATGTTTTAAATCTCTGCAACATCACATGACAAAAATCATGGCAGATCATGCCGAGTTGCACCTAGTTTACATTGGTGATTTCGAGTTGCACGTTCGTGCGTGAAACATTGCCACGACTCGTGCGACAAACACTGCAATTGTAAAATGGGCCTTAAAATACTCCCAGGTGGGATCTGAATGCTTCTACCTGGAATCATCCCAACTAAACAATTGCTGGTATCCCAGGTTTGTTATTACCTGGGAACGATTATGCTGGGTTCCTGTGAATATGTTTTGTGTTTCTGATCACATTAAATATTGTCTAGCTGGAGGTGTGGCAAAAGGTTGACAAAGAACAGTTAAGGAAGGATTTTCAGGTACAGAAATTTCATTTATGACTTTTCATATTTTTGTACAAGTGGTACATTTGAGTAATGAGATTAAAAATAAATTCTGTTCATTGTAGAAAATCCTCGACAAAGGGATAAAGTGTTTAGCAGTAGCACTTATGCACTCTTACATGTAAGTTTAAAAGACTGTTGTTCCCCTTCATGATGATTGCCTGGTAGCAAGCATTTCCGTGGAGTTTTGGGGTCATATAAAACCCGTAAGTAAGAGAGATTTTCGATGATTTGGCCATGCTGGTGAACATGGAGAGAGGGGGGAAGGAAAGAGGCAGACAGATAGGAAAGTTTCCTTCCTTCCTCTCACCCACCTGCCTCGATCTCTCCATTTTCTTGTCCCTTTCTCGCACAGCCAAAAATTTACACACATATTTCTCTGACCTCTGAAACCCACATGAAAATGCTTGCTACAAGTAAGGCTACCTTGATGAAGAAGTATGAACAGTATACAGTGCATGCTCAGAGATAATTCACAAAATCAAAAATAAATCTTCTCATTTGGCTGGACATTATGACCAACTGGTACATTTTGATCAAATTGTGTCGGATGGCTGGCAGGAATTTCCAGTCTTAGTAGCCCCAACTTCTTTGCCAAGAAAGAGGAAAAAGACAAAAGACAAAAATGTCCTTTTCAAATTAAGAGTGTTGAGAGTGGTCAAAACTACACAACCACTAACACAGAAGATGTTTGGAGGACTTGATTAAGGTGCTGTAAAAATTTGATGGTGTACATAGATTACTGCCACCAACACAGCAAATTTCTAAATTTTGCTGATGGTCACTCTATGCCCTTTTTTCAGCTATGATGCACATGAGAAGGTTGTTGGTGAACTGGCGATGGAGATGGGATTCCATCATGTTTCCCTTTCGTCTGCTGTTATGCCGATGGCTAGGATTGTACCAAGAGGATACACAGGTTAGGTATCTTGTTGACTAGTCTGAATTTGTTTACAGTCAAAACCTGTAGCATCACAACCCATGCTGTTTCACTACTGGAGAGCAACCTGTGAATTCCTTGTGAATTTCCTGTGAACATGTTCACAGGTTTTCACAGGAAATTCACAGGTTTTACGTCAGTAGTATTTTCAAAACAGTGATTTCTTTTTGGCCTGTTTGCCAGTCAAGTCTTATTTATGGACCCACTATGCAATAATCAGGGTTTGCCCTGTTTTGTCTAGTGAAGTGAGCTGTTTCTGTTGTGACCATTTATCTGGTGTATATCCACAAACGCACAATACCATACACAGCACACATACCAGACAATGCAAGCAACTTTGCAAAATGATAAAAGACTATCAGAAAGAAACTTCTGCTCACAAAGGATAAGGTAAGATGTTATTAGAGAATCCTATAGGATCTACAATAGATATGTTTAGTTTGCTACAAGAAGATCCTACCAGAGCACCTGTCAGTTGCTACACTGATAAAAGAGATTAAAAGAAGATTATCTTCTTCTTCTAGCTTGTGCTGATGGTTATCTGACACCATGTATTACACGATATGTGTCTGGTTTTGCTAAAGGATTCAAAGGAGGACTTGAGGTATTCAGAATTGTGATTTGTGTAATATAATATTGTAAACAAGCAGCAGCTTATTGTTGTTGAAAGAACAAAAGTTCAGGCTCTGATTAATACCAACTTTGAGACTGGATCTTTGATCACTTTAGAGACCCTTCATCCGATGGGTGTGGCAAATTGCATGTAGCCCATGAAAATATATGCTAATGAGGTAACAGTAAAAGTAGTGAACTCAATCCATTTAAATCTCATAAATTTAAATCTCAGAATTTCGATCCATCCTTTGGACTACATGTAGACTCATACTGGTATCAACAAACCAATGGCATAGCTGTCAACTCACCTGCATTAGGCAGGTGTCACAAGATTTTGAAGCCTGTCACCTGCATAAGGTTTACGAAAATTTTTATACATTTACTGTATATCACCCGCATTGTCACTCTGCGAATTTTTATTACATTTTCTCTATTTACTTGCCACATGAGGGAGAATCTCAATATTTTTGACGAAGTTGGGTTGACAGGTATGCAATGGTGTTATCTTGCTGAACACAGTGTATTAAGTAAACACAACAAACACTTACATAATATTATTGTCACTCCCATTGGACACAGGGTCTTTATGGAGAACATACTATGTGCTAGGATTTGCAAAATAAGGAAACTCATAACTGACATCCTCAAAAAAAAATCATACACGTCCTATATCATTTGGAAAGTTTATAAAATGGACTAGTGGGCTAATTTTTAATGGATTGATTAAAGATTTTGGTGTGCCATTTTCACGAGCTAATGCCGCTGAACTGCTTGACCTTGACTCTCAAGCAAAATGATGATTTGTGCTCTCTTTTTTATTTCGTACAGAATTTGAATGTACTATTCATGCAGTCAGATGGAGGACTCACCCCTGTCAACAAGTATGTTTATGAATATCAAAATATTAGGCAATATTTTTTAGCCTAATTTCAGCCATTTCTTCACTGTTGATTGTGCCTCACTTTGGGAAGGGAAACTGTTTCCCTTTGAAAAGTGAGGCACAATTGACAGTGAAGAAATGGTTAAAAAGGCGAGACCCCCCTTATCCCCACTGTACCCTCCTATAGTGACTGTATAGGAAATATGAAGTGTACTGAAAGCTGAGTGTTTTAGGGCCCTAGTATAATGTCCTTTTTTCCTGATTTTGTTTATTAAGTGGTCGCTTTCACCTTTTTCCTCAACAATAATGTGATATGCAAGTATAATATATAGATTTAGCCACTGGCTAGAAGCGGAGCTCCCGGTTACATATTTTTCTGTGTGAATGAGACACATAACATGTGTTAATGCCATTGTACATAGATAGCCTGCCATAGTCATACCACGTGACTAAGCACTTGCACTAAGATAATTTCACCCAAGTTTGATTGTCTGAGGCTCATCCCATCCAAAGATATAAGCCTTTTCCTGTTTGATGACGTCATCGATGACGTCATACCACGTGACAAGACAGTTGCACCCCCCTTGTCACTAAGAGAACTTCACCCAAGTTTGGTTGTCTGAGGTTCATCCCTTCCCGAGATATAAACCTTTTCTGGTTTGATGACGTCATCGATGACGTCGTACCACTTGACCAGACAGTTGCACCCCCCTTGCCACTAAGACAACTTCACCCAAGTTTGGTAGTCTGAGCTTCATCCCTTCCTGAGATAGAATTAATAAACGGAGAAGGGTCTTGGGGCAGGCACGCACGCACGCACGGACGCGCGCCGATACCAGTATGGGAATACCGCTGAACCATGAAAAATGAAGTCGATCGTATACCTGAGTTCTACTTTGAGCAATTGTATTCTTCCTGCGATACCTATGGTGCTCCGCTCTGCGGCCTTCGGCCGCTAAGGAGCTCCGCTATTAGGTTACAGGTTACAGTACATGCAATGGTGTACAGAGCCTAGGAAGGTGTTGGCCTGCAATTTGTTTTGGTAGGGAGGGTTTTTTTAGGGGGAGAGAGGGTTTGCACTGCTTTCATGAGCTTGGCCAGTAGATTTGCGAAATCCTGTGTATAGGCCCGAGGTCAAGCCTTTTTTTTTCAAATCCTGTGTACACCTGTGACTTGCAGAATAAATCCTACCTAATGTGTTCACTCATTTTCTCTTATATAAAAAAGGTGGAGTTCTCTGTGACACATTAATTTATATTTTGCAGGTTCCATGGTTCAAAAGCCATTCTATCTGGACCTGCCGGTGGAGTGGTAAGATATGATTACCGGTACCGATTCGATATTAGAAGATGAATTTTCAGGGTTCAAAATAGCAGCCGGCTTCGCACTTTTTGCGACTTTGCTGGCTATTTTTAGAATATATATGATATATATATAGAGAATAATACATGAGCGCACATGGATATGGAAATTGAGTGAGCACAGCAAATGAGAAGAAAAATTTGATATCTCCAAGTACCCTTGCTGTTTATAAACTTCTTTTGAATTTTTTCTAATTTGATGAATTTTGCGATAGTACGCATTATTGTAATTTTTCACACATGCTAATTACGATATGTCTCATTGGCTGAAATCCTGATAAAACTAGTTTATATAATAAATAAATATATTTTGGAATTAGTCAAAACCAGTTATAATCTGCACTTCCTTTCCATTAAAGAACCAATAATTTTGTTAAAACCTGTTATATATAATAGGTTGGGTATGCTGTCACTACGTATGAAAGAGAAGGGAAAAAGAAACCAGTGATTGGGTTTGACATGGGAGGTAAGGCTAAACCTTGATGTATTCCCTTGGTTTTATTACATAGGCCATAGTTAGTAGGAGGAAAGACTCTGAGGTGAAATTACTTTCCAGCTCCATACTTCCTTAGAGGCTCAACATATTTTATTAAGTTCTCCAGTTTCCTGATCAGTTTCTTTTATTTTTCTTTCTTTTTGATAAAATATACTATTAAGTGGGGATCATTGTATGTCGTTTGTACCATTTATCTCTGTCATAATCTAAGACATCTTTGCTCTTGTTGCAAATATATTTGATATATTATATTTCAGGAACTTCTACAGATGTATCCCGGTTTTCAGGCCATTATGAACATGTGTTTGAGACTACAACAGCAGGCATTACCATACAGGCTCCCCAGGTGAGAACTTATGTCCCACCACTGGGGGTGGGGGATACTCCCATGTTGATCAGGCCAAAAGGCTTACCATCCTCCAGTGGTTATGTTTTGACTTGCAGCTCATAGCCATTAAACTCTAATTATGTTGTCGTTGATGTCTCAGTGGAAAAAACATTTAAATAGTAGGGATTTATGGAACTTTTAGATGTTTTTATAGAGGTTGGGGGGGGGGGGGGGGGAGGAGAGAACGGGCCGGGATATGAAAAGAAATGGGTATACACTTTAGAGACAATGTAACACTAACTATGCAACTTTTTGACTCTCTGGTAACTCCAATTTTGCTTTACGGATCCGAGGTATGGGGGGTTGATAAAGATAAAGGGGATAGGGAGCCCATGGAACTAGTTCACATTGCTCTAATAATGCAGCCAGAGCCGAACTTGGCAGATTCCCATTGCAGATAAAGGCAAAATCTAGAAGTTTTAAATTTTGGCTGCACTTACTTTACCCTGAACAAACAAAACTAATACACAATGTCTAGGACAACTTGAGAATGCGAGAAAATCCAGAATTTTGGCACCAAAAACTAAAAACGATATTACAACAAAATGGGCATGGGCGATATCTGGCAACAAGCAAATATGGGCATAAGGTTGCCGATTAAATACACCGTCCAAATAATTCAACAAAGACTTGAAGATATTGAATTTCAACGCTGGATGACAGAAATCAATTTAGACACAAGAAAAGAGCAGGGGCAGAAAAATGAATTGAGAACATATAGAAAATTAAAAAACAAAGTATAAGTTAGAACCCTACCTAACCCAGGTCACCAATCATAGCCATAGAATTTCATTAACGAAATTAAGACTTAATAATCACTGTCTAGAAATTGAAACTGGGCGCTATAAAAGGCCCTACAAACCACCCAGCGAAAGAATTTGCCAAATTTGCCACAAAGAAGTGGAAGATGAACAACATTTTCTGATCCACTGCAAAATATATAAAGATAAGTGCGATGAGCTAATTCGAAAATTCGAAAAATAGAGGAAATAGAAAATGTGAAATTCAACAAATTGTCTGAAAAAGTCTACTTCACTTTTGATAAATTACTCAGGTAAAAATACGAAAACACAAAAAGCCATTGCAAAATTTGTACATGAGTGCTTCCTCCTTAGGAAAGACACTATAATTACATAGTGATAATTATATCTCTTTTTAAATAAGTTTTATTGGAACTACCCATATATATACGATGCCAAATAAAAAAATATCTGTCTGTCTGTCTGCTTGTCGAAAAACAAAAATAAGCTTTACCCCAGAAAGATTCCATTATGGGTATTGCTAGGTTTTATGTAAGGGAGCGGCCATTATTTATTGGGGGGGGGGGGGGGGGGGGGCAAAAATCCCCCCTCGAGATCAGGCCCAAAAAATTGTGACCCTCACCACAAAGAGAGCCCAAAGAAATGTAGCCCCCCCCCCGACCTGTTACACAGACCCCCTTATATAATTTATAGTGTATAAATATACACTACATTTGTCCATGGCACCTACAGATTAAGATTTAAATACTTGGATATACAGCATAAACAAACACTTATTCGTCAATGTATCCAATTGTAATCTCAAAGACCACAAATAACGTAAACCCAGGTATGTACAAGAAAATCATAAGTCTGGAAATTCTCTTGCTCGCCATGTGCGACATGTTCTTATATATCATGTGGTTTGAAGTACGTCCCAATCTTCTCTGGCGCCAAAAAAAGTTGTGACCCTCCCCCAGATGTGCACCCTCCCCCAGATGTGCGCCCAAAAATTATGACCCTCACTTAATGGACGCCCAAAAAATTGTGGCCTTCCCCCTAATTTTACAGGCGCTCCCTAAGATCCTGAAAGACATCATTTGCAATATAGACCTCTTTCCCTTGGGTGTATTAAATGATTTCCCATTTCAGATCACATGACATTCGGATGAGTATCCTTTTGTAGTTTTTCTGCTACACACTAAAGGAGATATGAATATGGAAACATATGATCTGAAATGGTAAAATAATATGCTCAAGGGGGACAGCAGACCCCAGCTCCCTACCTAGTGGTCATACGGGGTATCCTCACTCGATCTGGGACTTACGGATGATTTTCACAATTCAGCGTTAGAAATAAAAATCATATTTGTATTATGAGTGTTATCACCTAGGGACCAGCCTGTTCCATTACCCCGCACCAACTTTCTTAAAATAGTTTAGTTACAGTGGTGCGGTTCTTTGGAATGGTCTCTCTCTTGAGCTGCAGCAAGCAGAAACTCTGACTTTAAATAAAATAAAATAATATAATAAAATTCTGACTTCAATTTTCAACTTTAAAAAAAATATTTTTGAGCTTTGCAAAACTTTACTAACTATTGCAACCAAAAGGGATTGTGTTTTTAATTGATCAGATTAGAGATTCTTTTATGGATCAAACTTCCTGAATCTTGTTTTTCTTCAAACTTCCAAAATAAACTCGTCCAGACCAGAAGTTTTTCTCAGATTGTGTGGTGTAGTTAGCCAAAGCAGTACTTCCTCTTTCTCATGTCATAGTCATTCGCGTCTTTGTGTATTTTGCGTAGCTGAGTTTGTTTACTGCCCACCGAATCGCGATTATATTAAGTAGGGGAAATACGAGGCACAAAATCCCTCAACTTGTCGCGCAACATTGTTGCGTTGCAAGTTGATGATCAACAAAAAACATTTGTTGCAGGTTGTGAAAACCTTGTTGCGTGAAGTAAAGTACGTGTCTACTTTGAGACACAAATTCTGGCTTTGTTGCTCGTTTTTCATCAAAGACACAACTTGTCGCGCAACATTTTGCCTACGATTCAAGTTGGTTGGTCAATAGAAATGAAGTGCTAAGGGGCCTTGGTCTCGCATGTGTGATCATCAAAACAAAATGTTGCGCTACAAGTTGTGAATTTGATGAAAAACGAGCAACAAACATAGACTTGCAACGCAGCAATGTTGCGCGACAAGTTGAGAAATTTTGTGCCTCGTATTTCCCCTGCTTTAGGCCAACGTAAAAGAGGATACCGTGGAAAAGCATCTGCTAGCAGGGTAGCATATAGCTAACCAACTCTCCCTCGTTATTGCAATCTTAATGAATTTAATCATATGTGGTGTGGTTGTGCGTCATCCAAGTGCTCAACTTTTTGTGTGCGGAGGGGCGAAATTGGCGCGCTTTTTGGGGGTTAATTGGTGTGATGAAAACGACAATAAAATACGGACGAATGCCGAAAGAATGGTGAATTTGAAGCATGAGACATGACCTTTGTAGATGTGGGTGGCTCCTAATAGAGCCGTTTGTTTGTTAGAGAGAAACCGGGAAGCGTCTACTTCTTTGCGGCTTTCTTGGCACCCTTCTTCGGTGTGCCCTTCTTGCCTGCCTTTTTGGCGGCGGGTTTTTTGGCAGGTTTCTTAGCCGGCTTCTTCGCTGCTGGTTTTTGGCGGCTGGCTTCTTGGCTGCAGGTTTCTTGACTTTCTTTGGCGAGGCCTTCTTCGCTGCTTTCTTCGCAGCGGGCTTCTTCTTAGCAGCGACTTTCTTGGCTGCTGGTTTCTTAGCCGCGGGTTTCTTAGCTGCGGGCTTCTTGGCGGCGGGTTTCTTCTTTGGTTTCTCCACCTTGGTCACTTTGAAAGACCCAGAGGCACCAGTGCCCTTGGTTTGAGTTAAAACCCCTTTGCAACCCCTCTTTTCAGCGCGATCTTGAGATGGGGGTTCAGTTCCCCCACCGTGTAGTTGGCCTTGATGTACTTAACGATGGCTTGGCGAGAGGACCCTCCACGTTCCTTTAACGCGTTGATGGCAGCAACGACCATTTCCATGTACTTGGGGTGATCGGCGGGCTTCTTGGGCTTGGCTGCTTTTGCGTCAGACATGTTGAGTTTAAAATATTTCGCTCTCGTTGTAACCACGAAGTGATACTCGCAAGTGAATGACTCAACAACGCGGCGCGCGCAGTTATATATCTACACTTTGCGGACGTCCGAGGGGACAGATTACGGACCGGTGAAAGCAACATGGCGACCGTTGAGTTGTGTTTGTTGTCCTCAGATTTGCTCCCCGCTCTGCTTTTCTAAATATGTTATTCTAATTTAAACTAGCTGAATGTATTCCATGATAGACGAGGCATGCTTCACTTTAATCTCTTCGAAATTGGTTACTTCAAACGCGAGAAATTTAACATTTTCTTCCCAAACATGCAGTTATGCTCCATAGACGTGTTCGAAAATCGTCAAAAAATCTCACTATTTATCGCTGCAGTTTATTAAATTTGTCCGTATATGGTAAATTTACTTATTTGGGGAGCTAGATTTTCTGTTTAGTGTACAATAATATCGACATTTCGGGTTCTAGACCTCGATGAAACTTCGAAACAAACACATGCACGATATTCGCCGACAACAAATTTACACAGGAATCTTTCTGCGCGGGAAGATAATGCGGAGTTAGAATTTATTTCCCCTTTCTAAAAAAAGACCTTCCTAGCAGAGTCAGCAACATCATTTTATATCCAAGAAGACGTTCTACTTTATTTGAGAACAAATTGGTAATGGGAGTACGATTTGACGGAAACTGTTTGTGATGCGTTCATGAAGTGACATAAATTTAATAGTGCAAGATTTGAGCGGGATTCGTGTAGATTATGAATAACTTTCAGATGAATAATTATTTCTTTGTAAGCAAAGCTCCATATACTTATAGATCACGAACGTAGGACAGAGATCAAAGATGTTTCTAGATAACTCCAGCATCTAGAAAATATCGGATCCCTTTGGATAATTTTCTAGACGGTTATCTTTGTGTTTGCACTGTCCGCTCAATTTGAAAACTCTTATAGAATAAACTGAAATTTAAACTAGAAATGTTCTGTTCTCTTCTGAAGCAGTTAAAAACACGTCTTATATTCCTATGAATGTCAGGTCCCTGTAACAGTATTTTGCAAGTGACAAATAAGTAAGGGGATAGAGCCTGTGTCAGCCGCCATTTTGACAGCATAGCATCATACTACATCATACCAAGTCGGAGAAAGTACCATTTCCATCGGCTGATTTAGAGAATATAGAGTAGTTTTCTCAACTGAATTTGGTTAATAAAATCTGAACTTTGTTTTTAGATGTTTATTTGGATATTTCTACTCGTAATTCGTCTTCTAATATAAAACGAAAATAATAACAAAGGTCGGAGGCAAACTACGGATTCATGCAAGTCGGGATCCAAAAATTTATGCTCGAGTCGAGAAAGCGTTCACTGAACTGACTGAAAGCATTCTTTTGTGAAGTTTGTATTTCTGTTCATGTGCGAGATTGTGTTTTTCTCGAATTTTCAATCGTGTGGTATAATATAGATCAATTTAAAATTATATTTCCTTAATGCTTTTCTTTAAGGGTATATATCTCCTATATATGACATCTAACATGGTAGCTATTTACGGTCTTATTCATTTGATTCATAAGAAGCACTGGAAGTTGACTTTATTTCATGTGGTGGCTCCTAAAAGAGCCGTTGTTTGTTGTTTACTTGTGAGCAAGAACTGTTTACGCTCTCTCGCCACGGATGCGGCGGGCAAGCTGGATGTCCTTGGGCATGATGGTGACTCTCTTGGCGTGGATGGCACACAAGTTGGTGTCCTCAAACAGACCAACAAGGTAAGCCTCGCTAGCCTCCTGGAGAGCCATCACGGCAGAGCTCTGGAAACGCAGATCGGTCTTGAAGTCCTGAGCGATCTCACGGACAAGACGCTGGAAGGGCAGCTTGCGGATCAGCAGCTCGGTCGACTTCTGGTAGCGACGGATCTCACGAAGAGCCACGGTACCGGGCCTGTAACGATGAGGTTTCTTGACTCCACCGGTGGCGGGAGCACTTTTACGAGCTGCCTTGGTGGCCAGCTGTTTACGAGGAGCCTTTCCTCCGGTGGATTTACGAGCGGTTTGCTTGGTACGAGCCATTTTCTCCAACAACAACAACAACAACAACACTTTATTTAGCACTCGTAAGAAAAAGATACAGGATTTATGAGTTTGTTTTTACAGGTTAATGGAGCACAAGGCACTTGGAAATAGTCAGGACTAATCGAGCCAAGTACCTCGGCCTAGGGTCTATAGGAAAAATTAATTGTAGAGTTGTAGGTAGATACATCAACAAGATACACGGGCAGCAGATACAGGACAAAAACACTAATACAAAACGAACAAGGGAAAGTGGCTTAAAGATTATCTAGATATATATAACTAGGAGGAATGGTGAAAACTTAGTTAGTATTATATGAATTGATGAAGGAGTCAATCAAAAGTTTCTTGAAAGAGGGTCGTGGTTTACTTTTGAATCTTCAGAAATTGAGTTCCAGACTTTAGCGCCTAGGAAGCGGATGTTAAATTTTCCATAATTAGTTCTTATTTTAGGAAGGAAATACGTTTTCTTAGCTGCTAGTCTGGTATAGTGTTGATGTATCCTGTTGACTGATAAGAAGAAACAATCAAAAACAGAGGGCAGACGATCTGAATAGAAATCATACATAAAGAGTGCATTATGCAAAAATATTATTTCAGGTAATTTAAGTAGACCAAGGGCATGGAAGATTGGATCTGAATGAGCTCTAAATTCCGAAAAAGTCATTAATCGAATTGCCCTCTTCTGGAGGACAAGAAGAGGCCTTAGGGTGGTTGTGTAGGTGTTCCCCCATGTCACAGCTGCATAGGTTAGAAAAGGATAAATTAGTGAATAATATAGCATGGAAAGAGTGGCAGCATTTACATAATGTCTGACTTTTGAGAGAATGCCCACACAACGCTTAACCTTTTTTGAAATATGCAATATATGCTGTTTCCAGCTAAGATGAGAGTCAATGAGAATCCCAAGGTACTTAATACACTTAGCTTTCTTAATAGACTGTCCATTGATCACTAGTCGTACATCATAATTAGAGGCTTTTTGAGGTGGATGAAATATAACAAAGTTGGTTTTATCAATATTAAGGGAAAGTTTATTGGCTGTAAGCCAATTAGTCACAAATGTAAGATTCTCATTGATGCCCTTTTCTAGTGTTTGTAAGCTAGTATGAGAAGCAAAGAGGTTTGTATCATCAGCAAATATATGAAAATTAAAAAAGCGACTACATCTATAGAAGTCGTTTATATAGATGAGGAATAGGAGAGGCCCTAGCACTGAACCCTGTGGAACTCCATGAAACACACTTAGATTTTCTGAGTAGGTATTACCAATAGCAACAGACTGTCTTCTATTTGAGAGATAGGAGGCAAACCATTGATTGGCAATACCCCTGATTCCATAATGAGAAAGCTTCTTCAGAAGAATATTGTGATTAACCGTGTCAAATGCTTTGGAAAAATCGAGGAAGATACCACAGGAGTACTGGCCCTCTTCTATAGCTTTTTGAATACGATCAGTAATAAGTAGAGCAGCATGTAAAGTAGAATGCCCTTCGCGGAAACCAAATTGCTTCTCATACAAGATGTTGTATTTGTTAATAAAGGCGATAAGCCTCTTATACATGAGTTTTTCTAGAATTTTATTAAATACTGACAGTAAAGATATTGGCCTGTAATTGGTCAAGAGGTTAACTGAGTCCTTTTTGTGCACTGGTATAACATTAGCTAACTTAAGCTGGTCTGGGACACAGCCACTCCTAAATGAATGATTGAAGAGGATTTCAAGTGGTTTTGACAAACAAGTCCCCAAAATTTTTAGCAGGCAGACAGGAATACTAAAAGGACCTGTTGCCTTCGACGAATTTAAATTCCGAATTTCATCTTCAATTTCTACTGAAGTAACTGGGAAGAGGCAGAAACTATTTACCAGTGGAGGCCCAAGAAAGGATTCAGGTTTAATATCTGTAGGAGCAATTTTGTCAGAGAGTGTGCTTCCAATTGAGGCAAAGAAAGTATTAAATTCTTCAGCAATAGATTGGGGTCTACTAGAGTTCTATTATTTGATATAATTTTTGAAGGAATGCTAGCATTTCTAGGCTTGAGTGAGACCAGTGATCTAATGCCTGACCAGATATTCTTCATATTTCTATTGTTCATATTAAAATAATTTTGGTAATAATTTCTCTTAGAAGCCCTGAGGAGATGACATATCCTATTTCTATAATACTTATACTTGGTTAAATAGTAAGGGTCCCTAGAAAGGAGATACCTCTTGTAGAGTTGATCTCTTTTCTTTATAGAAACTTTCAGGCCTACTGAGACCCATGGTTTGGAGAGAGATTTTACTTCCTTTTTGGATAATTTTCTCATAGGAGCATGTTTATCAATGACCCTGGCAATGTGACTATAGAAAGACTGAAAAATATCATTCACATTGGCGCTATCATTGCATGGGAAAACCCCAGTCCAGTCAGTAGAGGACACTTCAGATATGAGAGCCTGTTTGTCTAGAGCGGAGAAGTCCCTTTTGTACAATTTAAAATTATGTGGTAATGCTGCTAATTTATTATGATAACAAAATTGGGAGGTGATCTGTTATCCCAGAGATGATATTGCCACTGGTAACTTGGTGTTCCAGAGAATTAAAAAATATATTGTCAATTAAGGTTGCGGAGTGATCTGTAATTCTGGTGGGTTTGAGGATCTGCGGATGAAAATCATAGGCGCCTAAAGTGTTAACAAAATCTTCTGTGTCAGAATGAGTCTCATAGTTCAGGAGATTTAAGTTAAAATCTCCCATTAAAAGACAGTACTTGTTTTCTTTATTTAATTTCTCGGTTGCTTTGTAGAGGAAATTAAGAGTGGTGTCAAGTTTTGAATTAGGATGTCTATACACCACCCCACAAACAATATTATGCTGATTATGGGTATCTAATTCAATAAACAGAGACTCAAACTCAGGCTCAGAACAACACAGGTCACTACGTATTGAAAAACGCAAATTTTCCTTGACAAAAAATCCAACCCCCCCTGCCTCAGACAAGGTTGGCTGTGATAGAAAATTATAGCCTTGGAGGTTGGTATTAGAGATTGGGTCAGATCCATGCAATATGCGTGTTTCTGAAAGTCCAATAACAGGAAAATGGTGGTCCAAATCTTCTAATAATTGGAAAAAGGATACAAAGTTAGCACTCAAGCTTCTGATATTGAAATGTAAAGCTGAGAAAGTTTTGTCAGACAGGCAGGATTGGATTTCATCACTTGAATGAAAATCATGTGAAGTATAGTATTCAAAACTAGTAGTACAAGGCATCTGTAGATCAACATCAGCCTTGGATAAACTAGAATGATTACATAAGGAAGACATTATGTCGAAACGAGGTAACGAATCTAATTTTAGTCTAAGATTCAGAATATTATTGCTACACAAGCAAGCCTCATTAGAATTAAAGGCTAGCTCAGCAAGAGCCGAATTATCAATGGAATTAAAGGGAAAGACATCTGATCGACAGAACAGACAAATCCAAAGGTCATTTGTCTTTGAATAATAATTATAGTCTTTGACTGACAATACAGTACATTTTAGATGGAACCAAGCTAGACAAATGTCGCATTGAATCGCCCTACAGTTATCCTAACAGCTATAGAACATTTCCTACATGAATCCATTGATTTCTTTTATCATCATTAGAAATGACATAGATTAAATTGAATTGACAGTAGGAGACTAGGAAGGTGGTGTACTTAGCTTACTCCTCAGCTTGGCCAGATCAGATTCGGAATTAATGTAAACAGGACGACTGAACTTTGAAGTCTTTACGTATACTTTCCCGTTACTGGTGGCAGCTATAGCTAGCTTGAAATCTTTCTTGACCTTTAGACATGCTTTGAAGAGCTTCTTCCTCGTTTGTGTCAGGCTCTCTGAAATGTAGATATTGTTATCCTCGTCTGCATCGTCGTAGCTTTCCAGATTGTGAGTGGTCTTGCCTTTTAATTTGAACCGAGCTTGATAGACTGCATCCTTCACACTTCTCCTGACAAACTTCGCAATTATCAGAGGCGGACCTGGTTGGTGAACTACTCCTGCATGGTCAGTCCAGGGTTCTTCACTTGCTGGTAGTCGGTGAGAGATTGATATGTCTTCCTCGTTCAACTCGACTCCGGCTAGTTCGGCAACGTCCCTGACAAGCTCATCTATTTCTTCGTCCTCTTTATAAGGAAGACCCTTGATTTCCAAGCAGTCACGACGTGAATATTGAGCCTGCTCATCTATGTGGAGTGCATGCTCCTGCAGTTTATTGACAACTGTATTAAGCTTGGACTTCAAGGCGTTGTTTTCTGCTCTTAGTTCTTGATTGTCCAACTCCAGTGCATTGACTCGTTTCATGAGTTGTTCAAATTTATCATTGAAAAAGCTCAATGACTCCTCCATTTCTGCCAGTTTGTTCTTTGATAGGTCCGCCATATCCCAAGCAACATTTAAACAGATAAGGCACAAAAATAGAACTACATTTAACATGAATCCCTACGTTATCTCGGAGTAAGAATTCGCGTGGCCATCTTGGACCACATCTTGGACCACTATCTCCTAGCAGATAGATTTCACGATGTGAATGATACTCAAGATATTTTCAATTTGGTACTTATACTTGGCGCCCTACGAGCTGATTGGCTCATACACTTCGCTTCTGATTGGTTCTCTTGGGGTGCTTACCATTGGTCACGAAAAACCGGTAATTTCGGTTGGGATTCCAATGGTACAGTCGATGTTTCGGTCATTCCGGTTGGTACGAGAGGTTCAGCTTCAGAGGTTGTCTCGCCGTTCCAGTTGGAACGAACCGATCGGAATGGTCTGTACCATTGGCACTCCATCCGGTTTTATGACCAAATAAGGTAACCGATCCGAACCGAAATGCGAATAAGCGAATGGTAAGCGCCATTCCGCTCGGTATTTCATCCCAACCGAAATGTTCTGTACCATTGGACGCTGATCAAACCAACCGGTTTTCCTTGACCAATGGTAAGCACCCCTGTTCCTAATATGTAAATGTTTTATATTTTGATCCGCGGAAAAGCTTGAAGTCACTCGGATCGAAATTTCGTTTGGCATTTTTATGGCTCTAGCAAATTATTTGAAGTGACAAAACGAAACAACGTTATTTCGTGTGTAAAACTTGAATAGGAACTTGTGCCAGTTTTCGATTCAATTTTACAAGAATCACATTTTAGCGACGTTTATATATAAACTTTGCTGAGGCTTTATTATGGCACTGGAAGACACATGGAATTTTAAGTAGCTAATTGAACTTTTGACCTCTAAATGAGATTCGGTTTAGCGTGTTTCCTAAGAGGGAAGGCTGCTGTGTATATAACCACACGCCAAGCCAACTCCGTCATATTCTCATTTTGAGTCACATCTTCAACATGTCTGGTCGCGGCAAAGGAGGAAAAGGTCTAGGAAAAGGAGGGGCCAAGCGTCATCGAAAGATCCTTCGGGATAACATCCAGGGCATCACCAAGCCTGCCATTCGCCGTCTTGCCCGCCGTGGTGGAGTCAAGCGAATCTCTGGCCTCATCTACGAGGAGACCCGTGGCGTTCTCAAAGTCTTCCTTGAGAACGTTATCCGTGATGCCGTCACCTACACCGAGCACGCCAAGCGCAAGACGGTCACCGCCATGGACGTGGTGTACGCTCTGAAGAGGCAAGGCCGAACACTGTATGGATTCGGTGGTTAAATATCAGATCTCAAGACATCAAAAACAACAACGGCTCTTTTAGGAGCCACCAAATGATACGAAAGTCATATGTCATGCTTCTCTTCCTCAGTTTTTTAATGCTTCCTCCGCAATTAACCGCTAAATAAAAATTAGATATGAGCCTACTGCTAATAGCCGGCGAATTTCCTGTTGGTTTCTGATTACACCATAGTAGAGGAGACTACAACTACTATGATTAGGCATTTGTCGCGCGCTTTTATAGAGCTATGTTTGAATCTTCATTGACATCTTTTGGCCAGGGGCTCGATGACGGGCTCAGACAACCTAGCCTGCGTAGCTGGCGGTTTAGTGGGTTTTAGCAGGTTTTTGTCCGCGAAATATTCGTAGAAATCTTCGGTAGTTTGCTTGTTGTTCGATGAAATGGCCGCTGATTTCGCGGATAAAAACCTGCTAAAACCCCACTAAACCGCCAGCTACGCGGGCTACAGACAACCAGCCAAAAACACTCAGTCGGTCGCCATTTTGTCGAGCACAAGCAAACATCGATTCAGAGAAATCATCCATTTCCATCAACAGAACTAGAGAAGGAAACTTTAGGTTGAGTTTGTAAATCAAAGAATACATTTTGTTTTCACTTTCGTTGCTCGGTGTTGCGTAAATCACGTCGCTTTGAAGGAAGTTTTGGCGGGAGAATCCGTTGAAGAGCTCAAAGGGCGGTTCGTTGGGGGTTCGTTCTAGTGTTTCAAAGGAATGCGCTACCATTGTATAGTTTGCTCGAGAAAATACACAATTCGAACCAATATTATGACTTATATATGAAGTTTTAACATATAATTAACGAGGAAAAACTACACGCGAGAGAGAGAGAGGAGCGCTGTTGTTGTTATTATTGTTATTGCACAGCGCTAAATTTTAACTGAAACACACAACTGGTCTCGGGCCTTCGACAAACACATTTCTTGTAAGATCTTTCAGAACCAGAAGCATTTGTCATGATCGTTTATCAGATTTAGGTGGCTCCTAACAGAGCCGTTGTTTTGTTGAAGCACGACTGTGCTGTTTACTTGCTGCTTGTGTATTTAGTGACGGCCTTGGTTCCCTCACTGACGGCGTGCTTGGCCAGCTCACCAGGGAGAAGAAGACGAACAGCGGTCTGGATTTCCCTGCTTGAGATGGTGGACTTCTTGTTGTAGTGAGCGAGGCGGGAAGCTTCACCAGCGATGCGCTCGAAGATGTCGTTGACAAAGGAGTTCATGATGCCCATGGCTTTGCTGGAGATACCGGTGTCGGGGTGGACCTGTTTCAGCACTTTGTAGATGTAGATGGCATAACTTTCCTTGCGTTTGGACCTCCTCCTCTTCTTATCTCCTGTGGGCTGCTTCTTGGCAGCTTTCTTGCCTGCAGATTTGCCAGCGGCGGGTTTGGGTGCCATATCGACTAGGTTCGTATCACGAAGTGAATATCTTTCAACTTGAAGCAAATCGTATTTATAACAACACTCCATGTGATGTATTCAGATTACGGATCGAAATTCTCGCTTCTTGATTGGACAGTACGGCAAACATCCTCCTGAGGAAACAGGCACCGAGGTGTAAAAGCATGTCAAAGTTCAGTTTATTCGTTTCCTGTTCATCTGTGATTGGTGGATTTCGATCCAGTATAATTTATGCTTTGAGTATAAACAAATTCATCGATTCCTCGGTATCACCAAGAAGACCGAGAAGAAGGCCAAGGCATAAGCAGTGAACCAACTGTCTTACAAAACAACGGCTCCTTTAGTAGCCACCACATTCAATAAAAGATTGTGACTTATGCTTCTGGTTCCCAACGTATAAAACCCACACTTTTGGAGTAGTATTTTAGATTTGTAACTCGCGCGCTTTTCCCAACATATGGGGTAGTATTTTAGCTACACTATTACATACTATTAGTTAAGACTTTTTTTTCCAACTCCATTGGTTGTATGACACGGACCGTTTGAATTTCATCTTGGTTGATAATGTTGGTAATTTTTGCTAGCAGTCGGGGGTGTACGCAGGATTTAAAAAAGTCGCAAGCAGGGCAGTCGTTCTTTTATAAGTCGATATAAAGTTTGGGCGGGAGAATTCGTTGAATTTATGCGCTCATCTCACATCTTGTTTCGACGTTTTTTCAAAGACCAAATTAACTTACCTATAATTAAAGCACCTCAGCGAAGAGGAATAATAATAATAATACTTATGAGGCGCAAATTAACATTTGAATATGATCAAATGCGCCTAACAACGATTCACATAAACTAGGAACTAGGAAAGTTACAATCGAGTTAGTACCCTTTGGTCCCTCCGGCTGGCAGCACGAGAATTTAGGAGAGAGAAAGAGCGCGCGCGAAGAAAAATCGAGGGCCTGCTTTAGAGGCGGCTGATTCACTCTTACTAGTTAGCGAAGTTGTTCGCGTGTCTGGAATTTCGCGTGGTTGTTTTGATTTGGGCTTGCACTATTTCAAGATGCAAGATCTTTGCATCTTTGCATCTTGCATCTTGAAATAGTGCAAGCCTTTGATTTGCGCCCACTGGGTGTCAAATAACTGTTCATTCGCTGATCAGGCGCGCCATCTTGGATTTTGAGAAGCGCGCGCCCTAAAGGCATCGAGCGCATGCTACTCACAATTTGGCGATACATATTTAGCTTGTGGGCTGGAGGAAACTATCTCTATTTTTAATATTTTCTAGCGTGCGTGCAATCGGTATCAAAACTCTTGTTTAGTTACCGGCGCAGGCTAATATTTTCCGCGTTTCTGCGCTTTGATTTGGCGTTCCGACAAGAGGCGGCCTCGGACAAGCGGCAGAATAAAGCGGGATTATTGTATTTTGCGCTCGCCGCGCAGAGTATGGGCGCGCAATAGTGCGCCAACTATAGCCTCAACAATACCGGATGACTCCAAAAATTTCCCTCTTTAACAAAAACAAAACACATTTTTGTGGGGACATAATAAAAATTTATAACTTCAGATGTTACAACCGACTTTTCGACCCTGAAATAGCCTAGTGGATTTTCGAGTCCATATTTCTTCTTATTCTTGAGTCGGTATTTTTTTTTTTTATAATATCCACTACAGTAAACACCCGCATATAAGGGACGGACCATTTGATGCTTGATGGGGAGGGTGGCGTGACTTTCGTCTCCCAGAAAAAACTAAGCCTTCATTAACCTCGACTTTTGATTTACAAAATCGCGGTGCGCTTCGCGCTCGAGGAGACAAGCAAATTACTTAGTTGGCGCCCCTTCGAAAATTCTTGGATTCGCCACTGCCTGATGTCATATTGAATAGCCATGCCTTTGTTTAGAAGCAAAATGAAAGTCAGTCGCTTAGAATTCTCTATTAACTGCGGGACCAGGAAATCCATGGGAAAGGGGAGGGGGTCAGTAGGGAAATATCCTAGGGGACTCATCGGAAAATTCCAGTGGGCTCCATCAGAAAAAGCTGAAAACATCCAAGAGCCCAAATGGGGAAGGCAGTTAGAAATCCATGGCCCTTTTTTCCACATTCTAGAGCAAATTTCGGGAATGAAAAGGCAATTCCCTCAATAGGGGCAGTACACAAACATTGATCCAAGGGGGACATTGACAATTCCCTCAGTAGGGGTAGCTACCATTCAGTTGTCCAAGGGGGTCTATAATTGATTCCCTCACTAGAGACAGAGATGAAGAAGAGAAAATCCAAGGGGGGGGGGGGGGGGGGGTGTCAACAGCGATTCCCTCAATACGGTGAGCTTAGGCTGCATTCATTATGTATACTACAGGGGGGGGGGGACTTTAAAATGGGGGATGTCAAGTTTTTTTCATAACATGAAGGGGGTATGCATATTTTGTTGAGGTATTATATATATTTAAGACAAAGTTGTGCAGTTTGATAGTAAATGAAGGAAGGCTCAATTGTTGAACACCGAGTTTGAACCTCCTTCCTGAAGAAATATCACTTGCACTACTATTCTCGTGTATTAACCCTCTTTCGACTGATTTATGTTGAAAAAAGCTGCGCGCAAACTTAAAAACTCGTAAAAGGCCTTCTTGTTTTACCACAATTCCTCAAGGCCGTCTTCACTGACTATTGTCTGCCAGGCAAAAACGCCTTTGGACTTTTGATTAATAGTCTTGTAGCTTCATTGTCAAAATTGCGGCGCGCTTCGCGCGCACAACGGAAAACAAACCAAACAATCAAACACATAAATGCTCAGTCAGTCTCTATGTGGTACAGGGACCACGGAATTATGCGCGGATGTGGAAGCGCATAATTTGGCTTTCTCCGCATAATCCAAAAAATTCCTGAAAATTTACCGAAATCTTCGAATAAAATATTATAATTATATAGCCAGCTCGAAATCCCATTGTGCCGGCAGATCGATTTTTCTTGAATCGTCCAATTATTTTTTAATTGGATCGCGCACGCTCTAATTGGACAGTTCGCGCTAAAATTGGACAGTTTGGGTTTGAACATGGATGTTATATAATTAATAAATAACAGTTCAGAGTTCCTCTGAATCATCCAATTTTTTCTTAATTGGACAGCATGGAGTCCTATTATATATACTAATTTCACGATTATTGTCTAATTTTAACAGTTAAGTACCATAAAAGTGATGCACTTTATCGAAATCGTTCGTTGGATGTCGAGTGATAAAACGCGTCGAATAAATAAAACACGTTCCTGCAAAGAAAGGCTTAATAATTCGGTGGAATTTTCTGTTTTCTACCGCCATGTTAGGCATGAATATGTTAGGCATGAACATGTTTACGCTTTGTATTTTTTTTTTATCATTGAGCCTTGTTCTGCATCTTTTGAAAAAATGTTATTGACGCGACCCTACCTCGACATATAAATTGAAAAAATGTATCGGGGAGGGGGGCATGTTTTTTTCCTTTTGACCAAGATTCGTAAAAAGTAGGTTGTGCCTTGGGGGGATCTGAAAATTTTGCATTGTGAAAAAAAATCCTCTAGCCCCCCCTGTATTATACATAATGAATGCAGCCTTATTGTGGGGCATATCGAAGGGGCTTTAGGTACTCATCCAAGGGGAATGCATAATATTGACGTCCAAGGGGGGTATCTTTTAAGATACCCTCAATAGGTGGGGTGTGAATAAAAAATGGAATGGCCCATTAATAATAATAATAATAATAATAATAAAATGTTCCTGAGCATTTAAAAATTCTCAATGCTCTTAAAATATTGTTTTACCTATGTTTTACAAATCTTATAACTGTTGATAAATGTACAATGAGTTATTAAAAAGTAAAATTATAATAAAAAGTGACTAACTAATGGAAAAGATAAAAAATCCTACAGTTTGATAAGAACAAGAAAAGATAAAATAATAATAAAAATAAATATATCATTTATTGAATAAAAATGTCTTAAGTTTGGATTTGAAAGTCGACAGGGATCGGACCTGACGTTGTGTGGCAGCGTATTCCAAAGAGTGGCAGGAGCAAAAGCAAAGGAACGGTCGCCATAGGTTTTAAGAGCGAGACTTAGGTTTTAAGAGCGAGACTGACACGCCACTTTGCCACTGGTGCAACTCAGAAATTGAGTCTATTGAGCACTTCTTTTATCTTTGCCCAATCACCTTTAGTTTTTGGGGTCAGGTCCCGGGGGGGGGACTCCCATATTTTTTGACCGGGGATGATCGTCGTATCTTTTAGGGGTTAAAATCACGGGGCCTGGTCTCTTTTAGGGGTGATCTTAATCTTCAATAAAATTAGGGAGATTGGTATCTTTTAGGGCCGAAATATGTGTCCAAATTGTTTTCTCTCATGATGGTGCTTCTAAAAACCGTGTAAGAAAGAGAGATTATGTATCAGTCAATTCCAGCGGTGACCATGCCCCCCCCCCCCCCCCCCCCCCCCCCGGGCATTTGGTCATTTCTAAAAATAAAACTGAAAATTCCCCGCCCCCGGGCTAGCAAAAATGCAGAATACCCCACGGCGGGGAACACAAAAAGCGGAAAAATGCCCCACCCGGGACGAGAAAAAGACGGTAACTCTGCGTGACAAAGCTTCACAACAAAAACTTCAACTCCATTTATACTGTCCGAGCATTTGCAATTCGTTTTTTTTTTTAATGTACTTTAGTTTTCTCGTCTTTGAACGAGTTCTCATTTCACTGAAAGTGAGACAAAATATAAATAAAGAAGTGACATTCCTAGGCCATTCGCGGTTGTAGCCATTTAGCTGCATCTCTCAATGCGAAATTTACCTTTATTCTATTTGCAGAGCAACTATTTCGCAGTTATGTTGATTGACTTTTTGCGGAATTGGAACTCTGTTTGTAGTGTCAATTCATTTTTATGTTTTTCCACTGAGACGAAATTGCGAAATCTGTTTCTTCTCTATAGAAGACGTTAACTGTGAAATGTGCAAATGTGTCAGTCTCCAAACGTGGTGTATACGGGCCATGCTCTGCATTATATTTTATGTGGCGTTATTTTCTGTAACTGGTTTGTAGTTCGCAAACCCGACGCGCTTGAGATGAGAAAACCAAAATTCCCCACCCCCCTCCCCGGGGAAAAACAATTCCCGACCCCGGCCAGCAAAATTTTCAAAATTCCCCACCCCAGGGAAGGCACTGGTGTGCAAATGCCCCACGGTGTCCGGGGGGGGGATGGTCACCGCTGGAATTGACTGATACATTACTCGATGAGAAGACGATAAAGTAGAAACAAACACGGAAATTTCTTGATGGGTATCTTTTACCCGTTACCTGTCTCCTTCGCGCCTACTTTGCACATAAGGCCTCATCTTTTAGGGTATCTTTTAGGGTAAGAAATTATTTGAGCCACGCCATGGCCCGCCATGTTTGGTATCTTTTAGGGTTGAAACTGAAAATTTCCGACGATCATCCCCGGTCAAAAAATATGTGAGTCCCCCCCCCCCGGGGGGTCAGGTATCCATTTTTCTTTCAGATAATTGTCCTTTCAGTTGGAATCCTGATCTCAAATCTGTCCTTTTCGGTACTTCTGGACCAAATCCCATTGATCTCACACTCACTAACTATATAATCCTAGAAAGTAAGTATCTCATTTTCTGTTCAAAACCCAATAATTCTGTCCTGTCCATTAAACTGTTAATGAGTAGAATGAAAAACGTTTGAAGCTGAAGAACATATTGCGAGAGAAAATAACAATCTTGCATTTCATGAAAGCAAATGGAAACCAATATCTCATTTGTTTTGATTGTTAACATAAAGGGTACCCGCCTATTTTCTTTTTGCATGCTTTAATGGAGGGAAGAGATGCTTTTCCTGTCTTGTTTTGTCGCTTGTATATAATAGTTTGTTAATGGTTTGTTCGTTTCTTTGTAGGTGTGTAAGTTAATATAATATGAAATTGAATAAAAATGTTTTAAAACAAAAAAAGAGCGAGACTTGGGTAGAGATAAAAGGTTGGAGTGAGAAGATCTAAGAGTTCTTTTACTTTTAGGCTGATATTTAACAATGAGTTCAGATACATAGCCTGGAGCCTGGCCGTGAAGTGACTTTAAAGTTATCAAAAGGATCTTAAAATTGATTCTCATACGGACAGGGAGCCAGTGCAGCGCGCGAAGAACGGGAGTGATGTGTTCATGTTAGATCTAGTCACTAGCCTAGCTGCCGTGTCTTGTATGCGTTGGGAGCTTATCAAGCTGTGACACGGTAGGCCATAGAGGATTGAATTACAAACGTAAATTTAACTTTACGAAAACATGAAACATTTGAATGGCCAAACTTTTAGTAACGATATTGCATTTCAGTTTTGGGGCAGTAGAGAAGCATGACATATGACTTTCGTATCATTTGGTGGCTCCTAAAAGAGCCGTTGTTGTTTTTGGTCTTGAGATTTCGTCTAACCACCGAATCCGTACAGTGTTCGGCCCTGTCTCTTCAGAGCGTACACCACGTCCATGGCAGTGACTGTCTTGCGCTTGGCGTGCTCGGTGTAGGTGACGGCATCACGGATAACGTTCTCGAGGAAGACTTTGAGAACGCCACGGGTCTCCTCGTAGATGAGGCCAGAGATTCGCTTGACTCCACCACGGCGGGCAAGACGGCGAATGGCGGGCTTGGTGATGCCCTGGATGTTATCCCGAAGGATCTTACGATGACGCTTGGCGCCTCCTTTTCCTAGACCTTTTCCTCCTTTGCCGCGACCAGACATCTTTAAATTTGTAAACTCTGAAGCGAGAATGGCGGATTCGAAGCTCGGCGTGTGATTATATCTACAGCAACCTTACCTCTTAGGAAACGTAAAGCTGACAGGTCAATGATACGTTTCCTCATTAAAAATTCCACGTGTCAGGAATTTGATCCGATGCAGCTCAAGCTTCAAAGATTGTCGACATTTTCTCAAATATATTTGTAGAAAATCACTAGAATTACAAATCAACACATGAATATGCTAGAGCTTCAGATGCGAAATACATTCTTAGCTATTGATACACGAAACAGTTTTCTAAATTCCAGATAATTTCAAAAGAAATTTCGATCCGTTCGACTTCAAGCTAAAAAGCGGATCGAAATGTAGCTCATTTGCATTATAGAAGCAAGAGAACCAATCAGAAGCGAAGTTTATGAACCAATCAGATCGAAGAGCGCCAACTATAAGTTCGAAATCGAACTTTCGTTTGAAATCTTTTCACTTTGTGAACTTGTTTTGAGAGTACAAAATGGCTCGTACAAAGCAGACAGCTCGTAAATCTACCGGAGGAAAGGCTCCCCGTAAACAGCTGGCCACCAAGGCAGCTCGTAAAAGTGCTCCCGCCACCGGTGGAGTTAAGAAACCTCATCGTTACAGGCCCGGTACCGTGGCTCTTCGTGAGATCCGTCGCTACCAGAAGTCGACCGAGCTGCTGATCCGCAAGCTGCCCTTCCAGCGTCTTGTCCGTGAGATCGCTCAGGACTTCAAGACCGATCTGCGTTTCCAGAGCTCTGCCGTGATGGCTCTCCAGGAGGCTAGCGAGGCTTACCTTGTTGGTCTGTTTGAGGACACCAACTTGTGCGCCATCCACGCCAAGAGAGTCACCATCATGCCCAAAGACATCCAGCTTGCCCGCCGCATCCGTGGCGAGAGAGCGTAAACAGTTCTTGCTCACAAGTAAACAACAAACAACGGCTCTTTTAGGAGCCACCACATGAAATAAAGTCAATACCCTTTGCTTCACTTGTCATTCCTAAAGTCCCACGACTGACATTTGTTGTGTTCATGTTTTCACGAAGTTGATTTCGTGAAAGCTTTCCAGCCCACTTTCCGTACGAAAGCTTTCTTTCAGTGAAGGAGCATGTAAAGTTGGCTTACAATACAAATATATCTTTATTTTCAATAGCAGAATAATGTTAACTTAGGCTCTGCGCTAGAAAGTATAAAGTTTTCTCCAGTTTGGCAATGCTTTGGGTTGCCGTTGAAATGTTGATTTTGGCGGGAAAATAATAGTGAGGAATTTGGCGGTTAGAATGCATTCCAAACTTTATTAATACTGCTTATTCGATTTCAAAACTCTCTAGTCTCGTGATTATAAAGACTAGAACAGTATAATGAAAAAAATACGAAGTCCTAGCCTTGCATGTGGCGGAAGGTCTGCTCCTTCATGTCTTGTCAAGACATAGCACGAAACGCTTGCAAGCGAGCGTACAATTCGTGGAACTTCACACAGCTCCCAAAAATCGGTACGATGCCTGCTTCTTGTCGGCCTTTATTTCCAAGTTTAGGAGCCAGAAGGAAAATAATAATTAGTGAAATGGCGCGGAATGTAATTGTTTGACGGATCGAAATTCTCGCTTTATGATTGGCTTGATTGTCAAACTTACGTCTTCGGAAACAGGTATAGTTGACCCTAAAAGGTCAAAGCACAATCTATTGAGCATTTCTGATTGGTGGATTTCGATCCGTTCCGGTAATTCACGGGGTATATAAGCCTCCATTTTCAGATAGTTTCAGCTCTCGTAACGCACCCTTGTACAGCAGTTTCTTTAATCTTACATTCACCTATCGACAATTGAAGCATGTCTGGCCGCGGAAAAGGCAAAGCTAAAGGAACCAAGTCGAAGACTCGATCATCCCGTGCAGGGCTTCAGTTTCCTGTCGGTCGTATCCACCGTCTTCTACGAAAAGGCAACTACGCCGAGCGTGTTGGTGCTGGAGCTCCCGTCTACATGGCCGCCGTGCTTGAGTACTTGAGTGCTGAGATCCTCGAGTTGGCTGGCAACGCTGCCCGCGACAACAAGAAAAGCAGAATCATCCCCCGCCATCTTCAACTCGCTGTGAGGAACGACGAGGAGTTAAACAAGCTTCTGAGTGGAGTCACCATCGCTCAGGGTGGTGTTTTGCCGAACATTCAGGCCGTTCTTTTACCCAAGAAGACCGAGAAGAAGGGGGGATCAAAAAGCAGCCAAAGTCAAGAATACTGAGTTTTCAACTTAGTTAACAAAACACAACGGCTCTATTAGGAGCCACCAAACAATCAGAAGTCTGATAACTCGTGCTTCAAAGAGAAACTTTATCATAAGAACACGAACTGTCGCACCATGAATACCCGCCAAAGCTTTCGACTATGGCGGAGAATGTAGTTGTTATTTTGCCTTATCTATACAAATTTAAGTTTTCGGCGGGTACTTTTTAAAAGCCTGAATGAGTCTCGATTGCTTTCAAGCGGTCACAGTCATTTCTAATGCGAGTTTAGAAGAGGAATATATCCTTGCCGCCATATTTGAACAAGAAACCATTGGCATGCAGCCAGCATTCAGAAATTTAGGAAGACAATATTTATTTAGAGTTTAAAAAAAGACTGAAAATGTGCAAACTCTTCCAGTGTACAGTCCATATCAATTTCATGCCTTATTTATGTTGAGCGTTTTATAATCTTACATAAGCTTACAAGAAATATTTTCTCAGAATCCTGAATGTGAAAAGTTTAAAACTTTATTTTTACAGATAGTTTTGTTTTATACCAACATAAATTAGCAAATATAACTGTTGTTTCCCAAATTAACTTTGGCCTACGTCTAAAGTTGGTTTTCCTGAGTTGGGTGGTTTTCTGCCTATCTCGAGGCCTAAAATTTTTAAAATATTTATATTATATAGACACAAGTGTTTTACTGGGAAATATGCCACTCGTAGATCTCATACGAAGCTACATACGCGACCTGAGTGACATATTTTCCAGAGTGAGGATATTGTTCAAAACAAAAGTGCTTGGAAATCAATTTGGAATAATTTTTTCTAGTTTGTCTATATAATAAAAAGAAAATTACACGGTGGCTTGAAGATATGAGTTTTATTTTCTCGTGTCAAAAACAGTATTTTACAAATGAGCGTTAGTCATTCGCTGCGCTCATTTGTAAAATATTGTTCTTGCCACTCGAAAATAAAACTCCTATATTCGTGCCACTGTGTAATATCCTCTATAAAAGAAATAATTTTGCATTACCCTGCAGAGGTTACTTTCTGTCAGTCTTATTATGTAGCAAAGTTGTTGTATCGAATAAAGTTGTTGTGTGTCTAATTACCACCGTATGCATTGCTACGCGACCTCAAAATTCACTGTTGGGCGATTGGTGATTTTACGAAAGGAAATTGTCGTCAATTTTCTTTGAACCAGAAAGTTAAACATTCGAGTCAAGGAAGCCAAAGGATAGCTTAAAACCATTTTGGTTGATTTTGCAATCAATTCGGCCCACTGAAGTGGCCGAATCCAGCGTTTTGGTTTGATTGACGGCTAAAAATCGCCAATCGCCCATCGCAACATTGAATTTTGAGGTCGCGTAGCAATGCATACAGTGGTAAAGCAAAATAAACAAAGCAAAATATCAGACATGCACCTTTGCTAGATAAACAATAGCCATTTTTTTTCTTCAGGACGGAAAAGTCGTCTTAGTGTGAAACCGGGACGAGACAGTTTTTGACAGGAAATCATCTGAATTCATATCAGATGGAAAACTCATCAGATGAAAAACCTGTCATGACAAGTTTTCCATCCTCTAGTATGGCTACTGACTAATAGAAAGAAACCTCTACTAGAAGGCTAGCTTCTCAGTTTGCCCCATGAACATAAATGATTTCTCAAAAAATTTTCTCTGAAGATGACTGATATTGCATTGTTTGTAGCATTTATGCCCAAGGCAAAAATTGTAAAAATGACCATTGAAAATCCTGAAAACAAGTTTTTATACCCTAGAAATGAAAATTTTTTCTAGGATTGCCAAAAATCCTTGCAGTTTTCAACAATTCATAGTTCCGACCTGTCATACAAAGCCATAGTTACTGTTGTTATGTCCCACAAACAAACCAGGGTTTTCCTTAAAAAAAAAGTCCAAAAATACTCCGATCCCGCTTAGGTTACCAGATATCTTTATCTTCGGATCATCTCAGTTTATACTGTCATAAAAGGCAAAAAAGTGCTGCAAATCGGACTGATTTCGGAAGTCCTGAAATACTGTTTGTGGGACATGATCAGTCCCCGTGGGAGAATCTTTTCAACTCTGATTGGTATCTCCAGGTAGCATGAAATGGCTTCATTGTTTGATCGGAACTATGAATTTCTAGCCAATAGTTAACAAAATAACCCCAAAGAATACAATTTGATTTGCTTTTTCCTGATTCTCCTGTGATACACCCTTCAAAATATTGGATTGTGTGGTTCCAGAAATTATCGATACCCCCCCTACGGAAGGGCATTGGAAATACCGGAGGGGTTGGTGGGTCAATTTACCTGATCATTTCCATACAAATACTGTATTTTCCTCGAAAATTCCAGAGGGGTGGGGGGGTCACTTTTCAACACCCTTCCGTGGGGGGTTATGGATATTTTCTGGAACCACACATTGTCAATTACAACCCTCAAAAAATATGACAATCACAATTCCCCTGTCTGTCAACCCCAGACGTTCTGAAACCTGGAGAATTCGTAGGAACCATCTTATTTTCCCAAGTCTTTCCCGAAACCTTTCCGAATCCCTTCGGAAAACGTCAAAACTGATAACAATTTTAACCTTCGAGTAGAAAGTTTGTCCCACCCTAGTTTGCTTCATAGGGGCTCAGCTAGAATCCTAACTCAAAAAATATTATTCTAGCTGCTCAGTTTTGAAGCTAGTTCAGCCCCTAATCCCTCCCATACCACACTGTAGTAATCAAAGTAGGGCTGTATGAGTGGTATTGATCGGAGGGATAAGAGTGGTACAAACTGTCCAACTTGTTTGATGGCTCCTGTTGCACCCTTTTTTGGACATGCTTGGCCCATGTGAGGGATTCATCTATCTGTATTCCAGGCAACTTAGCTGACTTGACTCTTGTGATATCTTGACTCTTGGTTTCCCATGCCATGATCCCCTACCATGTTTCATTTTGTTTTTATTGTTCCAGCTTGACATCAACACAGTAGCAGCAGGTGGTGGTTCCAGGTTGTTCTTCAGATCTGGACAGCCGACAGTAGGTCCAGAATCTGCTGGTGCTCTACCAGGACCTGTTTGTTATAGAAAAGGTATCATGCAGTTGTCATTTTGTGTTTTCCTCCATGCATGGTGCATGGATTCTTTAAACCACATTAGCATCATAATTATATTATACTTTCCCGATCATGTGCTAGTGAAATCTTGTACATTTTCTAATGAATCTTGAAACTGTAAAATATTTTTGTTTGTCATATAATAAATAACTCATTAGATGTTTTTTCATTTAATACTGCCAGACATTTTACTCCTTGCCCATATTTTTCCTCACCCCTGCAGGGCTTGGAAAAATATGTCTGCAACTCATAAAAGATCCACCCGTATTACATGAAAAAACATCTAATAAAATATATATATTTCATATTGTTTTGAAGGTGGTCCTCTTGCTGTGACAGACGCAAACTTGGTGCTAGGGCGATTGTTACCCGAGTAAGTTTGTTCTTAAATTTGTTCCTTTCTTAAATTTTTTTTGCAAAGGATGAATGATATGCTACAAACATTTAGAGTGGTGTGCAAAAGCCCTGATTATATGGTTTGTCACACGTTTTGCATTTCAGTTTTTCAATATTTCTCTGGTGGTGATCATGTTCCATAGCCATATTGAAAGGGCAATTCCATGTTGCTATTTAGGAGATGCATTCATTTTCACTGGAATTACATCCATACCAGTGAGGTCACTGACTATCCAACTCCTTCGATGGGGGGTTATGACACATGTTATTGATTTCTTTAGGTTTTTCCCAAAAATCTTTGGTCCAAATGAAGACCAGGCCCTGGACAAGCAAAGTTCCTTAGAGGCTTTTCAGAAACTAACAGATGAGGTACGTTGACAAAGCTAAGGGTATTTTAAACATGCTTTTTGTTTGTGTGTGTGTGTGGGGGGGGGGGACTCATGCAAGTACCATTGTTTTCAAAACTACCAACCAGCTACATGAGACAACTTCCAACCCTGATCATAACCAATAGGCTGGGTGGGGGCAGACTGTTGCATTGCTGATGTGGTGCGCATTGGATTGTGGGGCAAGTAGTGAGGTGTGTAAAGGATTGTGGGCCGGCCCCATAATCCTTAGCATTGCTGCCAAGTAACACAACACTGGCAACAGTCCAGTAACCGCAAATGCACTAACAACAAAAAACACACTGTATCCAACGGGATTTGTGCTATGGGCCAGCTGCTGACCGGCCATAAGATTTCAAAAAGTATGTCTAAGCAACTATTAAGTGATTTTTGCAAATGCAGGTAAATGAGTTTTCAGCCGGGATGTTGACACAGCAGAACACCAACCCCTAACAGTGGAAGAGCTTGCTATGGGCTTTATACAGGTAAGTTCATGGAAGCGCTGTGATAGCTTCTTTGTATGCATGTCAAATGCAGGGATATCAACTCTCAGTTATGCCGGGGGTCATACATGCCAGGGGTCATACATGCCGGGGGTCATACATGCCGGGGGTCATACATGCTGGGGGTCATACATGCCGGGGGTCATACATGCCGGGGGTCATACATGCCGGGGGTCATACATGCTGGGGGTCATACATGCCGGGGGTCATACATGCCGGGGGTCATACATGCCGGCGGTCATTCATGTCGGGGGTCATACATTGTACTTCTCCCCTGATTTTTGAAGTCCTGGGGTCGACATCCCTGCAAATGTTTATGAGTCTTTGGTGTGACATTTCGAGTCATTTCATATTTTGTTACAGGTAGCTAATGAGAGCATGTGTCGACCAATCAGGAACTTGACCCAGGCCCGTGGTCACGACACGGCCCAGCATGTGCTGGCATGTTTTGGTGGTGCTGGTGGCCAACATGCATGTGCTATCGCCAGGGCTCTTGGCATGTCTACAGTGTTTATACACAAGTAAGCCATGGTTACCACCTACCCTTATAGTATAGTACAACACTACATTTTTTGCCCCATGTTTTGAACCTAGAAGTTTTGGATACTGGATCCCGAATCATGGATCCCGGATCCCATGCTCTGGATCCTGGATCCCACACTCTGAATCCCAGATCCCACACCTCTGGATCCCGGATCCCACACTCTGGATGCTGGATCACACACTCTGGATCCCGGATCGATTTCAGAGGGAGCAGTTGCCCCCCCAGCGAAGTAAATTTTTTAGTGTCAACATGTGGGAAAAAACCTGCTTGCCCCCCAGCAAATACAAAGAATGACCAAGGCTTGCCCCCCCAGACAAAAATTTCTAGCTATGGCCTTGCTATGTGAGATATTTTCGCTTGGAAATTTGATGTTCAGTCTTTATATATATTAAATTCATTGTGAGCATTAAATTATCTAATATTGTTTTAGTGAAAGGCATGAAAGGCAGTAACCTGTAGTTATATGTGAGTAATATATGTGGACTATTATTTTCTCCCAGATATTCAGGTTTGCTGTCAGCCTATGGTATGGCGCTGGCAGATGTCGTACATGAAGCCCAGGAGCCCTGCGCATGCGTGTACAATAAGGGTAAGATAATAGACCTCCTCGGCTTGGGGGTAATGTTTTCCCATTTTATATCACGTGGCATTCATTTGAATAATCTTTTTGTTTGGGTTGCTTCCATATTCATATATCCTTTGGTGCATAGCAGAAAAACAAAGAAAGAATAGTCATGGGAATGCCACGTGTTCTGAAACGGGAAAACATTACGCCCAAGCCGAGGAGGTCTATTGATTGTAATCTTTCATACCCAGGGTATCTCTTACCCAGAGTCACCCTATGTAAGGAGATCCAGGATCCAGCTAAATTTAAGGACCAGGATCCGGGATCCATGGGTTGGCATCTGAGTTCAAGAGTGTGGGATCCAGGATCCATGGTTCGGGATCTGGGATCCAAGGACTGGGATCCGGGATCCATGGGTCAGGATGCATGATCCAAGGACTGGTATCCGGGATCCATGGGGTGGGATCCTGGATCAAGAGTGTGGGATCCGTGATCCATGGGTCGGGATCAGTTTCTGTGGATCCCTTTACATGGGCAACTCTCGGCCATGTGGACTGAGAAGGCGACTGCGTGTCTTTCAGTCTAACACTTTGGTTCTTTTTTCTTGTTTGTTTTTCATTTCTTTCTAGAATCTTTCGAATATCTTGACAAGCGGATCGACGTACTGTCCGGCTGGTGTAAAGAGGAGTTGCGCAAGCAAGGATTTCATGAGTAAGTCCTTGCATTAATTACTGTCATTTTATTGAGAGTTTGGGTTATTTGCTGTCTGGGAACATTCTCGAATCCAGGGGGGAGGCTCTGGTGACAGCCCCTGGCCTCGGGGCGGTTGGGAGAATCACCTTTCTGCGCATGCACCAACGTTCAAAATCAGCCAATCAGGGAAGGCACTCAAATGGATCTCCCCAGAGCCTCCCCTGCGAGCAGACGAGCTGAAGAGCTCTGGGTACTAGAATGGTCTTGGAAGTGCTGCTCAACCTTGTTTCACGTATGCACAAAAGAGTCTGGTTCCCAGAGGCTGCATATATATATATGACTTACTCATGTCTTCTTGTCGCTGGCCCAAAGACACACAAGTTTCGAGGACGAGATCGAGCGCGCATGTTCACTCGCGACGTGACGAGCCGGGGAGCTTTGGGTATGAAATTGGCTCATTGGTACTATCATGCTTTTCCAGGAAACCTGTTGAAAACTTCCTTAAAACCTGTTGTTCGTAACATTAGTTATCATGAACTGATGTGACAAATGCAATACTATTGACTAAATTGCATTATTTTGCATTATTTTACTCCCCTTCAGCGAGTACATTTCTACAGAAGTATTTTTACACATGCGGTACGACAAGACCGACTGTGCGCTAATGTGTAACCCTGCTGACCCTAAACCCGTAAGTACCGTCTTTAAAAATATTAAATTTAAAGTGTGAAATGAAAGCTGTGAAAGCTGTGAAAACAGAATGAAAGCTGTGTCAAAAGCATTCTATTCGATCGCGCACTAAACATTCTGTTCTTTCAGGGATCAAGTCGACATGGCGACTTCGAAAGTGCATTCCTTGACAGGTATGAAACGCCGGTAGGATATTACGTCCAACAAGTGGAACTGGAACCAGTGTTTTTTCCCCATTAGTTTCCAGACACCCTTTTTTGTAGCTTCTTCAGCATAGGTCTGCTCAAATCTTCTGAGACCTATAGCGTTGAGGCTAAAAGCCCTGGGCAAACGAAACGCAAGTTGTGACTTGCAAAGACTTGCGTTCACTTGCATTGAGGTGGCCAAACGAGATGCAAGTTTTGCTCCTTTTGGCGCGCTGATGACGACATGATCACCCCACTTTCCAAAGAGAGCGCGCACTCAAGCTAATCAACTTGCATTGAAGTTTGAACATGACGCAAGTTGCATGGAACACTTCAAAGTGGACGCAAGTGAACACAAGTCATCACAAAGTGGTAGCCAAACGGTTCGCAAGTCGGTTCGTTTCGTTTGGCGCCAAGGCTTAACGGAAACAAGGCGCGTGTTGGCAGCCTGGGGACAGTCTTTTTACGTCTTTTATAGCGCGTCTTTGTGTTTAAAAAATGTAAAAGAACTACACCGACGCTGAAATCAGGACAAAACCTTGGTATCGGCGGGGCGTGGCATCCCTGCATAGTTTTGGGCACTATGGGACGTCAAGTTATTTCTCTTTATGTTGCTACCCAAGGTATCACCGCGAGTTTGGGTTCGTCATCGAAGGGCGTAAGATCTTCGTGGATGATATCCGTGTGCGGGGGACTGGGCGCTCACGTGTGGAACAGACAGCCAAGGTGCCCTCGTCCGATAAACCACCCGTCGTTAAAAAAGTATGGCATATGATAAATAGTAATAATAAATAGGTTTATTATATACCTCTGGCAGTTGAAAACTGAATTACAGGTATTGGTCATAGAGATAAACAATTATAACATGTACTTGGTACGTATTGTTGCTCATTGGCGAGGGAAATTATGTTCTAGTGCGAACTTGCACGTTACGAATTGGCCAAACCGATCAGTTCTTGTTGGCGCCGATCTAACAGAGGGTCTAGATCTTAAGATTGTAATTAGTGCACGACGCTACCAATCTACTATGAACAAGGTTGTAGACAGGGTTAGAGGGGAGTATACCTCTAATAAACTTATATAAACTTACAATATGTTGGGGCTCAGCAAGATAGAGAATCGATCCTCAGTGGCGGATCCAGGATTTTACTTAGGAGGGTTCCGTTTCTTCACTCCTTCTAAAGCTGATACGGGTGAATGTATTATGGAGAGCTCGTCTGGGTATCACAATAAAATCCTTATTGTTCTGACGCTCAAGGGGGGTTCCGTGGACCCCCTGGAACCCCTCAGGATCCGTCACTGATCATCGAGGGTCACCTCATTGGCGGGTTTAGAGGGGGAGCATTGGGTACCGTGCATCCCCTTTGAGTTGATACTTTACAGGAAATGTATGATAAGTTTTAGTGCACAAAGATTTTTTAGCCACAATCTTATCCATTGTCCGCCCCTCTAAAAAATCCTGGATACACCAAAGCACCTACCCATGGCCTCGTAGCCAATCAAAATCTTCATTCTTTCCTTACCCATTGACCACGAGCTCTGCCCTGTCTTCTTCTTGTGTGAAGAGTAAAGGAGCGGTGTCACGATTTTAGCACACTTTTGGTGATGTAAAAAACATACAAATAACTGATGGATAGCCGAAATACTAGTCTAGGTTTGTTTAATAGCACTTTAACTACAAATTGATCATGATTGTAGGCTTCATGGACCTATTACAGAGCGGATGGAAACGGATTGCAACAATGAGTTTTTGAAATCTTGTCAGGATGACAATACCCTGGAAACCAGAGGCTCAAGGTCCAAAGAATAAAAAGGTCCAAAGAATTGTGATTGCGTGAGCTCTGAGTTTCCCAGAGAACAACACAAACGCGAAAGGGCAGAGTTTCAGCCTCTGGTCCCCAGGGTAGGATGACAAGTTTTCAAAGTTTGAATTTACATCAAACTTTGATTGTAAGTTGGAAGTCTTGCCACTAAAACTTGCCTACATTGCCTATTAGGCTAATACCAAGTGATATAAGTGATTTGGCGATTATTATATACAAATTTAGAGCTGTATTTTACAAAGTTATTCAAATGACCGTGACTCGGTGACACAATAAACAAACCCGAGAAATAAAGTACAAATCATTTACATCAAGTCAGAATTTCTGATGCACTGAATCATGTAAACAAAAACCAACATAAAATAAGTAATCGTGACGTCGTTGACTCGTTGCCTAGGCAGAATGTCTGATGCACTGAATCATGTAAACAAAAACCAACATAAAATGAATAATCGTGACGTCGTTGACTTGTTGCCTAGGTGACCAAGTGTTATTTCGAGGATGGTTACGAGGAGACGGCCGTGTATTTCCTGGAAGAGCTGGCGTGTGGACATCAGGTCAAGGGGCCCGCTATAATAATCGACAAGAACAGCACCATCCTAGTGGAGCCATTCTGCTCAGCCGTGATTACAGAACATGGCGATGTTAGAATAGAGGTGAGAAACGTTTATGACGATGTCGCGAAACTCCAAAATTTTGTTCCTTTCATAATTACAAGGACTTGTCGACTTCTCGGCTTATTCGCCTTTGTCACGCGCTCCTATATTAAGCATGGTAACAAGGGCAAGCAGGAGGGAATCGCTTTTTTAGCTGTCACGCTCGTAATTTTCGGCACGGTTTTCAAAATTATGTGTCAAAAATCTTTGCTATCTGCCTTATTAACATTTTCACAGCAGAATCCGCGTTTATTTTTCATTTCACGGCACGCTTCTCGTTTAGCCTCGCTTCTCGCTTAGCCTCGCTTCCCGCTTAGCCTCGATTCCACCAGTTAGAAAAATAAGATGGCGCGCACGTGACAAAGGCAAAAGGGCAAGCTGGAAACGAGCTATGTCTAACCACAGGCAGCCCATATCAAGTCCAGGAAAGCAACGACCCTGTGTCGGTATGACAGTGTATTTTTTTGTGTTGATCTAATACGGTAAGACACTTAACACCGTTATTTTGTTGTTCTATGTCTACATGCCACTTAAGCCAGTCATTTAGACCAAAGGATGGGTCGACATTCCATGAGATTCATTAGCATCTGCAGGGGCGTAGCCAGGGGGGGGCTGGGGTGCATGTGACCCCCCCTTTTAGAAGAAAAATACAGTAAACATTAAGAAAAAATCAGTAAGCTGGTAAAGGGCACCATACATTTGTACAGATGTGACCCCCCTTTCTCAAATCCTGGCTACGCCCCTGATCTACTATATAGGCTGCAAACATCCACTGGACAAAGGGTCTTTAACAAAAAGTATTTATGATACGGGCTAGATAGAGCGGTTTTCATATGACTGTCGTGAAACCAATCGCAAAGTAATTACACAAATTCTGTATAAAACGTATGGGAGTAATTACAAAGTAATTGCGAATTACTCGCGACAGTCGTGTGAAATCCACTCTATCGCAGCAGGTAGCGTACGTTACTAAGGTTCTCGGCGCTGATAAGAGTTCAACGCATTATTGTTTTGAAGCTTTACCAATGATTTTGTTTTTGTTCTTCCCGCAGATTGGACAAAACCTTAACAGGCATCACATTGGCACAGAGATGGACCGAATCCAGGTTAACATGTGAAAATGTCTTAGTTTCATTCAGTTCTCTGATTAAGTAATGCTTTATCTTGCACTTAAGAAGAAATAAAAGAAAGAGACTCTTTTGTTCATTTTTCAGCTCGCCATATTTTCTCATCGTTTCATGAGCACTGCTGAACAGATGGGAAGGTACGGTATCCAGCGGCTCAGACAGGCTTTTTGCTTAAAGGGGGACAGACAGACAGGTGGTCTCTGTGTGTGTTGGAAGGGGGAGGCGGTCGAGGAGGGGGTCAGGGAGGACAAGCATTTTGCAGTACAGGAGGGTTTCCGGAGCTTACTTAAGCATTAGAGCACAACTTTCTATGATTTTATCGGCGCAATAGAGCACGCGTGATTTTGGTAGACACGAGAACGTTAAAATCACGAGCCGCAATTACAACGTTTCGAGTGTCCGTCCCAACATCACAAGTGCTCTGTTTGCCGATAACGTCATAGAAAGATGTGGTATAATGCCTTTGTGATATAGTGGGGGAGAACCATTGCTTTATCGGTGTAATAGAGCATAGATCTGGACCACTCAGTAGCTATACTATAAACAATAATAATACAGTTATAATTTGCCGTAACAGGGTTCGGAGAAGAGAGTTTCTGTGTGTGTTGGAAGGGGGAGGGAGGGTGGTCCGTCATGGAGCACAAGCGTTTTACCAAACAGTGCAGCACACTAGGGTTTCCGCAGCGCAAAATATTTATGTTGCGGGCTTTCTGTGTCGCCCGCGCGCGCCAAAATTGGCGGGAATTTAAGCGGGCGCGTCCCTTGCACAGTCACATCGGTCTTTACTTTTAGTAATTGACTCTTATTGTAAGTTAATATTGCTGATAGTCATAGTAACCGGTGTTTCTCCTTGTCGACAGGGTCCTACAGCGAACGTCCATATCCACGAATATCAAGGTAACGTACTGGGGAGGGCCTTAAAGAGCCTGTGTCGACCTCAAACACGTAGAGTCAAGGAAAGCATCCTTTTCCATCGGCTCCGGCTGATTTAGAGAATATAGAGCAATTGTTCTCGATTGAATTTGGTAAATCAGATATGAAACGTTTTTTTTAGATGTTTATTTAGGGGTTTATACACGTAATTCGTCTTCTAATATGGAATGAAAACAGTGTAACAGAGGAGTGGTTGACACGGGCTTTTTAAAAATACCATTGATAAAAGCTTGATAAAGGCCAAGTTCGAGCCTTATAAGAGGCTCCGCGATAGGGAGTTCCTCAGACGACAAAAAGGAAGAAAGAAAACCCCAAAGGCGTTAGTATCCTAGCAGACGTGGGACAATGAAAATAAAACCTTACACCCGCCCCTGGTGCACTGGACTCACAGAGTTGCCCTACTCACCCCTGACTCGTCCCCGGTCGTCTCTCTAAAAAAAAAAGAAGCGGCCCATGATCCTTTGCGAGCTGACACGCGACTGAGGACGAGTCAGCTACTCACCCACCCCTGGGAGTTCCACAGAATTTCTTTATTGCTACTTTGAAAACCTCAAGAACACCCTCTCTGAATTGTTCTCCTTTTATCTGTAGGAGCGACTCGATTTCTCGTGCGCCATGTTTGGTCCCGATGGGGGACTTGTCGCTAACGCTCCCCACATCCCAGTCCATCTCGGTTCTATGCAGGAAACCGTTCAGTATCAGGTAAGAGTGAGCGATCACGTGGATGCATCCGTTTTTGTGTTTTCGTGCCATTTGTGCGCAGCGGTTTTAAGCAGGGATCAAACGGTGATGAGAGCTAATGAGAGTTCTGGACAACTATCTTCCGCTCTCATCTGTTCTCACGAAGAGCGACCAAACGGTGATGAGAGCTAATGAGAGTTCTGGACAACTATCTTCTGCTCTCATCTATTCTCACGAAGAGCGACCAAACGGTGATGAGAGTCAGCTGGATAGTCAGCGCAAGTAATCTTGCGTGAGCACCAGTACCCAGTTCCTTTCCGCGGAGGAAAGCCTGCAGTTCTTTGGAACCAAATGGGCCAAATGGGCCCAAAGTGAATGAGAGTCGATGAGAGTTCGCGATCAAACGGTAAACTCTCATCAGCTCCCATTAGCTCGCATCAACTCTCATCACCGTTTGATCGCGCCTTTAGGTACGCATTACACAACTAAATCCGCTGAATCGCGCTGCACAAGTTCAAAATGTCTGTTTTGGTTTGGGATTTTGTTTTTTCTTGCCATGTTTTGCCTAGTTAACTGCATTAGGCGAAACAAGGCAAGGACCTAATTGTTAAGGCATGGGCCTTCTCAACAAAATTAGCGAAAATGACGAAATAAATCCTACTAGCGCGCGTCACAGGCAATTCTCTCGATTTACGGACGTTCGCCAAGGAAGGGGCTGTCAGCAGTCTAACACGTGATTCTGTTCTTATCACCATAGATACGAACCCTGGGTGTCAGCAGTCTAACACGTGATTCTGTTCTTATCACCATAGATACGAACCCTGGGTGTCAGCAGTCTAACACGTGATTCTGTTCTTATCACCATAGATACGAACCCTGGGTGACGACCTCAAGGAAGGAGACGTCATACTGACTAACCACCCCGTGGCAGGGGGGACACATCTACCGGACTTGACCGTCATCACACCGGTAATAATAACGTATTCAATGTTTCAACTGGATTTAGGATATTTTCTCGTAGTTTTTATTTTATTTTTTTACAGTAATCCTCGCAAAGTATACCCGGGGCAAGGGGTACTCTCTATAAAAAGGTCGGGACCGCTCGAATCTTTTTGGCGTTAAAATCTTATTTTGTGTTGTAAGGTATTTTACTCCGGTCAGCCACGCCCGGTATTCTATGTCGCTAGCCGCGGACACCACGCCGATATTGGAGGCGCAGCACCAGGTAAGTTCCACACTTTACAGCTCCAATCGTTATTCTGTCCTGTCATTCAAACCATCTAGTCCAATCAGGTCCTTGCCCTGCTTACCCTAATGCACTCAACTGGGTTTTCGTCGCGACAGAAAGCCAGTCGACTGTACTAGGCGAAACAAGGAAAGGACCTGATTGGCTTAGATGGTTTGACTGACAGAAAAGAAAAACACAAATTTCAACTACAACATATCAATAACTATGCCTGCTAAGTAGCAAAGCCAGTCGAGGCAAAATTCCAAAACTCCGCGACGTTTTGAAAATACGCAGGGCGAAATATTAGGGCTTTCGTCGCGACAGGAAAGCCAGTCGACTGTACTAGGCGAAACAAGGAAAGAACCTGATTGGATTAGATGGTTTGACGTTTTGACAATGCGCAGGGCGAAATATTTTATTTTGGCTGTTAGGGCTTGATCTTGAAAAATCAGAAAATTTAAAGGTAGGTAGGGTCAGTTTGATTACTGGATTTTTTGCAGGAGAGGGGGGTATTTTTGAATGACGTCGTCAACTTCCCCTTGTGTGAAAAAATACAGTTAGCCAATCAAAGTGGGGTTTGTCTTTTACACTTCAGGTTCCATGCCGCCTACATCCAAGACGATATTTGAGGAGGGCGCGGTCTTCAAATCCTTCAAACTCGTCACTAAGGGTGTATTCCAGGAGGAAGGTGGGTGATGGGTACAATATTGTATTTCATGATCTCCAGCCTTGTAGCCTGATAGCAGGCGTTGGTTGGCTGTTTTTAGGTCGTTTTTGCGGCGATAATCGAGCGAGAAACCCGATGCGAGCGCCATCTTGGACGGGTCAAAATTCGGTCTGGGGCGAGTGACAAAACTCCCCCCACCCCACCCCACCCCACCCCCTCGTTTTGTCACTCGCCCCAGACCGAATTTTGACCCGTCCAAGATGGCGCCCGTATCGGGATTCTCGCTCGATTATCGCCGCAAAAACGACCTAAAAACAGCCAACCAACGCCAGCCAGCAGGCTACAGCCTTGAAACTAGTAATACCAATACCAGATCCGACATTGCGAAAATATGGCGACTAGAGTAAGGGTTTGGCGACCAACAATTTCCGCCTAGTCGCCAAATGGCGACATACCTTTGAAGTCTGTAGGATTTAAAAAAATGTCCTTCTCAAAACTACAATCCTGGCCAGTTTAATATGGGACACAGGCTTCCCAAGATCAGCTTTTGGTTCGCGCGCGCTCACACTAAATAACTTGCAGTTTTGAGCGCCTGTGACGCTAAAGCCACTGCAGTCTGACCCCTCCAAACGTATAAAACCCCTAGCTCTAGTATCTGTCTGCCATATAAACTTTCATATGCAAACTCTGAGACAAATATTACCCACCTTTGATTCCCTAAAACACAATGTCCTCCCATTTAAAATCGCCCGCTTCCATCTTTCTTTCGCGCGCCCTCCCTCGTCCAACCCCCCTCCCCCTCCCCCATACAATGTTGTATGGGGAGGGGGGGGAGGAAAGAGGGGAAGAGAGGGATAGACAGCGCATTAAGGGGCGAGAATGGTGGAGTACGTGGTATTTCCCTACATGTTTATCGGTAATAATATCCAAATTACTAAGCCGTCCCGATAATTTAGGCCAGGATTGTAGCTGTCAACAGCATTAAATTTGGGAGAAAAGGACAGGGCCTAGATTTCTATTATGGCGACAGAACTTTACTATTTGGCGACTGGAATTTTTTTATTTAGGCGCACCTCTCGAAAAACGTTTATGTCGGGCCATGCAATAAGTGCTCCTATGGAGAAAGTGTGAAGTTAAAGCACATTTTATTAGTTATTTCGTCTTGATAATAGCAGCCTACAGTCCTTTGCCATCACATAGTACAGATATTTTGACAATAGTGCTGCATTGGGACCAGTTTCTCTAGCGATATTTATCGCGACTTTATTTCATGCGCGTGATGTAACTCGTTCCCTTGGATGCCAAAGGCCCCAAGCTTGACTATGCCTAGCTCAAAGCTCTCGCAGAAGATAGCAATCCTGCGCGAAATTACAGCCATTCTCAGTTACACGCGGTCGCCGGGAAAAAAGCTTGCAAGCGAAAACTCGTTTTCTGACTTCTCTGAGCGCGACAAGCCGGCGAAAGCACGTGCGTTGCTATGGAAACTTTGACAAAAAACGAGTTTTCGCTTGGAAGCTTTTTTCCCGGCGACCGCGTGTAACTGAGAATGGCTGTAACTGCAGTTTTTGTGCTCAATTTAATTGTACGATTTTAATGTACGATTTTTTCTTCACAGAGTTGATACGCAAGCTTGAGGAGCCTGGTAAATACCCAGGATGCAGTGGGACACGAAATTGCCATGACAACATCTCTGACCTGAGAGCTCAGGTTGCCGCCAACCAGAAGGTAGATGTGAAATGGTAGATTTAGAGGTCCCGTTTCTAGGGTATCCTTTTTGTTTCGTTCGGTATCGAAAGTCCTATCAGATCGTAAAATAGGCCTCCATGGTCAAATGTCGCTTGCTTGACAAGCGGAAGACATTTTATTTTATCATGAAAATGCCTAACGTTCACGTGATGGCGTCCGCGCTTTTTGGCGCAGTTTTCAGAAAATTTTCCTTTTTTCGCTTGCATAGGTTGTGCAATTTCCACGCAATCCTCGATCTCCTGCCCTTGAACAGGGTCTCAGAATATCTGCGTCACACTCGCGCATACTTTAATTATGCTAGAAACCCGAAAAATGTAGAGCACAGGCCTAAAATAAAAGATACGCTGGCCCGATTCAACCAAACTGCAGCCAAATTTGTCTTTCATTGCATTTCTCTCGGAACCCTTACCCTGACATGATTATCTGGTAGTGTTCAATGTACTTTAGGGTATACGGTTATACGAAGCTAAATAATAAAATCTGTATATCTGTCCCTCAGGGTATCAAGCTGATCACAGAGCTGATCGATGAATATGGTCTAGAGGTAGTACAGGCCTACATGGGCTATATTCAGGTAAGCCAGACTTCGTGTGACTCTCTGTGCAATCAGAATGCTTCAACGCGGTTGGATATACCAGCGCAGATAACACCCATACAAAAGAAATTCAGTCATTAACCAGCATTTGGGAAAGTCGCACGCAAACTCAGGTACACGCGCGAATTTCTATTTATCGGTTTGGCGTCGGCCCGGATCGTGCGACTCGACCTTTCATCTCCGGTCTCGCGCAGTATTTTCAAGAGCTCGGTCACGGTGCTTCACGATCTGGACCTCCCAGCCGGTAAATAAGATATAAGTGGGATTATTTATTTTCAAGGTTACTAACGTTTTGACATGGAATTTCTTTAGCACAATGCTGAGGTTGCAGTCCGTGAAATGCTCAAGAAGGTCGGGCTGAAAACAAAGGCAAGGATTCAAAAGGACACTTTTATCATTTTGGGCGTTTGTTTGTTTGTTTGTTTCCTCCTTATTTGTTAGTGCGATTAATGTTGTTGAAGATGACGTTGTTGATACCGTTGTTGACGATATTGTCGATCTTTGTGTTCTTAACTGGACATATGTTGCGCGCAACATTTTAGCCAGTTTCCTTCCATTCTCGAACGCAGAGCTCCCTGGCTCATTTGCTCGCAAGGGAGACTCTGGGGACATCCATTTGAGGGCCTTCGATGATTGAAAGAAAGAGAAAGAAATGATCTTCTCCTCATCGTGAGGGAACTCAAAGCGGTCGAATGTACACGACCGCTAGACAAGGAGAGGTTGGAGGACTTAACGGGCTGCATTAGATGGCGCAAATTGCAGCCGCGCAGCTTACAATCATGAGGACTGTTGAACAGTATATATGCCTCCGAGAGCCAGACCATTGCATCATGTTTGCATCGGGAGACTTACGAAGAGTAGGAGGGAAGGCAGACGGGACCTCGGTTTATTGTCTCATCCGAAAGACAAAGGAAACGCAGTAGAACTAAGTTCAACCCACAATATGAACTTGTCTCAATCACGATTGGCTGATATTGAACGTTGGGGCATGCGCAGAAAGGTGTTTCTCTCAACGGCTCTGTATCAGAGCCTCCCCCGCGAGGTGACGAGTCGAGGAGCTCTGGGTACGAGAATGGTTTCCTTCTTGCCACGCGTGCGCGTTGGTTTTGACACAGGCACCCCGTTAGTTCACCAGGATACATATGTTTTAACTGAGCATCTGTCAACTTTACAGGAACGCACGGGTCAAACGAAGCTAACGGCAACAGACTATATGGATGATGGATCCCCGATTCATCTGAACATTAACATCGACGTAAAAAATGTATGTACCAGGGTGTTAATCAGGGGTGTGCTATAATGCCATTCACACGGCGCGATTTCAGCTGCGATTTCTGTGGCGATCCCATGGCAATGTCATATCACGCGGTGTGAATGGTCGGCGATTTTATGGAGATTTCACTTGCGATGTCGCCGCGACGTCGCAGGCGTTTTGAACATGTTCAAATTCCACTGCGATGCGGGTGCGATTTCTTCAGATCGCCAACAAACTTGCAAATATCGCAGGGCCAAATCGCTGGCCGTTCACACCACTGCGATATGACGTAACGATCGCCGCAAAAATCGCACATCAAATCGCAGCTTTAATCGCTCCTATAGAATTCAATTATTTACAATTGCCCTGAAGTTCTTGACTGTGAAAAAAAAAACTAAGTGTTGTGGTATGGGTTTAACTGGGTTTTGCTTCTACAAATTAAGTTGTAACCCTTGTGTATTTGATTCCGTGGTATTATTTGAGAAAATATAATATAACGCCTGCTTGCTGCACACTGAAATACTGAAATTTTCATAATTCTGCGAACTCTACGCCAACTAACAAACCGCGGTTTGGCTTCCGTCAATCAAACGAGTGATCAGCTCTGGGTGATTTCACTCATACTTTTGTCTTTGAGAGGTATTATGAACAAGGACTAGCTGGGCTTCAAAACCAAACTGAGAAAAGTCTGTCTGAAAAGGGCGGTTTAGCGTTCGAAAATGTAAAGTGGGAGCTCGCAGAATGATGAAAATGTGGTTAAGATTTGTATTCTAACAATAGCTGTGAAAAAAAAAAACGAAAAAAGCAGAAAACTTGCAGATGTTCAACATGGTCGCCATGTTGTTTTTGTCTCGGCCAAAGGGCCCGGGGTAAAACACAGGTAGCCCGCGCGTATGAGCAGAAAATGACAATGCTGTCTTGATATGGTGCTTTCAGGGCAATGCAGAGTTTAATTTCACGGGTACTGGTCCAGAGATGTATGGGAACTGCAACGCACCACGCGCCATTGCCTTCTCCGCCATTATCTACTGCTTGCGGTGTCTAGTGAACGAGGATATTCCACTCAACCAGGTACAGCACGCTTCTGACAGTTCGCAAAGATATTTGGGCACTAGCAGGGAAAACGTGCCGAGCATATTAGGGCCCTAGCAGCAAAAAGTACCGAGTATATTCATAAAACCCTACGAAAAGCAATGAGGCAAAACGTTTGGTTTGTTTCAACCAAAAAACCTGGGAACGAGCTATCCCATATAACACAGGCAACCCATGTAAAGCCCTCGTAAAATCTTTCTTGAGATGTCCTTATAGTGAGTAATGTTTGCTGATTGTGTTTTACCGTTAGGGTTGTTTGGCGCCACTAGAAGTGATCATCCCCAAGGGCTGTCTACTAGATCCGTCAGACAATGCGGCCGTGGTAGGCGGGAATGTTTTGACGTCACAGCGAATCGTAGACGTGGTTTTAAGAGCTTTCCACGTGGTTGCAGCGTCTCAGGTAAAAAAAGTGACAATCAAGATAGATGTCTAGTCGAACAGTTTCCTTATTTGAGATTTAAAGGGAGCCTATCACACAACTGCGCAGCTCTTCTGCGCATCTCTCAAATCAAAGAAGTATCGTCCCGTAACGATGGCCAGCGAAGGCTAAAAACCTCGAAAACAAATCGTATATAATCTCGCTACTTCTCAAGCCATCCGACCATGCTTTTTAGCTTTACATGTTCTTAAATAGTTATCTGATAGGATGGTCTTTTTAGTTTTGCTGATAATTCAGTGATCACCCCTGGAGCATGCGCGTATAATGACAGGCTCCCTTAGAGTCGTTTCTCTCATTCTCGTTCCCAGACCTCCTCTGTCCTCTAACCTTGCAGGGGCGGCTCTGGTAACAGCCACTGGCGCATGCGTATCAGAAAATGACGCTGTGTTAAAGCCTAGGGATTGAAGGCGTAAGTGTTATTCAACCCGTTCTATGTACGCATGCGCGCCATTTTAGCCAATCAGCGAAGGCCCTGGAATGGCTGTCACCAGAGCCTACCCCTTGAGTTGATGAGCCGGAGATCTCTGGGTACGGGAATTCGTTCCTCTCAGTCATTGTATAAAGCAGATAGTCCATGAAATCGATTTCCAGCTGTCGTGCAATCTTGGCGTGATGGCGTGAGAACGGGCCGCGATTTCACACCAGTGGCTGGAAATCGAGTCTATATAGACACTTGGATGTGTCAGATAACACAAAACACGCGACAAAACTGCATTCTGCATATTATAGTAGGGTAGCTTTATGTTTCCCTCCTTTCTCTTGCTTGCAGGCGGTACCCGGTCCGTTCGCTGATCGAGCGCCATCTTGGAATTTTGAGGCGTGCGGTCCCGGGGACGAGCGCAAAAATCAGGCGAAGGGGAGAGGGGGGAGCAGGAGAGAAAGGAAGTTCTCCCCCCTCCCCTTCGCCCGATTTTTGCCAATGGGGAGGAGGAGTGAAAATAACAATCCCCCCCCCCCCCCCCCCGGACTGGTTTTTCCGCGATAAAAACACCCAGTACCGCCTGCAAGCAGGCTAGCAGAATGCATGTTCACTTGTCGCCGTTGTGATTATTACGTGTGATTGCCATTGTCTGCATTCGTGACGTCATCACGACTTATTCTGTTGTTTTGATGAAGATCTTGTCGAGATTAGAAAAATTGTAGGAAAATATCTGTTTTTAACTGGGTATGGCAATCGTTCATCCCACACGCAGGGATGTATGAACATTACAGCGTTTGGAGACAATGAACAGTACCAGTACATCGAGACCCTCTCTGGCGGGGCTGGCGCGGTGAGTCTGGGCTCCAGTCACGTGACAAGCGCGCGCAAGAACCTCCGCATACCAGATCTTGTCCACTATCGGACGTTTGATTGCCGGTTGAAAATTCTTCTTTCTCTGCTATATAAAGGCTTCTGTTCTACCTTCCTTGCCAGTAATACAAACTAAATCACTTATGAAGCATTTGCTGCTTATTTTCCAAATTATGGCTACATGCATACCATGCACTTTGGGTTGCTAGTGGTGTATGATCCAGAGCTGCATTAGTGCTGGTTGCTGTGTCAAGTTTGCTTGTTGAACCTGCAGGCTAGCCCATAGGTTGATAGCGGTCGCTTGGATCCACGCATGCGTGATGTGATGCGTGATGTGATGTGATGTGGTCATGGCTAGAAGGGATAACTCAGAAGGAGGTGATTAATAATTCATAGGCTTCACGGTAGAACGAACCTGCATATGCCATGTTATGCCATGTAGCTTCGTTCTATTGTTTATGCCTATGAATTATTAATCACCTCCACTGTGAGTATCCCATCTAGCCACGACCATTGCCTTGCCATTGCTTGTATGCTTGCTTTGAGGGAGCGTTTTGTTGTGTTCCCTCCCTTTCATCGCTATTATAAGGTAAGTATGATTTCCACTGAAATCAGTGTGGCTGATGCCGGGGCTGCCCTGTGGCACTTTGTTGCCATGGGAACCTCTTAATTGCTGCTACCTGCTTATACACATCAACCCTACATCCTTTCTTATTCACCGGTTAAACGCTAAAAACCTAATTCCTGCTTCTTTCAGATGGGCGCTAAACGCATTAGCTTGGATGCTTGCTCATAAATTTATACTACAGCGGAAGTTTCTGAGTGCGGAGGTGTTGCGCGGGCTTGTATTAGGGGAGAGGTCAAAACAATGGTGCTCTGGGGGAACCCGATTAAGGAGGGTGGGGTGGGGTGCTCACCCACACCTCCCCTGACAAAATCGGGCACCTAAAAGTCTCATTGTTTTGAGCTCTTCCCTTATTCTGTTGATGTGTAATGTGTTGTTATGTCGCCACGCAGGGCTGCATGAATAACGTCACGCTAGGCGATGAGAATTACGGGTATTACGAGACTATAGCTGGTGGATCGGGAGCGGTGAGTGCAACAAGAGCCCCTCCCCATCCCTCTCATTGCCCCTTTCTTAAAGGTGCTCTCGCACGCTTAATATTTGTCCACCGTGGACGTAAAATAAGTAAAATTGTAACCGTGAAAACACATGTACATTTCCATGTAGTAATCAAAATAATCCTCCAGATTAATAGAAAAGCCTTTCAGTTGTTTGACAAATGCAATTCTAGGTTGTTTTGACCTAGGATGGAATTGGATCGCGATTTGAGCTGTTTTCTTGTCAGAGAAGTGGGCAGCAAGCGTGCGAGAGCCCTTTCAAAGATCCTCAGTCAGCCTCCATTTTGTCAGCCTAGCAACATACTGAGTCAGTGACAGCATCCTTTTCCATCGGCTGATTTAGGGAATGGATATTTTCGATTGAATTTGGTAAATGAAGTATAACACTTTGTTTATAGACGGTTATTTCGAGATTTCTACACGTAATTCATTGCGAATTGGCATTTCAAACTTTTCAAACTTGGAAATTTGATAGCGAAAGGTGTGAAATCTCACGTAAGATTGCAGGCCCGTAGCCAGGGGGTGCGCCACCCCCCCCCCCCCCACACACACACACACACCCACCGCCCCCCCCCCCCCCCCCCCCCCCCACACACACACACCACGCGACAAAAAGGTCCACATTTAAGAATTCAGACGGTGAAGGAGACGTACTCTGCGATCTCAACGAGAATGAGAGATTAGGATAATTGTACACAGCAAATAAAGCACTTATATTTTACTCGCTTTTTCTGGCAAATTTTGACTAGCGGTTTCTAAAAAAAATCATACCACGTTGGTCCGCTTTTTCTAGATTAGCACCCCCAACAAAAATCCCTGGCTACGGGCCTGAGATTGCCAGTTCATTTTGCTTTCTAAGACAAACTTGAAGCATAATACATATGATTCTGGGTTGTTTATGTGGGCCACTTGGTCTGTTATACCATTTTTGTCGAAACAATCGTGACACAGCCCCTTTGGTATATAGCTACTTACTAGGAAACGAGATAAACGATAACGAGTAGCAGTTATGATCTTATCGGCAATTAGTCTGCTTGCAGGCGTTGGTTTTTATCGCGAAAACCCCGCCCCCCTCCCCCTCACTTTGTCACCCGCTCCAGGCATTTCCGGCGCGCGTCCAAGCGTCCAAGATGGCGGCCACGACTACGAACTCTGGGGTTTTCGCGATAAAAACCAACGCCTGCAAGCAGGCTAATCGGCAATTAGTCTTATTCATCCCCCTCGATAGGATTCCTTCCTCAGCGGTGCGAAATCTCTCGTTTCTTCGCTGTCACCTTTTCCCTTACTAATCGATAGGATTCCCTTCTTCAGCGGGTGCGCAATCTCTCGTTTCTTCGCTGTCACCTTTTCCCTTACTAATCGATAGGATTCCCTTCCTCAGTGGGTGCGCAATATCTCGTTTCTTCGCTGTCACCTTTTTCCTTACTAATTGCAATTCATATTTGCAGGGCCCCACTTGGGATGGGCGGAGCGGTGTACATGTTCATATGACTAACACACGGATCACAGACCCAGAAATTCTAGAACACAGGTAACAATAGTTACTTATTGTTTAAGGCCTACAGGTACCTCACCGAAATAGTACTCAACACTGCAGGGGCAGATCCAGGAATTTCAGAAAGGGGGGGGGGGGGGGTGGGAGGGGGCTTGATAGTGAAAATATGGGACTGAAAATTTGCAAATGTCCTTCAGCAAACAGTAAATGTATGGAAAAATCTCCCGTGAAAGGGGGGGTGGCCGCCTCCCCACCCTGCCATGTACCTTACTCCTCAGTGGCGTGGTTGATGTTTCAATCAGAGTGCGCTTGCGTGTCGTGTCATGGCCGTTTCAAAGAACGTGATGGCTCGTTGATATGCGGTGAATTGGTGATTTGTCTTGACACTTCAAACGTCGCCTTTGAGGGAAAATGCGTTCTTTTTTGGTCATATTTATAATTAGTGGCCACTTAGAGCCATTGTAATTGCGGTGAAATGATAAGCATGTTTAGTAAAACAGCCAGGTTATCGGACCAGGATTTCAAACTCGTGGTAAAATATCCGAGCGTTCGTACAATCGATTGCTTTACCTCCAAAATAGAATATGTTGACAAAGGCTTTAAAGTGTTTTGCAAGTATGAAAGTAGCCTACTCGCAGGCTCTCCTTGTTTCTGTTGAAGTTTTCGTTTTTTTATTGGGCACGCGGCGGACTACACGCGGCAGGAATGGCAGAGTGCGCGCACGTTGTTTTGAGGCTAGTTTTTTGGTAGAAGCTTTTTGAGAGCTTTCGTGTACATGTAGATCTACATTCAGAGTCCACAGGAAACCAACAAAACGAGAGTGTGCAGAAATCCCCTACGAACGTGCGCGCGCGAGCTGCAATTCCCGGCGTGCTCTGACACACCAGAAGAGAGCCTGCGGGGAGGCTAGTATGAAAGACTACTATGTAACACCGGATTTTTTATTGCAAATGATGCGCTCTCCTCCCCAAACGGCGTCTAAATAGAGTAAATCCTGATGCAGCTGACTGTGATTTCTGCTATTAAACAACAGAGCCAATTAAACAGGTTAAACATTGATCATTTGCAGGCCCGTAGCCGGCATGAGGCGAGTGAGGCACTGATTTGTGCGAGATCCGTTCTCATAAACTGTTTTCCACAGGTATCCCATCGTTCTGCGCCGTTTTCACTTGAACCCAGGGACTGGCGGTAAAGGATACCACAAGGGTGGTGACGGGGTGGTTCGGGAGATGTACTTCCGGCGGAAACTAACGCTGTCGGTACTCTCGGAGAGACGAGCCTTCCAACCATACGGACTTGAGGGTATGTAATACTGGAAATACGCAGCATGTTATCATTGCTTATTTACAGTATTGTGTCCTTATCAAAGGGGCACTATCAGGGCTGCTTCAACAAAATGTTATTTAAAAAAAGTCCAGTGTTCTACATAAACAACTTAGACTCCTTTATTATACTATTATTTAGTGTTAAAAAGTAACTGAAATGTGCATTATATAGGCATTCTACCGTAAGATTATCAATCGTAAGATTTGAAAAACTGTTCAGCCTGGTAAGATAGCGCTGATACCGCTAGTATTTGGCTCTTTCTTGGTGTTGCAAGGCACCAGAGGCATAAAGACAATAGAAGACAAAGACCGTAGAACGAAACAATAAGATGGAATACAATATCTCCAATCCAAAATACATACATCTTGCAACACAAAGAAAGACCCTAGCATTTTAGTGTTGCTATAGAACAAGCAAGGAAAAGAAGTGACGAGGCTATATTCTCGTTTTTCGTTTCAGGTGGTGAGCCGGGTGCTCGCGGTCTTAACTTTCTCCTCCGCGCCGACGGTACTGTTATCAGTTTAGGCGGGAAAACCTGTTTGGAGGTTGTACCTGGGGTGAGTGTGACTTATCCTCAGGAGTCTATTACTAGGAGTGACGACCTTTCACATTAGGATTGTTCGCCAACACTGTAGATTATGTGCTATTTTTAGCATCTTATGATCAGGAGTCCATTACTAGGAGTGACGATCTTTCACAATAGGACTGTCCGTCAACACTGTAGATTTTAGCATCTTATGATCAGGAGTCCATTACTAGGAGTGACGACCTTTCACAATTGGACTGTCCGCCAACACTGTAGATTATGTGCTATTTTTAGCATCTTATGAACAGGAGTCCATTACTAAGAGTGACGACATTTCACAATAGGACTGTCCGTCAACACAGTAGATTTTAGCATCTTATGAGCAGGAGTTCATTACTAGGAGTGACGACCTTTCACAATAGGACTGTCCGCCAACACTGTACATTATGTGCTATTTTTAGCATCTTATGAACAGGAGTCCATTACTAAGAGTGACGACCTTTCACAATAGGACTGTCCGTCAACACAGTAGATTTTAGCATCTTATGAGCAGGAGTTCATTACTAGGAGTGACGACCTTTCACAATAGGACTGTCCGCCAACACAGTACATTATGTGCTATTTTTAGCATCTTATGAACAGGAGTCCATTACTAAGAGTGACGACCTTTCACAATAGGACTGTCTGTCAACACAGTAGATTTTAGCATCTTATGAGCAGGAGTTCATTACTAGGAGTGACGACCTTTCACAATAGGACTGTCCGCCAACACAGTACATTATGTGCTATGTTTAACATCTTATGAACAGGAGTCCATTACTAAGAGTGACGACCTTTCACAATAGGACTGTCTGTCAACACAGTAGATTTTAGCATCTTATTAGCAGGAGTTCATTACTAGGAGTGACGACCTTTCACAATAGGACTGTCCGCCAACACAGTACATTGTGTGCTATGTTTAACATCTTATGAGCAGCCGGGGTACGAAAATGCTGTCGGAGTACCAGACCTTCAAAATTCACATAACCATTGTGTATTTTTACATAGGACTGCTACCGTGTCCAGACCC